>WNWK01000483.1:160000-473472 GCA_009830355.1 Cherax destructor
AGAGCTTGAAGGCTCAGCTGGACATCTGTGAAACAGATGAAGATGCAGAGGGTCTGATGCAGAGTCTCTTGTGGTTACAGGACCACAATGAGGCACAGCTGCTCAGTTATCAGACTAACCAGGAACAGCACCACAACCACCTTCAACAAAACCTAAATGACCATGAAGACCTACGCCTGCAGTACCGAAATGATCCAGGGGATAATCAACAGGGCCAGGATTATCCTGGGCAACATCCACAGAATCAGGGTGATCCTGGACAGCATCTACAGAATCAGGGTGATCCTGGACAGCATCTACAGAATCAGGATGATCCTGGGCAGCATCCACAAGTCCTGGATAATTTAGGGAATTATCCTCATGCCAACGATGAAGCAAGGGAATATTCTCAGGTCCAGGATAATCCACAGGGGCAACTTCTTGCACAAGATGATGTAGAGGAAAATCCTCATGTCCAGGATGATTCAGGAGATGAATTTCAGGGCGATGATGATCCAGAGGAAGATCCTGTAGAGTTTGTTGATCCAGAGGAAGATCATGAGAAGTTTCTTCAGGCAGAAAATGTTCCTGGAGTTCCTGAACAAAATAATCAGCCTTTGTATCCAGTGCTCAAAAGTATTTTTGGATCATTTGTACAGGTTCAAGATAAGGCAGAACAGGGACAAAACTTTGGCATAGTATTCCAGGAAGCTGAAGTAATGGATTCCAGTGGTGCAGCTAGTATTATAGGTATAAATAATGCATCTGAGATAGCAGGAGCATCGGGTATAAATATTGCAACTGACCCAGCAGGGGCATTAGATATAAAAATGGCAACTGCAATAGCAGGGGCATCAGGTGAGGACACAATGAATGACGAGTTGATGGCACAGTTGCTGGCGGAAGAGGAAACACTCGTTGAGAATATTGACACAGTAGGTGATGAACAGTTGGCACGCGAGCTGTCCGAGGAGACAGAAGAACACGAAGAAATGGAGGAAGACAGAGTAGCGGCACACCTGGCCGCTCTTGTCAATATGTTCCCTGATGCAGAGCCTGGCTACCTGGAGGAGAGGTGAGTACCCAAACGTTTTGAATTGTAAGTACAGTGGACCCCCGAGTTTCGTAAAAACTTCACTCCTGAAGTCTGCTCAAGTGCCATTACCGAACGAATTTACTCCCTTAAGGAAAAATTTCACGTAGGTTAGTCTATTTCAGACCCCCAAAAATACACTTCCACAAGAACTTACAAAATTATACTTACATAATTGCACGATTTCCGGGGTATTCGTTAACCGAGGGTCCACTGTACAGTGGTACCTCGAGTTACGATGGTCCCCAAAATCGCCCTTTTATGTAAGTTTATTTTTTTAAATGCTTTTGTAAGTATATTTTTGGGGGTGTAAAAGGACTAGTCTATTTTACATTATTCCTTATGGGGATAAATTTGTTTGGTAATGGCACTTGAACAGCATTCTTGAACGAAAAAATATCGTAACTCGAGGTACCACTGTAACCCCTTCTTATTTAGTGCTTGCATACGAAAATGTAGTAATTACAATTGGTGTGGTCATTGTAAGAAATATAGGGGCTTGGACTAACAGCAAGCATGTGTGAGCGTGTTAGATAAGAGTGAATGGAGACAAATGGTTTTTGGGACCTGACGAGCTGTTGGAGTGTGAGCAGGGTAATATTTTGTGAAAGGATTCAGGGAAACCAGTTAATTGATTTAGTTGGACTTGAGTCCTGGAAATGGGAAGTACAATGCCTGCACTTTAAAGGAGGGGTCTGGGATAGTGACAGTTGGGATTGACTTATTCTCAGCTGTTGTATCTGAGTGCCTCTGCAGACATTGATTATGTATGAGTGAGGTGAAAGTGTTGAATGATGATGAAAGTATTTTCTTTTTGGGTCACCCTGCCTCTGTGGGAGACAACCAACTTGTTGAAAAAAAAATATATATATATACGTACGTAGTAAAACCCCTGTATCCACTGATTTGGTATCTACGGTTTCAGTTATCCATGGTTTACTGTAGCCCAAAGATACTTCTTAATTTTGCATAATAATGGCCCCAAATTGCAAAAGTAGAAAATCTGGCAGTTCTTCAAAGCCTAAGAGAAGCCGTGAAGTGCTTTCAATCAGTGAAAAAGTGATAATTCTCCATTTATTGTGCATAATTTATCAGTTAAACTATAATAGGTGTGTATAGGACTTATATATAGGGTTTGCTACTATCCATGGCAGGTCCTTGGAATGTATCGCCCGAGGATACAGGGTCTAACTGTAAATTAATATTTTGTTTTTTGATCCATAGTTTCTAATATGTGTTCTTGATTAATATAAATCACCATATTGTACTGAACACCCTTTATAAAATTTACCTGTGAAATTCCAGTGGGATTAGCAATTTCTTATGAACACAAGAAGACTATAATAATGATGATAATTTAGATTTTAATCACACAACACTATACATTTATTTATATTAGCAACTTCTTTTACATTATGTTGGGAGTCGCATTTTGAGTCACCAACTCTCATTATGTCACATCTTCAGAAATCTACAGACCTTTGACATTTCCTTCTCATTCCAATCACATCTTTAGCCCCCCTACCTGGCAGGTGCATTGAAATCAATGGAGCTGAAGAGGACTTCGAACAGCTGGTGGAGGATCTACTTCAGGAGAAATCCACCGAACCCAGGATGTCTGGGTACCTCAAGCAACAGAGACAGACAATTGTTCCTCCGATACCTTCCACTTCAACCAGTATGGAGATCCCCGAGACTCTGCTGGATCCTGAGCAGGTCTGCCTAAGGCACACTAATGCAGTGCACATAATTAAAACATGATTAATATTTTTTTCTGATTATTTTGGTTATATTCCATGAAATATGGATTGTACAGTATTTTAATATTATAGCTATGCATATTACAGTAGAACCCCCGTATCCACTGATTCAGTATCTGCGGTTTCAGTTATACATGGTTTACTGTAGACCAAAAATACCTTTTAATTTTACATAATAATGGCCCCAAAGCACAAAAGTAGAGAAGCTGGCAGTTTTTCAAAACCTAAGAGAAGTGATAATTCTCCACTTATTGTGCATAATTTATCAATTAAACTTTATAATAGGTATGTTGTATAGGACTTATATATAGGGTTTGCTACTAGCCACGGTTTTGGTATCCACAGCAGGTCCTTGGAATGTATCCTCCGCAGAAACAGGGACCCTACTGTATGTGCACTTATTGCATTCATTTCAGTTCTTTGTTAGCTTACCCATACTATTTTGAGTTCTGGAGGTGGAAAGTACAGTGATAGCAACATGAAGGATAAGTGGGAATATTGCAGTGTGGGAGGCCATTTGAATTGTGATGTCTGCAAACCTCTGGCAAGACAGCTATTGAATAAGTGATAGTGAATGTATCTTCTTTTTTTGGTTAACCTTATCTTAATAAGAAATAGCAGATGTGGTTAAAAAAAATTCATTTAATACAGTGGATCCTTGAATATCCTGAAATTTGAAAATCGGCGACTTTTTTCGCCAAAATATTGGCTTGATTTTTCGTGATTTGGCTTAGAAATCGGCAGTCATATGAAACACATCCAAGCAGCCTCCCATCCGCCGCGGGCACACAAACACCATTCAGAGTCAGTCTGGCATTGTATCTCGACAAGTGACGATAACCTCACGCGTTCATACGATATATTTCTTAATATTTCATTCGTTTTAGTGCTTGCAACTGCTAAATAATTCACCATGGGCCCAAAGAAAGCTCCTAGTGCCAGCCCTTTGGTAAAGAAAGTGAGAAACACGATGGAAGTTAAGAAAGAGATCATAGAAAAATATGAAAGTGGAGTGCGTGTGGCGGAGCTCTCCAGGATGTTCGGGAAGGCCCATTCAACCATCACTTCCATCGTGGTGAAGAAAAAGAAAATCAAGGAAGCTGATGTTGTGAAAGGGGTGAATATTCTAACGAAAAAGAGATCGCAAATAATCAAAGATGTTGAGAAGTTGTTGCTGGTGTGGATCAGACAAAAATAGTTAGCAGGAGATAGTGTTATGCAGTTGATAATTTGCGAAAAGGCAAGGCAGTTGCATGATAATCGCGTAAAGAAAAGGCCTGGAACGAGTGCTGATCTAGGTGAATTCAAGGCTGGTTCGAAAATTTCAAGAAGCGAAGTGGCATACACAATGTTGTAAGGCGTGGAGAGGCTGCCAGTTCAGACAAACATGCAGCTGAAAAATTCGTAAGTGAATTCAAGGACTATGTAGAGGCTGAAGAATTCGTCCCCCATCAAGTGTTCAATTGTGACGAAACAGGCCTCTTTTGGAAGAAAATGCCAAAGAGGACTTACATCACGCAGGAGGAAAAGGCATTGCCAGGACACAAGCCTATGAAAGACAGGCTAACTCTCATGTTGTGTGGTAATACTAGTGGGGATTTCAAAGTGAAGCCTTTACTTGTGTATCACTCTGAAAATCCCAGTGTTCAAGAAAAACAGTGTTGCGAAGGCTAATTTGTGTGTGATGTGGAAGGCTAACAGTAAGGCATGGGGTCACGAGGAACATTTTCCTTGATTGGTTCAATGAAGTGTTTGGCCTCAGTGTGAAGAAATACCTCCTGGAAAATAAATTGTAACTCAAGTGCCTGCTGGTAATGGACAATGCTCCTGCTCATCCTCTGGACTTGGAAGAGCAAATGGTGAAGGAGTTTAATTTCATCACAGTGAAGTTCTTGCCCCCTAATACCACTCCTTTCCTCCAGCCCATGGACCAGCAGATCATTTCAAACTTCAAAAAACTCTCAACCAAAGCAATGTTTCAAAGGTGCTTTGACATAACCTCGGACTCTGAATTGACCCTAAGAGAGTTCTGGAAAGATCACTTCAGTATCCTCCATTGCATAAACCTTATAGGTAAGGCTTGGGAGGGAGTGACTTCCAGGACGATGAACTCTGCTTCGAGAAAATTGTGGCCAGAATGTGTCCTCGACAAAGATTTTGAAGGGTTTGAGGCTGGCCCTGACAACCCTATGCCAGTTGTGGAATCTATTGTGGCATTGGGGAAGTCCAAGGGGTTGGAGGTTAGTGATGAGAATGTGGAAGAGTTGGTGGAGGACCACAATGAAGAGCTGCTGACCTTAATCTGCAACAGCAACAGACCACAGCTCAGGAAAGTGCTTCAGAGGAGGAGGAAAGGAGAGGGAAGAAGTTGCTTTCTTCAGAGATTAAGATGATGTGTGCAATGTGGACTAGGATGGAAAGATTTGTGGAGGAACATCACCCTGACAAAGCTGTTGCAGGCTGTGTATGCAACATGTTCAATGACAACGTCTTGTCTCATTTTAGGGAAATTTTAAAGAAACGCCAGAAACAGACCTTTCTGGAACAGTTTTTTGAGCGACAGGGGTCCAGTGACTCTCAAGCTGGTCCTAGTGGCATTAAAAAACAAAGAAGGGAAGTAACCCTGGAAAAGGACTTGCTACCTGAAGTCTTTATGGAAGGGGATTCCCCTTCTAAACAATAGTGTAACTTCTCCATCCTCTCCCCTCTTCCTGTCTTCCATACATCAACAACTCTTCAATAAAGGTAAGTGTCAAGTTATTATATTATTGTTTTATTCTTCATTTCTCATTGTTTTCTGTGTAGATAAATGTACATTTAATGTAAAAAAAAAATATTTTTTAAATACTTTTGGGTGTCTGGAAATGGATTAATTTGATTTACATTATTTCTTATGGGGAAAATGGTTTTGAAAATCGTGAATTTTGAATTTCGGCAGACTCTCTGGAACGGATTAATCACTTAATTCAAGGGTCCACTGTACAGTACACACATTACTTACCTTAAAATATTTTCATCCTTAGCTTATAGTGAGTGGTGAATATATTTATTGTAGGAAGTCTGAATAAATGAATGATGGGTATTATTGAAAACTGCTGTATTAGTGAAACACTGTAAAGCGAAGCACTGTAAAGTGGGGTCTTCCTGTACTCTGATACATTCCCCATTTTGCCTTCACAAACTTCTTTCTCTCCACAAATGTCTCAATCCACCACCTATCTTTTTCCACTCCTTCCACAGTCTTCTGGAACGAATTAACCCTTTCAGGGTCCACAGGCCCTCCGAAACTCGTTCTCAGGGTCCCAAATTTTTCGGAAAAAAAAAAAAAAAAATTTCTTATGAAATGATAGAAAATCTTTTTCCGATCACAACGACACCATAATTATGAAATTTGATCGAAAACTAACGGAATTATGCTTTCGCAAAGTTAGCGGTATCGATGACATTTACACCCTATTTTCGGCAAATTCCAATGTTTCAGTCTACTAAAATTATAGCTATTTCTCTAGAATTCCATTTGTTCTATCAATTGAGTACAAGAAACAGCCAATTTACCAATTTCAACTACCCAATACGGTGGTCAGAAATTCGCAATTTGGCCAATTTCACACAAATTTCAAAATAGGGTCCAGAATAAATGAGACAGATATTCCTGGCACTCAAATAACATTTTATCTGTTCATTAGTCACGTCTCCAGGCCCCTTTTACATTACTTTTGCTTTCCATTTTGAATTTTTATTCTCACAAAAAATTCAAGATTTACTGTTATGTATACAACTGCATCATTGTAAAAATGATATAAATAATATCAGCGCACTTGTGCAAGAATATTAGACTACCCAGTTGATGTGTATTGGACGCATGGCGTGATTTGTTTACTCTTGAACCTCGGCAAAAATCGAACATTTTCGCTACTTTGCGCTCAGTTTCAAGGTACTTGTCATCGTGAAACCAGTCAAAATTATCTCTATTTCTGTAATATATCATCCATTCTATCAAATGAGACTAAGAAAACGAGAATACAAGCATAAATACCATACGAAAATAGACTGCAAATTCGCTGTTTTAAACCAAAAACACGGTCAGTTTTTTTTTCCTCATTATGCACTGTGTGGTGCAGGATTTTTTTTATACTGTGCACACTGACCGCACAGACCCATTCTCTCACATCTAGGCCTACTAGCCTGTTTCTGCTTGATTTGAGGGCGCTAGAATTTAGGAGTACTAGTACGACCAAAACCCTGGTGCGTAAGCCGTACTAGTACTGCCGAAACCCTGAAAGGGTTAAGCTCGTAACCCAAGGTACCACTGTAATTAAAAAAAAAAACTGAAAATTGCTAAAAACCATCTTAAGAGCAAGGCAAGCACTGAAAATAATAAACATGAATATAATGAAATAGCATCTTATTAGCAAAGCACTCTAAATTTAGCGAACACCATATTAATGAGGTGTGACTGTATAGTACAAGCCAATCTATGGGAAGGCCCCATTTATACAGTAGGTTAGAGTCCAGGCTACTGTTGTAAATAAAAAATCACTGTAAAGTGCAGATGTTTTTAGCACGTTTGTAACTTGCGGACATCCTGAGCAGTGTACCTCCTGGTTCTCCTCAGGATGCAACAGCCAACGAACTCCACGAGTGCACTATATGTTATGAAGAATCGGTACTGGAGAAGAATATGGCTACCTGCAATGCTTATTACAACTTCCACAAGTTCTGCATTGACTGTATCAGGAAGTAAGGGCTTAGATTTTTGTTCAAATGCATCATTTAATTTTAGCCAGCAAGTTTTGAAAAGTAATACTACTTGGAGAGGGTTTCGGGGGTCAATGCCCCTGTTGCCTGGTCTCAGACCAGGCCTTGTGGTGGATCACAGTCTAATCAACCAGGCTGTTACTGCTGGCCATACATAAACCGACGTTAGAGCCACAGCCCAGCTGTGGTTCTTACATTGGTATAAGTACAGTGGACCCTCGGTTAACGAATACCCCGGAAATCGTGCAATTATGTAAGTATAATTTTGTAAGTTCTTGTGGAAGTGTAGTTTTGGGGGTCTGAAATAGACTAACCTACATGACATTATTTCTTAAGGACGTAAATTCATTCGGTAATGGCATTTGAGCAGGCTTCTGCAATGATTTTTTTTCGTTAACCGAGGGTCCACTGTATAAGAACGACCATAGCCCGGCTGTGGTCAGCTCTTATAAACCTATGTAGAGATATTTTTTGAAAATATTTTTGAAAAAGTACTGTACTGTACTTCCCAAATTTTATAGCACATGGAACTATCTTCATAGTACATGCCATTCAATATTTTATGCCTTTATGAAAATTTTCACTTTATAGGAGATTCACAATAGAGCTTACTGTATATAATGTATTGGGTAATTAGCTGAAAATGGATTATTATATATTTCTGGAGAAGCTCTAAACCTGTTTGGGTCATACAGTGGCTCCAGGATTGGCACGTAATGAGGATTATAATCCAAGGAAGATAATCAGGAGCCCTTCACCAACACCAAGTTACCCCATTGAAGGGGTCTAAGGAGGAAAAAAAAAATAATAATATAATTTAAATGCAGTTGTTGAATGCTTATAATGCATGATGTGATTTATTCTTAATATAGGCAATAGGGGAAAAAGACTTAAACTGGCCCACTTTGAAAATTATTGAAGGAATTCAGTCATGATTTTCAGAATATATTGTAAATAGCAATTACTGATTGAAATAGAGGTTATATGAAACAGTAATTACAGTGGACCCCCAGATTTCGTACTGCTCCTAACTCGAACAATTATGTAAGTGTATTTTTGTAAGTTCTTTTGTAAGTGTATCTTTGGGGGTCTGAAATGGACTAATCAATTTACATTCGTCCTTATGGGAATAAATTCGTTCGGTAACGGCACTCGAACAGCCTTCTGGAAAGAATTATTGACGAAATCCTGGGGTCCACTGTATATTACTATCTGTAGGTGTTGCCCCTCGAAAGCCTCTCCAGGTATACATTGTTATGAAAATTCTGTCTTAAGTTTACACTGTTTTACTTAGTCTTGTAATATTTTATATAAATTTGAATGTACATTATATTGAAAGACAGCTTTGTCATGCACCCCATACCCATCCTGTGGGCAATCAAAAGATTTACTCACAAAATGGGTCCAGGAACTGGACCTTGACATTAGTTTGCTAAGCAAATTTCAGAAGTAGTTTATTACTTCTGTAATTTGCGTAGCAAACTAATTTATTTGGTAATAATAATAAGTTGCTTATATACTTAATGAATTTAGTCACATGAAGCATACTTGTCCTTGGAATTTTCATCTGATATGTCGTCCATTGGCAGGCATGTAGCAGCACAGATAGGCCAAGGAAATACTAGATTTAAATGCATGAATGGATACTGTGAGTCAGAGTTCTCATGGAGGACACTCAAGAGAGTGATGGAGCCTGTGGTGTTTGAAAAACTTCAAGAAAGAAAGCAGCAAGATGAAATACGAGCTGCTGGCATCGAAAACCTCGAGTCCTGCCCGTTCTGTAATTTCATGATCATCATGCCTGACCAGGAGAACAAAGTACTGGAGTGTCTCAATCCTGAGTGCCTGAAGGAGTCCTGCAGGTAGGATGATGTCTTCAGTGTGTGGAGGATCTTAGGTAAGATATTGCATTGAGAGGAAAGAAGAATCCTATAGTTAAGATATGTACTTTTAAATAGATATATGGTTCAGAGAACCAACAAGATGATGAATTGACACTTGTGCAACACTTGGGTATCTTTATTCTGGAAACTTTTTGCCAACCAGTGGCTTCCTCAGTCCGATACAGAAAAGAATGGTTGAAGATCAGGAGTTTAAGGTATTCAGTCCCACAGCCTGGCATCATATGTAATCAGTCCTTCAAGATTGATGGACTGAACTCATTGGCTTCAGGCTGAGGAACTGATTACCTCAAACTCCTTCTGATCTTCAACCTTTCTTCTCTGTACCAGACAAAGGAAGCCACTGGTTGGCAAAATATTTATACACTAAAGACACCGAAGTGTTGCACAAGTGTCGAGTTCATCACACTTTTAAGTGCTTGACGGAATCCTGCAAGAAGTATAATATATTTAGTGTCAAATATCTGAAGGAATTTTGCTAGTAGGGTCTACCACATAAGATGTAATTAAGTACAGAAATTAATTCTACAGTAATGTTTGGCATTATTAAGCCAGGATAAAGGTACTTCCACCAGAATAACAGAAGTCAAATTTTTAGGAAAATCAGTGTGACCTCTCCTACTCTTCAGTCAATTTTAACTTCATTCTTTTGCACACAACTTCAGCTTTACTGAATTTTCTGATAACACTGGAAAGAGTTAGGCATTGAAGATTTGGTAGGTGTTTGAGGGAGAGGTGAGTGAGTGTTGGAGAGAAGGGTGAGTGTTGAAGAGAAGGGAGAGAGAGGTAAGTGTTGGAAAGGAGAGAGAGGTGAGTGTTGGAGAGAAGGAAGAGAGGTGAGTGTTGAAGAGAAGGGAGAGAGGTGAGTGTTGAAGAGAAGGGAGAGAGGTGAGTGTTGAAGAGAAGGAGAGAGGTGAGTGTTGAAGAGAAGGAGAGAGGTGAGTGTTGAAGAGAAGGGAGAGAGGTGAGTGTTGAAGAGAAGGGAGAGAGGTGAGTGTTGAAGAGAAGGGAGAGAGGTGAGTGTTGAAGAGAAGGGAGAGAGGTGAGTGTTGAAGAGAAGGGAGAGAGGTGAGTATTGAAGAGAAGGGAGAGAGGTGAGTGTTGAAGAGAAGGGAGAGAGGTGAGTGTTGGAGAGAAGAGAGAGGTGTGAGTGTTGGAGAGAAGAGAGAGGTGTGAGTGTTGGAGAGAAAGTAGAAAGAGGGATGAGTGTTGGAGAAGGTAGAGAGGCGAGTATTGGAGAAGGTAGAGAGGTGAGTGTCGTTAAATTTTTTTACTAGTCACAACTGGTTAATGGTCCAATTCGAACTGAAACGTTGTCATAAGTATCTCCTAGATGCAGGTTATTTGAATCGAGTTTGAGTTTGCTTGGGTTAACTGTTAAAAGCACCCCTTAAAATTTTTCTTATAAATATAATTGCTATATTAATTTGAAAAACAGTGTCAAAACTATCTTTTCAGGTTATGCAAAGAGGCATCGCACATCCCATACCGGTGTAATGAAATTGAAAAAAATGACCAGAAAGATGCACGGACTGAAATAGAGAATCGCATGGCAGAAGCAATGATCAGGTAGGCAGTGATTTGATCCTCAATATAAACTTACAGGTCAGGTATAATATCAAAATTAATATTTACTCTTAAGCTGTATAGAAAATATATTTAATCTATTACAGCATTGTTATTTATAGTTAGTCTTCAAATTAATCTTATCATATAGCATATTAGGTAGTAGGTTGGTAGACAGCAACCACTCAGGGAGGTACTACCATCCTGCCAGGTGACTGTGAAACAGAAACCTGAAACTGTTTTACATGATGGTAGGATTGCTGGTGTCTTTTTTTCTGTCTCATAAACATGCAAGATTTCAGGTACGTCTTGCTACTTCTACTTACACTTAGGTCACACTACGCAAACATGTACACGTTTATTGTATACACACTCATCTGAGTTTTCTTTGATTTTATCTTAATAGTTCTTGTTCTTATTGCTTTTCCCTTTCATATCCATGGGGAAGTGGAATAAGAATCTTTCCTCCGTAAGCCATGCGTGTTGTAAAAGTCAACTAAAATGCCGGGAACAATGGGCTAGTAACCCCTTTTCCTGTATAGCTTACTAAAAAGAAGAAGAAGAAAATCGTCAAAGTGGGATGTTTGAATGTGCGTGGATGTTGTGCGAATGATAAGAAAGAGATGATTGTAGATGTTATGAATGAAAAGAAGCTGGATGTCCTGGCTTTAAGTGAGACAAAGCTGAAGGGGGTAGGAGAGTTTCAGTGGGGAGAAATAAATGGGATTAGATCAGGGGTTTCAAATAGAGTTAGAGCTAAAGAAGGAGTGGCAATAATGTTGAATAATCAGTTATGGCAGGTAAAGAAGGAATATAAATGTATAAATTCAAGGATTATGTGGAGTAAAATAAAGGTTGGATGTGAAAAGTGGGTTATAGTAAGTGTTTATGCACCTGGAGAAGAGAGAAGTGTAGAAGAGAGAGAGATTTTGGGAAATGTTGAGTGAGTGTGTGGGGAGTTTTGAACCAAGTGAGAGAGTAATTGTGGTTGGGGATCTTAATGCTAAAGTGGGTAAAAATGTTGTGGATGGAGTAGTAGGTAAATTTGGGGTGCCAGGGTAAATGTAAATGGGGAGCCATTAATTGAGCTATGTGTAGAAAGAGGTTTGGTAATAAGTAATACATATTTTATGAAAAAGAGGATAAATAAATATACAAGGTATGATATAGCACGTAAGGAAAGTAGTTTGTTGGATTATGTATTGGTGGATAAAAGGTTGATGAGTAGGCTTCAGGATGTACATGTTTATAGAGGGGCAACGGATATATCAGATCATTATTTGGTTGTAGCTACAGTTAGAGTAAAAGGTAGATGGGACAAAAGGAAAATGGCAACAGCAAGTAAGAGAGAGGTAAAAGTGTATAAACTAAGGGAGGAGGAAGTTAGGGTGAGATATAAGCAACTATTGGCAGAAAGGTGGGCTAGTGCAAGTAGGAGTAGTGGGGGTTGAAGAAAGTTGGGATAGTTTTAAAAATGCAGTATTAGAATGTGGGGCAGAAGTTTGTGGTTATAGGAGGGTGGGTGCAGGAGGAAAGAGGAGTGAGTGGTGGAATGAAGAAGTAAAGGGTGTGATAAAAGAGAAAAAGGTAGCTTATGAGAGGTTTTTACAAAACAGAAGTGTTAGTAGAAGAGCAGAGTATATGGAGAGTAAAAGAAAGGTGAAGAGAGTGGTGAGAGAGTGCAAAAGAAGAGCGGATGAAAGAACGGGAGAGGCTCTGTCAAGAAATTTTGCTGAAAACAAGAAAAATTTTGGAGTGAGATAAACAAGGTAAGAAAGCCTAGGGAACGAATGGATTTGTCAGTTAAAAACAGAGTAGGGGAGTTAGTAGATGGGGAGCTGGAGGTATTGGGTAGATGGCGGAATATTTTGAGGAACTTTTAAATGTCGATGAAAAGAGGGAGCGATAATTTCATGTACTGGCCAGGGAGGTACAACATCGTTTAGGAGTGAAGAAGAGCAGGATGTGAGTGTGGGGAGGTGCGTGAGGCATTACGTAGAATGGAAGGGGTAAAGCAGCTGGAATTGACGGAATCATGACAGAAATGTTAAAAGCAGGGGGATATAGTGCTGGAGTGGTTGGTATTTTTGTTTAATAAATGTATGAAAGAGGGAAGGTACCTAGGGATTGGCAGCGAGCATGTATAGTTCCTTTATATAAAGGAAGGGGGATAAAAGAGAGTGTAAAAATTATAGGGAATAAGTTTACTGAGTATACCAGGTAAAGTGTATGGCAGGGTTATTATTGAAAGAATTAGAGGTAAGACAGAGAGTAGGATTGCAGATGAGCAAGGAGGCTTTAGAGTGGGTAGGGGATGTGTAGATCAAGTGTTTACAGTGAAGCATATATGTGAACAGTATTTAGATAAAGGTAGAGAAGTTTTTATTGCATTTATGGATTTAGAAAAGGCATATGATAGAGTGGATAGGGGAGCAATGTGGCAAATGTTGCAAGTGTATGGAATAGGTAGTAAGTTACTGAAGGCTGTAAAGAGTTTTATGAGGATAGTGAGGCTCAGGTTAGGGTGTGTAGGAGAGAGGAGATTACTTCCCGGTAAAAGTAGGTCTTAGACAGGGTTGTGTAATGTCACCATGGTTGTTTAATATATTTATAGATGGGGTTGTAAAAGAAGTAAATGCTAGGGTGTTGGGGAGAGGGTGGGATTAAATTATGGAGAATTAAATGCAAAATGGGAGTTGACACAGTTACTTTTGCTGATGATACTGTGCTTATGGGAGATTCTAAAGAAAAGTTGCAAAGGTTAGTGGACGAGTTTGGGAGAGTGTGTAAAGGTAGAAAGTTAAAAGTGAACATAGATAAGAGTAAGGTGATGAGGGTATCAAACGATTTAAATAAAGAAAATTGGATATCACATTGGAGAGAGGGATTATGGAAGAAGTAAATGTTTTCAGATATTTGGGAGTTGATGTGTCAGCAGATGGGTTTATGAAGGATGAGGTTAACCATAGAATTGATGAAGGAAAAAAGGTGAGTGGTGCATTGAGGTATCTGTGGAGACAAAAACGTTATCCATGGAGGCAAAGAAGGGAATGTACGAAAGTATTGTGGTACCAACACTCTTATATGGGTGTGAAGCATGGGTTGCAAATGCTGCAGCGAGGAGGAGGCTGGAGGCAGTGGAGATGTCCTGTCTAAGGGCAATGTGTGGTGTAAATATTATGCAGAAAATTCGGAATGTGGAAATTAGGAGAAGGTGTGGAGTTACTAAAAGTATTTGTCAGAGGGCTGAAGAGGGGTTGTTGAGGTGGTTTGGTCATTTAGAGAGAATGGATCAAAGTAGAATGACTTGGAGAGCGTATAAATCTGTAGGGAAGGAAGGCGGGTAGGGGTCGTCCTAGAAAAGGTTGGAGGGAAGGGGTAAAGGAGGTTTTGTGGGCGAGGGCTTGGACTTCCAGCAAGCATGTGTGAGCGTGTTAGATAGGAGTGAATGGAGACGAATGGTTTTTGGGACATGACGATCTGTTGGAGTGTGAGCAGGGTAACATTGTGTGAAGGGATTCAGGAAACCAGTTAATTGATTTAGTTGGACTTGAGTCCTGGAAATGAGAAGTACAATGCCTGCACTTTAAAGGAGGGGTCTGAGATAGTGACAGCTGGGAGGGACTTTTCTCAGCTGTAGTATCTGAGCTCCTCTGCAAAGACAGTGATTATGTATGAGTGTGGTGAAAGTGTTGAATGATGATGAAAGTTTTTTCTTTTTGGGGATTTTCTTTCTTTTTGGGTCACCCTGCCTCGGTGGGAGACGGCCGACTTGTTGAAAAAAAAAAAAAAAAAAAATATAGCATATCCAGTATGCATCCCTACCTGAGCATATATATGGTATATACAGTGGACCCCCGAGTTACGAACACTCCGGAAATCGTACAATTATGTAAGTGTAATATTGTAAGTGCTTTTGTAAGTGTATTTTTGGGGGTCTGAAATGGACTAACCTACTTGACATTATTTCTTAAGGGAGTAAATTCGTTCGGTAATGGCACTTGAGCAGGCTTCTGGAATGAATTTTGTTCGTTACTCGGGGGTCCACTGTATTATGTTGTTATTAACAAGGAAATGATTGACCTTTTTGTATTTCACTGAATTAAATTGAAGAAAGAAAAATTTGTATATTGCAGGGAATGTCCAAATTGCAAAAAGCGATTTATCATAGAAACTGGGTGTAACAGGATGACGTGTCCGTGCGGGGCCGTCATGTGTTACCTGTGTAAGTCACTCATCAGTAACGACTACAACCACTTTGAACGAGAGCAAGTGGCTTCAAACAAGTAAGGCACTTTTTTTATTACTTGTTTCTCAGTGTCTTGAACACAGTAACACCTTGGGGTGAGTATAACACCAAGCACGTCTCCGGAAGCACACGTCAACCAGATAACTGCGGCAGCATATGGGCGACTGGCAAACCTAAGATTAGCATTCCGATACCTTAATAAGGAATCGTTCAAGACACTGTACACCGTGTACGTCAGGCCCATACTAGAATATGCAGCACCAGTTTGGAACCCATACCTGGTCAAGCACGTCAAGAAATTAGAGAAAGTGCAAAGGTTTGCGACAAGGTTAGTTTCAGAGCTAAGGGGAATGTCCTACAATGAAAGGTTAAGGGAAATCGGCCTGACAACACTGGAGGACAGGATGGTTAGAGGAGACTTGATAACGACATACAAAATACTGCGGGGAATTGACAAGGTAGATAGTGACAGGATGTTCCAGAGAGGGGACACAGAAACAAGGGGGCACAATTGGAAGTTGAAGACTCAGATGAGTCAAAGGGATGTTAGGAAGTATTTCTTCAGCCATAGAGTAGTCAGGAAGTGGAATAGTCTAGCAAGTGATGTAGTGGAGGCAGGAACCATACATAGCTTTAAGACGAGGTATGATAAAGCTCATGGAGCAGGGAGAGAAGGGACCCAGTAGCGGACAGTGAAGAGGCGGGGCCAGGAGCTGAGTCTTGACCCCTGCAACCACAATTAGGTGAGTACAGTAACATTGTTTCTCAGTATCTCCACCACAGTAACAGGTAACTCCAACAGTAACATTACTCCTCAGTGTCTCCACCACAGTAACAGGTAACTCCAACAGTAACATTATTCCTCAGTGTCTCCACCACAGTAACAGGTAACTCCAACAGTAACATTGTTTCTTAGTGTCATCAACAAAGAAACAGGTAACTCCAACAGTAACATTGTTTCTCAGTGTCTCCACCACAGTAACAGGTAACTCCAACAGTAACATTGTTTCTTAGTGTCATCAACAAAGAAATAGGTAACTCCAACAGTAACATTGTTTCTCAGTGTCTCCACCACAGTAACAGGTAACTCCCACAGTAACAGTTCCTCAGTGTCTCCAACACAGTAACAGGTATGTAACTCCAACAGTAACATTGTCCCTCAGTGTCTCCAACACAGTAACATTGCCAGGTCAAACATCAGGCAGTTCGAACCCTTGAAAAAAAAAAAACACTGCCCCCACATACCAAACAACAAATGATTTTGAATCATTTCACACATTAGACTCTAATGTTTTTTTTAAGACAATAAAAATTCAGTGTTACAATTGTTACAACTGGAAAAGAAAAGGGCAGTTTGTAATCCCCTGTCTTGGAGATGTCTCATGACGCCAACAATAACACTCTGTCTGTGTGTTTACGTCAGAACCATCAGTGTTGGATCACTTTATCAACAGCACTAATTCATTACAAAAAAAAAAATGATGTGTTTAAAACTTAAGATTATTATTATTATTTATTATCACTTTTTTCAACAGGTATTATTATTATTATTATTATTATTATATTGTTTTATTATCATTATTATTATTATATTATTTTTTTTAACACATTGGCCATTTCCCACTGAGGCAGAGTGACCCAAAAAAGAAGAAGCACTTTTTATTATTATTAATCATTGTAAAAGCCTGCAACAAAATGTAATGCATGCATCTTGCAGCACCATGCACTTATGTCTGCAATGAAATTTTTGACATTAAAAGAAATTATACAGTGGTCCCTCGTGTTTCGGTCGGTCCGATTATCGGTTATTTCGTTTTCGGTTGCTTTTTTCGGTCTATGTTTCCCTCATGTATCGGTTATTCCCTCGTGTATCGGTCCGTACCAGACCTGTCCGCCTGCCCGCGCTTGCGCGCCTCGCCGCGCAGGACGCCAGTATAGCGTTGTTTACACTTGAGACAACATTACCCAGCACGCTCTTTCAAACATTTCACAATAAATTTACTCTATTGCTGGTTTAGTGATTGTCACTGTGAATGCTACACCTTGGGTCCAAAGAAGCTTCCTAGTGGGACCCCTGTGGTAGCAGGCATGCAGGGAGTGTAGCATTCATGCAGGGAGTGTAGCATTCATGCAGGGAGTGTAGCATTCATGCAGGGAGTGTAGCATTCATGCAGGAGGAGTGTAGCATTGGCATGCAGGGAGTGTGCAGGATTCATGCAGGGAGTGTAGCAGGCATGCAGGGAGTGTAGCATTCATGCAGGGAGTGTAGCAGGCATGCAGGAGTGTAGCATCATGCAGGAGTGTAGCAGCATCTGCATGCAGGGAGTGTAGCAGGCATGCAGGGAGGTGCAGCAGGTGTAGCAGCTGCAGGAGTGTAGCAGGCATGCAGGGAGTGTAGCAGGCATGCAGGGAGTGCGTAGCAGGCATGCAGGGAGTGTACAGGGATGCAGGAGTGTAGCAGGCATGCAGGGAGTGTAGCAGGCATGCAGGGAGTGTAGCAGGCATGCAGGGAGTGTAGCAGGCATGCAGGGAGTGTAGCAGGCATGCAGGGAGTAGGTGCAGGTGCAGGCATGCAGGGAGTGTAGCAGGCATGCAGGGAGTGTAGCAGGCATGCAGGGAGTGTAGCAGGCATGCAGGAGGAGGCATGAAGCAGGCATGCAGGGAGTGTAGCAGGCATGCAGGGGAGTGTAGCAGGCATGCAGGGAGTGAGCAGGCATGCAGGGAGTGTAGCAGGCATGCAGGGAGTGTAGCAGGCATGCAGGGAGTGTAGCAGGCATGCAGGGAGTGTAGCAGGCATGCAGGAGTGTGAGCAGGCATGCAGAGAGTGTAGCAGGCATGCAGGGAGTGTAGCAGGCATGCAGGGAGTGCTGAGCAGGCATGCAGGGAGTGTAGCAGGCATGCAGGGAGTGTAGCAGGCATGCAGGGAGTGTAGCAGGCATGCAGGGAGTGTAGCAGGCATGCAGGGAGTGTAGCAGGCATGCAGGAGTGTAGCAGGCATGCAGGAGTGTAGCAGGCATGCAGGAGGAGTGTAGCAGGCATGCAGGGAGTGTAGCAGGCATGCAGGGAGTGCTAGCAGGCATGCAGGGAGTGTAGCAGGCATGCAGGGAGTGTAGCAGGCATGCAGGGAGTGTAGCAGGCATGCAGGGAGTGTAGCAGGCATGCAGGGAGTGTAGCAGGCATGCAGGGAGTGTAGCAGGCATGCAGGGAGTGTAGCAGGCATGCAGGAGTGTAGCAGGCATGCAGGGAGTGTAGCAGGCATGCAGGGAGTGTAGCAGGCATGCAGGGAGTGTAGCAGGCATGCAGGGGGAGTGAGAGTGAGCAGGCATGCAGGGAGTGTAGCAGGCATGCAGGGCAGATGGATGAGCAGGCATGCAGGGAGTGTAGCAGGCATGCAGGAGACATGCAGGACACATGCAAGGTGCAGCTGGTCAACAGGCATGCAGGTGTACAGGAAGGCAGATGGGATCTTCCAAACCTAACCTCCCCGTCCTCCTCTATCTTCCAGATGCCAACAACTCTCTCAATAAAGGTAAGTAAATGTTATTTATTATTCTGTTATTTATATTTATTATGTAGTAGTATTTATAATTACACGTATGTGTTAATAATGTTGTTTTGTGTATGTAGAACTATAATTAAAATGTATTTTTTGTGAATATTTTTGGGTGGAACGGATTAATTGTATTTACATTATTTCTTATGGGAAATGAGGTTTTGAGTTTCGAAGTTTTAGAGTTGAGGTCTAGCTCCTTTAACAGATTAAGACCGATAGTCGAGGGACCACTGTACAGTGGACCCTCGGTTAACGAATACCCCGGAAATTGTGCAATTATGTAAGTATAATTTTGTAAGTTCTTGTGGAAGTGTATTTTTGGGGGTCTGAAATAGACTAACCTACGTGAAATTTTTCCTTAAGGGAGTAAATTCGTTCGGTAATGGCACTTGAGCAGACTTCAGGAGTGAAGTTTTTACGAAACTCGGGGGTCCACTGTATTTATTAATTTTAAAAAATTTCTTTGAGTGTTATTGCTTCTTAGAAAGAAAAATATATCTTTATGCATTACCTAATTTGCTCTATATCTTGGAGTATTGATGTTATGGGGTGACGAAAATATGGATCATCAATTATCCAGCTATTTTTTGGGAGGAGGGAGAGGAGCTGGATTATTTAAAAATCAAATTATTTTTTTTTTTCACATTAATTTCTAGTACATATTATGTTTTTAGTTATTGGATTGAACCAGGCTGCTGGATAATGTTGGATGTCATATATCCAGTCACCAGATAATTGAAGATCTGCTGTACTGTATAACCTTTTGATTCACAGGTTAGGTTCCTGTAGTAGATGTGAATCTTGAAATTGTGGATAAATGGAAAATTCACTTGTCTGAATAATTGAAGTTTTGCCAATTTTTTTTTTTTCAACAAGTCAGCCGTCTCCCACCGAGGCAGGGTGACCCAAAAAGAAAGAAAATCCCCCCCAAAAAAATACTTTCATCATTATTCAACACTTTCACCTCACTCATACATAATCACTGTCTTTGCAGAGGCGCTCAGATACTACAGTTTAGAATAGTCCCTCCAAACTGTCACAATCCCAGACCCCTCATTTAAAGTGCAGGCATTGTACTTTCCATTTCCATATAGTACAGTGGACCCCCGGTTAAAGGCCAACTCGGTTAGAGGCCAGTTTTTCGGCTCCCGGTTAGAGGCCGTATGGGATGCGTTTGTCCGCCGGCTGGGGCCGCTTGTGCTTCAGTTTGCCTGTGTCTTTCAGTGCGTGAGGAAGCTTCTGCTCATTCATCCAAACATTTTGCTATAATCCATTGTTTTTGGTGGTTATTTATCAAGTGCAACTGCGATTTAAGTCACCATGGCCCCAAGGAAAGTTCTTAGTAAAGTTCCTTTGGTAAAGAAAGTGAGAAACACGATAGAATTCAAGGCAGGCAGGCATAGAGGCAAGGAGAGTAGCAGGCATGCAGGGAGTGTAGCAGGCATGCAGGGAGTGTAGCAGGAAGGCAGGGAATGTAACAGGCATGCAGGGAGTGTAGCAGGCATGCAGGGAGTGTAGCAGACATGCAGGGAGTGTAGCAGGCATGCAGGGAGTGTAGTAGGCATGCAGGGAGTGTAGCAGGCATGGAGGGAGTGTAGAAACCATGCAGGGAGTGTAGCAGGCATGCAGGGAGTGTAGCAGGCATGCAGGGAGTGTAGCAGGCATGCAGGGAGTGTAGCAGGCATGCAGGGAGTGTAGCAGGCATGCAGGGAGTGTAGCAGGCATGCAGGGAGTGTAGCAGACATGCAGGGAGTGTAGCAGGCATGTAGGGAGTGTAGCAGACATGCAGGGAGTGTAGCAGGCATGTAGGGAGTGTAGCAGACATGCAGGGAGTGTAGCAGGCATGCAGGGAGTGTAGTTGGTGGAGTGACTCTCAAGCTGATCCTAGTGGCATTAAAAGACCACAGAGAGATCTTTGCTACCTGAAGTCCTTATGGAAGGGGATTACCCTTCCAAACACTGACTCCTCCCTCTTTCCTCCTCCCTATCTTCCAGAAGCCAGCATTAATTTTCAATAAAGGTATATAATACTGATTTAATTGTTAATTTTTTTTTTTTTTTTTTTTTTAATATTTTTGTCTGGAACGGATTAATTGTATTTACAATAATTCTTATGGTTAATATTATTTCGGTTAAAGGCCGTTTCGATTTAAGGCCCAGCTTCTGGAACGGATTACGGCCTTTAACCGAGGGTCCACTGTATAGTGGACCCCCAATGTTCGTTATGCTCCAAACTCGAACAATTATGTAAGTGTATTTTTGTAAGTGTATTTTTGTAAGTGTATTTTTGGGGTCTAAAAGGACTAGTCTAATTTACATTATTCCTTATGGGAATAAATTTGTTTGGTAATGGCACTTGAACAGCATTCTGGAACTTCAGTCTACTAAAATTATAGCTATTTCGCTAGAATTCCATTTTTTCTATCAATTGAGTATAAGAAACTGCCTATTTACCGATTTCAACTACCCAATAAGGTGGTCAGAAATTGGCAATTTGGCCAATTTCACACAAATTTCAAAAGATGCCAATTTCAAAATAGGGTCCAGAATAAATGAGACAGACATTCCTGGCACTCAAATAACATTTTATCTGTTCATTAGTCACGTCTCCAGGCCCCTTTTACATTACTTTTGCTTTCCATTTTGAATTTTTATTCTCACAAAAAATAAAAGATTTACTGTTATGTATACAACTGCATCATTGTAAAAATGGTATAAATAATATCAGTGCACTTGTGCAAGAATATTAGACTACCCAGTTGATGTGTGTTGGACGCATGGCGTGTTTTGTTTACTCTTGAACATAGGCAAAAATCGAACATTTTTGCTACTTTGCACTCAGTTTCAAGGTACTTGTCATCGTGAAATCAGTCAAAATTATCTCTATTTCTGTAATGTATCATCCATTCTATCAAATGAGACTAAGAATACGAGAATACAAGCATAAATACTATACGAAAATAGACTGCAAAGTCGCTGTTTTAAACCAAAAACACGGTCAGTTTTTTTTCCTCATTATGCACTGTGTGGTGCAGGATTTTTTTTATACTGTGCACCCATTCTCTCACATCTAGGCCTACCAGCCTGTTTCCACTTGATTTGAGGGCGCTAGAATTTAGGTGTACTAGTACGAAGAAAACTCTGGCGCGTAAGCCGTACTAGTACGGCCGAAACCCTGAAAGGGTTAATGAGCCTATTTTGAATGAACTCCTATGGTTAGTTTTCAGTTTAGGGGTTACATACTAAGCAAGATGACAATAGGTACCAAGAAATCTGTGAGTAATCGAAGCTGTCTGTGAATTGATCTTCAGTAAAAATATTAACTAATTCACAGATATTATGAATCACTCGAATTTTGGTGTTTGACTAATATATATAAGGGTAGGGGGCACAGAAATCCATTAGGAAGAATTTCCTTAATTTTGAATTTTTCTCAAAGGTGCCCTCTCTGGAGCAATGCCACAGACCTTCATACTTCTGAGGTTCGTGAGGCTGCCGTCAGAGCCAAGCAGGAAATGGACCCAAATATCTCGCTCCTTCACGACCCAACATCTGACATTATGTAACCCTCGGTGGTGATTATGCTGTGCTTATCATGTTGGAAGTTCAGTATAACTCAAGTAAAGTATGTACATTAATTTTGTATTCAACCCAGTATGAATGACACTTGTTTCTTACCTGGAGTATACCTGGTGAGGGTATACCTTGGTTACAGTCTGTAAATAACTTCAGTATAGCTGGAATACAAAGCCTGTCAATATACAAAATATTTTTACTTTTTCTAGCATTCAGTTTATCCATTTCAAAGTCACATCAGTCATCAAGAGCAGTCAAGTTCCTGTTTTTCTAACTAAAAATGTAAAAAAAAGAAGATTCAGAGGCTACCATCATTCAGTACATTGCAATTTAGATGGTGCAATGGGGTTGTAGCAGTGCCTAGTGATGGTACTCAGTATTAAGGGTTGTGTAGAATGAGAGGCTTCGATTTCAATGTGTTTTGTATCCTCGACGATTTTTATTATTTTTTTTTTTACTCTACGGTTGAGCACTGAAGGTTCGGAATTCAATGCTCTAGAGAATTATAAAGTTTGTTTTGTTACTCAAACAATCATATGGTCTGTTTTCATTTCTAATGTTTTGCACTGGTAATTGCTCCTTATTTTCCCCTCTGATTTTTGCTACTGGCAGTGATACGTTGAATGAATCATGAGTTGACGATACCTCAATTATAATCATAACCAAGCGCTAAACTCGTAATGGTCATACAGCAAAAATGCCTCAAGTTCCACTCACTATGGTCTCTCTGATCTCAACTTAATTATTCCTCTATCTTCACCATGCATGTGGGTCCCAACCCCATTCTAGTGAAAAATGGGATAATGATATTATTTTATCAAGAGGCTTATCCAATTAGTATCCTGTGACACTTGGTTTATACTTCATTACCTTTCCAACAGCAAGAGGTGAGATGTCATCAGAGATTTATAGGAGAGTACAGGACAATGTTAATGCCAGTGTATTAAACTTTTGACATTTTTTTTGTTTTAGTTTATAAGTCAACTCTCTTTTAAAGCTCCTCTATATAGTGCAAATTTCAATGAATGTAATTGAAAAAGGCATCATAATTGAATACGCTTGTTAAGTCGCATTTATGAAAATGCGCACTGTACAGGCATACCTCGCTTTAAGGTGCTTAACTAATACGGCGCTTCACTTTTCAAGTATATTCATGTTTGTTATTTTCGGTGCTTGCCGTGCTCTTAAGGTTTGCAGCAGTGATGCACACATCAGCTGAAACCTTCAACAGCAAGTAGGCCTACCATTCAACAGTGAGTAGGCCTACCATTCAACAGTGAGTAGGCCTACCATTCAACAGTGAGTAGGCCTACCACTCAACAGCAAGTAGATCTACCATTCAACAGCAAGTAGGTCTATCATTCAACAGTGAGTAGGTCTACCACTCAACAGTGAGTAGGCCTACTATTCAACAGCAAGTAGGCCTACTATTCACCATAAGCAAAAGACAAATATTTTAAGGTTACCAACACAGTACTGTAGCCTTTTTTATTATTTTTACTTTTGCATAATTATTTTAGGCCTAGTGCTATTGCACTCCTAATAAATAATAGTGTAAACATATTTTTAGGCTTTTATATGCACTGGCAAGTAAAAATAAAAAAAGGGCTGTGATTCACTTTACAGCAGCAGTCTGGATCCTAACCTGCTATATTAGTGAGGTATGCCTGTACAGGTATACACTTATACAGCAGATTAGGTTCCTGGGCCCCACTTATACAGCAGGTTAGGTTTCTGGGCCCCACTTATACAGCTGGTTAGGTTCCTGGGCCCTGCTTATACAGCATGTTACGTTTATGGGCCCCTCTTATACAGCAGGTTAGGTTCCCAGGCCTCACTTATACAGCAGGTTAGGTTCGTGGCTACTGCTGTAAAGTGAAATGTTTCCCTTTTCTTTTTTTTCACTTTCAAATGCATATAAAAGCCTGATAACATGTTTACACTATCATATATTAAGTGAACAATAGAGCTAGGCCTAAAAAATGCATTACTTACCTTAAAATATTTTTGTCCTTAGCTTATAGTGAGTGGTGAATATATTTACTATAGGAAGTCTGAATAAATGAAGAATGGGTATAACTGAAAACCGCTGCATTAGTGAAATGCCATAAAGCGAAGTGCTGTAAAGTGGGGCCTCCTGTATTGAGAAGTATTATAAGAGGTGACCATAATAATGTTTCTCTCTAATATATATACAGTGGTACCTCGAGTTACGATATTTTTTCGTTCGAGAATGCTGTTCAAGTGCCATTACCAAACTAATTTATCCCCATAAGGAATAATGTAAAATAGACTAGTCCTTTTACACCCCCAAAAATATACAGTGGTACCCCGGTTTACGATGGTCCCCAAACTCACCCTTTTATGTAAGTTTATTTTTTTAAATGCTTTTGTAAGTGTAATTTTGGGGGTCTAAAAGGACTAGTCTATTTTACAACATTTCTTAAGGAGATAAATTCGTTTGGTAATGGCACTTGAACAGCATTCTGGAATGAAAAAATATCGTAAACCGGGGTACCACTGTACTTACAAAAGCATTTAAAAAAATAAACTTACATAAAAGGGCGATTTTGGGGACCATCGTAACTCGAAGTACCACTGTATTACCTTTGTGTAAGTGAATGTCATCAACCTAGAAAGCTGACAATCCAATATTAATTTTAAATAACTTATTACAGAAACAAAACTGAAATCAACAATACTGGTTATAGATAGGCTATATCTAATCTTTATCCCAAAAAATGTGTTTTATGTGATAAAATTAGTTAATGGTTCTTGTTTATATTTAGAAATTCTGAACAAAGTACAATGTTTTACTGAGATGGATGGACCTTGAAGCCTACACTGTGCAGGTGAACATTCCATGCATTTTATTCAGTACAAGTTACCTACAGTATTTCTTCATTTTTTAAGTTATCATTATGTTAAATAATGACATCACATATTAATTAGCTTATCATCTCACAATTTCATATACATCTTCAAATTTTTAGAATGTATCATAATTAGTGATGGTACTGTACTTTTGATATCTTTGATATACAGTGGACCCCCGAGTTACGAGCATAATTCATTCCAGAAGGCTGCTCAAGTGCCATTACCGAATTAATTTTCTCCCTTAAGGAATAATGTCAAGTAGGTTAGTCCATATCAGACCCCCAAAAATACACTTACAAAAGCACTTACAATATTACACTTACGTAATTGTACGATTTCCGAGGTGCTCGTAACTTGGGGGTCCACTGTATCTCTGATAGGTTTTGAGAGCTGTCCTCTCGCAACCCAGCCCTGGTATACTGTAGACTGTGACTTGTTCTGTGTTATGTTGGTCATCAGTGTGGGGTATATGCATAGCTAGTATACATGACAAGTATACGTACTACTGACACACACCTGTGACCAGTTTCTAGGGTTGGTTGATGGCCACCTTTCCTTCTCGTTGCCCTAAATTTCCTAGACAGCCACCACTCGTAGAAACCATTTTTTTGGTATGACATTTTCTGTGTGTGGGGGTGAAGGGAGTAAAAAGTGGTGGGGGATTGGGGGTTATGGGCAGGTCCTATGGAGGGGGTGGTATTTTTTTGGAAGAAATTGGTCACAACTTCATTGTGGACTGCTTGGTCAACCAGGCTGTTGGTGTCGGTGGCCTGCAGGCCTACATAGCCGTCCTTGAGTCATCATTCTTACTATTTTTAATCAATGTTCGACTTTCATTATTACTGTACCATGTCCATTAATTTCATTCAACATTAAGTAGAGTACCTACAGACGTGTTTGTTCATTTCTTTCTTTCCTTATTCGTTTGATTATCATCATTAGTTTGTTAATATTCTCTTCACTATCATGTTCGTGTGTTTATTATAACCTTAGAGTTGTTAACTGTTGTAAGACACTGATTACTATCGTCTTTTACTTATTCAGTATAACTGTGTACAGTTGTTCCACATTATAACAATACTCATTTCTCTGGCTGTCTTTGTTACTTGACTCTTCATCTTGTCTTTCGTAGTAAATTTCACCTTTATTCAGTTGATAATTTTATTAATGGTGTAAAATACCAACAGGTAGATGTGTGAGACACATGTGTAATACTTGGGTACTTTTATTGGCATGTGTTGCACACGTCTCACTCATCCAGTTGACCTCAAAGATAGGGTCATCGGAATCAATTTACTCCTGTAAATTGTAATGTTCAGGTACCTGCTAGCTTTTGTCGTTAGCCCTAAAGAGGTATACTAGAACTAGTGATCATCTTGTATAACCGGGTATACTGTACCTTTCAATGACAAGTATATACTATATCATTTTTCTAATCAGGAAGTATTGTTGATAATTGAGGCACATTTAAATTAATTTACTGAAGTGAATACAAGGCCTATCACAATTCTATTTCACTGTCCACACATGCAAATACCTCACTAGGGCTAATCATGCACCATGTCTATGATTTGGTCAAAAATCTATTTTTCCACAATGTGTGTTCCACGGAGAAGGTGAAACCCAACCAAGAACCCCCATACCATTCTGTGCCTTAAAAGCTATAGAAAATAAAGTGTATATTATCCTATCTTGTTTTCTTACCTCAGATTATGCTTAGAGGAATGACAGCTCATAAATCTTATATTTTTACGAAGGGTTGCTCTTGATGCTGGTGATGGGGCTCTTGATCCCAGGAATTTTGAGTTGCACTCCCTCGTCGGATCAAACTGGGTTACCTCCCATTTTTCTTCCCCCTTCCCCTGGGAGCCGTATGGCCCCTACGGGTTTGGCGCTCCTTCCTGAGTATATTACTGATTTCCTCCTCTCCTTGGAAAACCTTTGGGGGTTCCCCTCTGGAAGCCATTGGGCTCCCTCCCCCAAAAAACTATTGGGCCCCCTGGAAACCATTGGGCCTCCATGGAAACCCTTGATGCTCCCCTGAAAACCATTGGGGCCCCCCTTGAAACCCTTGGGTTCCCCATGGATTCCCTCTGGAAACCATTGGGCCCCTCCCCCCAGAAACCATTGGGCTCCCTCCCTCCGAAAACTATTGGGCCTCCCTGGAAACCATTGGGCCCCCATGGAAACCCTTGGTGCTCCCCTGAAAACCATTGGGGCCCCCATGGAAACCCTTGGGTTCCCCATGGAAACCCTTGGGTTCCCCATGGAAACCCTTGGGGCTCCCCTGAAAACATTTCAGCAAATGTTCGTGCATTATTATTATAATCAAAAGAAGCGCTAAACCACAAGGGTTATAAAATGTTCGTGCAAGAACTCTACATTGACGCATCCATGGACGCACAACGCTTCGGAAGGTATACAATAACGGCGTCACCTAATTGTCGACGGGAATAATAATAATATAGTATAATTTATTTCACGAGGTTCACCAAATGGAAAGCCAATAATAGACAGCATTTCAGAATAGCCCAGGAGCTGAAGCTCACCCTCTGGGTTTAGTGTTTTTTCGTGGCTAGGGCTAGTAAGTGGTGCCTGACCGTTAACCAACGGGACTTGCCCCAGCAATGGTTAACGGTGCGGGGGGGGGGTTAAACAGTATTAGATGATTTAGCAAGATTATTAGGCAGGTTTAGGAATTATAGTGTGTATATGTGTACTCACCTATATGTGGTTGCAGGGGTCGAGTCACAGCTCTGTGTGTACTCACCTATATGTGGTTGCAGGGGTCGAGTCACAGCTCTGTGTGTACTCACCTATATGTGGTTGCAGGGGTCGAGTCACAGCTCCTCTGTGGTGTGTACTCGCCTGTATGTGGTTAAAAGGGTTGATTCACAGCTCTGTGTGTGCGTGTATTCACCTACGTATTTGCCTAAATTTGGTTGCAAGGGTCGAGTCTCAGCTCCTGGCCGTGTGTATGTGTGCGTGTGGTAAATCACGTTATAGTGCTGTTGTAGGAGCACTAATGAAAGTACCCGGGGTCGAACCCTGGACGAGGTGGATGGTGTGGTCGTCTCTCAGGCCGTCTTCTTAACACTTACTATGTCTGCTTTCGTAAGGTGAAGTCCAGGATCTTTCCTTAATTCATGGTATAACTTAACAAATCTACGTTGCAGATGTCTGAGCAAAGCTCAGACATCTGCAACACAATTGTCCTCAAAGATTTGTTAAGTTATACCATGAATTAAGGAAAGATCCTCCACTTCACCTTACGAAACAAAGCAAATGCGATAGTAATTATGGACAAGGTGGATTATAGGGGGAAAATGAACATGATATTAGGAGAGGGGGAAACCACGCGTCTCTTAACCACACATTATGGTACTGTTGTAAAAAGTAAAATGGGTGAGTGTTAACGGAGCCTTGAACAGTTGAATTATGACATGAGCGGCGAACAGTGGCTACGTTTTCTGTTCCATTGCTGACTTTTATCGCCTTTTTTTCCACTGTAACCTAATTTCTAGCACCTGTTGGTACTCACCAGTAAATAGGTCCACTGGACTTTTTTTTATATAGTGTATATAACTTTAGGTGTGTAGTGTTGATGTAACTTTTTAAAAGATGTTAAGCCACAGAGGAACCAACATCCCTTATTAATTTACTCTTTTTTTATGGTAATCAGTTAAGTAAAACGTACTTCTTATAATGTTGAAAATAAATTAATATTCCAATAATAAAAATGTACACACCTGGAAGTGTTATTAAATTAATTGAAAAGATGTATTGTGTACAAAAAGTAGGAGCAATAAAAATGGCGGAGTAATACAGGTCGGAGCGGGAATTTGTAGAGAAAAGTATCGGGAAATATTGTGTTCTATATGATAAGTGAATTTAACATGTATCTGGAAGGGTTCGGATACAAAGTGAAACTATCAAAATAAAGATGATACTAATGAAACGTGAGCTGTTGCTGGAGTATCAATATTGGCCGACACATATCATTAACTATGTAATGTACGCCTCCCAGTGTGTATTAAATTTTACTACAGGTAATATAACTATTTATTAGTCAATATTAGTTGCCTGCAGAAAGGGAGGCGTTAGGATATATCATCAGGATCATAATTTGGTGAGTAAGATTTATATATCCTTATATTTTTCTATTATGTAATATATATATATATATATATATATATATATATATATATATATATATATATATATATATATATATATATATATATATATATATATATATATATATATATATATATATATATATATATATATATATATATATATATATATATATATTATATATATATATATATATATATATATATATATATATATATATATATATATATATATATATATATATATATATATATATATATATATATATATATATATATATATATATATATATATATATATATATATATATATATATATATATATATATATATATATATATATATATATATATATATATATATATATATATATATATATATATATATATATATATATATATATATATATATATATATATATATATATATATATATATATATATATATGTCGTGCCGAATAAGTAAAACTTGCGATTTTGGCTTAAATAGCAACGCTCTTCTTGCCGAATAAGACAAGCGAAAATTTGTGTATGCAATAATTTCGCAAAAATCATTCTGAATCTAACGAAAAAAAATCATTGTGTTTTTTTTATTATTAAATTATTGAAAGCTTATATAAAATATATTTAGTTGATCCCTGGAATACCCACCAAGTAGGGGGGCATCGAAGGGACAGTGTTGCGACCCACTGGTGCTAGTCCCACCTGTCTCCCAGGTACAACTAGTATCAGTAAGTGTAATATTCGTTTTAGATGTACCAGAGTTCTCCTCAGTTTTTTTTTTCAATACCTCGGCCATTTCCCACCGAGGCAGGGTAACCCAAAAAGAGAGAAAAACCCCAAAAGAAGGAAAAACTTTCATTATTCAACGCTTTCACCATCATTCATACATAATCGCTGTCTTTGCAGAAGCGCTCAGATACGATAGTTTGATGTCACTCCAAACAGCCACTATCCCAAACCCCTCCTTTAAAGTGCAGGCATTGTACTTCCCACCTCAAGACTCGAGTCCGGCTAACCGGTTTCCCTGAATCCCTTCACAAAATATTACCCTGAAAAATGTTAATTCATGATTGTACATGTCAAATTTCCCATATAATTTCTCACAGGTCCCTTGTCGTACCCTTATGAGCGGTGTAAGACGGACCTGATCAGTGGCATCAAGGACCTCAATGGAAATAAGTGACTTTTTTGGGGGTTATCCTTGGTAATTTACACACGTTACTATGTATGATAATTTGTGTAACTATGTGTACCTGCACCTAAATAAACTTACCTACCTTGATACACAAGGTGTCCACACCGTGATGCGGGGGCCAAGAGCTTTGACTCGACCCCGCAACCACAAAAAAAGTGGGAACAAGGCGCCCCCAGTAAATAGTTCCCAGGTTATGTGTTGGTCTTGCGACCCCTCCCATGACCTGACCTGACCTGGCCGCTGCTCCAACGCCCAGACCAGCAATTCAAACGGGCGAAACATCAGTAAAGATAGTAAACAGCTACACACGTGTTTTACACATCTGCTTGACGATATTTGGTGACTCATGTACATGGGACATTTAGACTTAATGACCCAGGTCTACTCGATAGAATTTAATACTGAAAGCTATCATATTTAATTTCTATAATCTGTTCGGTGTTAGCAAGGATCCGAATGGGAATAAGTCAAGGACCCGAATGGGAATAAGTCAAGGACCCGAATGGGAATAAGTCAAGGACCCGAATGGGAATAAGTCAAGGACCCGAATGGAAATAAGTCAAGGACCCGAATGGGAATAAGTCAAGGACCCGAATGGGAGTAAGTCAAGGACCCGAATGGGAATAAGTCAAGGACCCGAATGGGAATAAGTCAAGGACCCGAATGGGAATAAGTCAAGGACCCGAATGGGAATAAGTCAAGGGCCTCAGTAGAAACAAATCACTGTCTTTTTGGGGGGGCTATCCCCGGCAAGGGTAGAAACATTGGGCGTGTTTCCTTACAGCTGTTGTCTGCTGCGCTGTATGACCCTTGTGGTTTAGCGCTTCTTTTGATAATAATAATACAGCTGTTGTCCCATTCACCTAGCGAGCAAGTAGGTACCTGGGTGTGGGTTGCATCCTGGGGACAAGATGGAAATATGACACAGTCCTCGATGACGCACTGCCTTTCTTGGGTTATCCTGGTTGACTAACCCTCCAGGGTTAAAAATCCGAGCAAAATCTTATCCAAATAAACTTATTTACTTACTAGGCAATTTTCACGAAGGCTCATCTGTACCAGTTTCCGTAGTGTAGTGGTTATCACGTGCGCCTCACACGCGCAAGGTCCCCGGTTCGATCCCGGGCGGAAACACTTTTTATTTTAAATTCTGGGAGGAAACCATTTTTTTAAGATCATAGACGGAAACACCTGTTTTTTTTAAGGTCCCTTAATTAAAGAAATGTGTGTGTTTTAAGATCCTTAAGAGAAACGTGTGTTTTCTTAAGATCCCCGATGGAAACGTGCATTTTTAAGATCCCTTTAAGAAATCTATATTTTTTAAGATCCCTTAAAGAAATCTGTTTTTTAAGATCCTTTAAAGAAATCTGTGTTTTTTTTAAGATCCCTTAAAGAAATCTGTATTTTTAAGATCCTTTAAAGAAATCTTCTTTTTAAGATCCCTTAAAAAATCGGTGTTTTTTAAGATCCCTTAAAGAAATCGGTGTGTGTTTTTAAGATCCCATAAAGAAATCGGTGTTTTTTAAGATCTTGGATGAAAACATGTTACTGTTTTTTAGTGAATTCTTCAGTACATTTAATATCTCAGAACTATTGATAAAAGGAAAAAAAAAACGTAGAGGGACACCTAGGAAGAAGGAAGGAATCATTTAGAACACTGAGGAACCTGAGAATGCGATGGAATAATAATAATATAATAATAATCTATTTCTCCCAGTACATGATACAACTTATACAGACCATAGCTGACATCAGTGACATACTATATAGAAAGTCCCTGGTTATGCAGAACATTTCGGGCAAATTAGGTCAGTTTTGTCCCCAGGATGCGACCCACACTAGTCGACTAGTGCCTACTTACTGCTTGATAGACGTAGGGGAAGGAGCAAGGTGGGAGGCAGGTCACGAGTGAACACTGGTCAGGTACACCCACTAACACCTATATACACACAACTCTCACACAGGAGAATGAAGTTTATAACGTTTCAGACCGACTTGCATCATTGACTAGTGACACACAAGCGCGAAGGGAAGGACCCAGTGGAAATAAGTCACTTTAGCTTTTTTTTGGGGGGTTATCTTAGGTAATTTAGACATGTTACTATGTATGATAATTTGTGTAACTATACCTAAATAAACTTACACCATCTGCCAGTTTCCGTGGTTCGATCCCTGGCAAGGGTGGAAACATTGGGCGTCTATCCTTACACCTGCTGTCCCCGTTCATCTAGCAAGTAAGTAGGTACCTGGGTGGCATCCTGGGGGACGAGATTGAAGGACCACAATGGAAATAAGACAGTCCCTCGATGAAACACTGACTTTCTTGAGTTATCCTGGGTGGTTGACCTTCCGGGGTTAAAAATCCGAATTAATACGTGCTTATCCTGTGAGCAGCAGCTTACAGGATGAGCTGTGGCTCACAGGTTGAGCTACAGCTCACAGGATGAGCTACAGCTCACAGGATGAGCTACAGCTTACAGGATGACCTACAGCTCACAGGATGAGCTGCAGCTCACAGGATGAGCTACAGCTTACAGGATGACCTACAGCTTACAGGATGACCTACAGCTCACAGGATGAGCTGCGGGTACACAGTAAACTAGCTACCATGGGAGGGGAAGAGATGGGAAGCAGTGGAAAAAGGCATGCGCAGTTTAGGACATTTATTAAAGGAAACGTTTCGCCACAAGTGGCTTCTTCAGTCCTCTAATAAATGTCCTGAAGTGTACATAAATGTCTTTTTCCACATGTTGTCGGTATCACCAAACCATATTTCATAGGCAGTAATGTTACTGGGGTTCGTATAGGGAGGAAGAGGCAGCAGGATAGGTGAACGCCAAGTGGGAAGAGAGAGAGAACAAGAGAATAAGTGTCTTACTCAACACACCAGTAACTATTTTTGCTGCTACCACACGTTCACATTCACCAGTTTCTCTGAAATGTGAAGGAATATACTGGAAATGTATTAACACTGTTCAACTGCCTCCCAGCATACATGAGGGGGATTACCAATAGACCCCTGGTTGTCTTCAAGAGGGAGCTGGACAGATACCTAAAGTCAGTACCTGACCAGCCGGGCTGTGGTTCGTATGTCGGTTTCCGTGCGGCCTGGTCATGGACCGGGCCGCATACGGGGGCGTTGACCCCCGGAACACCCTCCAGGTATACACTTAGAGTATATATATATAATTGTATTATGGAAGGTATACATGAACCCTACCGAGGTATCGATTAAAGAACAAAAAGGCACAATACCGTGACTGGAACAATACATAAAGGTTTAGGGAGTCTTCTATCCACGTGTATCTATTACTTACAAATGCAATAAGATCACAGTAAACAAGTGATATCCCAATGTGCAGAAGAACCACTGTGGAAAAATAGTGAAAATAGGAATTTCACTATTTTTTAACAGTGGTTGTTCTGCATACTTACCTATATGTGGGTGCAGGGGTCCAGTGTGTGTACTTACCTATTTATCTGTGTGTGTACTCACCTAGTTGTGGTTGCAGGGGTCGAGTCATAGCTCCTGGCCCCGCATCTTCACTAGGTCCACTCTCCCTGCTCCATGAGCTTTATCATACCTTCTTAAAAAGTGTTTCCGCCCGGGATCGAACCGGGGACCTTGCGCGTGTGAGGCGCACGTGATAACCACTACACTACGGAAACTTGTACATATGTGTGTGTGTGTACTCACCTAGTCGTGATTTCAGGGGTCGATTCACAGCTCCTGGCCAAGTGTGTGTGTTAGTTACCATTTTGTCCTAGGCACATGTCGATTAGACACTAGGCCTGTTGTGTGTGTGTGTGCGTGGGTGCGTGCTTGCTTGCGTGTGTGTGCGCGCGCGTGTATGTGCGTGCTTAGATAAAGAAAGATAAGGAAACGCTTTAGTGTAATTACCCATCTTGCTAGGTAAGCTCTAGTTCTTGGCCAGTCTCTGGCTGGAGTGAAGGGAAACAATCAGTTGTTATCATTGTAAGTATGTTTATTCAGGTATACACAAATACAGTTACATAGATTATCATACATAGCAGCATATGTGTAGAGAACCCAGGATAACCCAAAAAGGTCAGACAAAGTGGCTTATTTCCCACCGCCTCGTTCTTCAAGTCGCACCACTTCTTTTTATCATTCTGACGATAATGGAGACCCAGTAAGACTCGCTCAGGATACCTCTAGAGAAGCTGAGGACGAGGTGGAGGGTATACCTGCATACCTGGAGTATGTTAGTTAGTTTAATTTCTTTATTATGCACCCCATACCCATCCTGTGGGCGGTAGTCAAAAGATTACAGAGGTACATAATTGGTCCATTGACTATGGTGAGGTGAAGTTGACAAAAGGATCCCAGCACAGTTGAGTTACTTAGTTGTTTTAACTTTTAAGGTTTAAATAATAAGATATTACAATGATAACAATGGAAATAAGTCACTTTGACATTTTTTTGGGTTATCCTAGGTAATTTACACTATGTATGATAATTGTACTTGTGTACCTGTGCCTAAATAAACTTAGAAAGAAGAGAGGAGCAATACACAGGTGACCACTCATCACATAAACAGACTGACATCTGTTATCGAGAAACAGCAGACTGGAGACAGAGCAGAGTGGCGCAGTGGAAGCGTGCTGGGCCCATAACCCAGAGGTCCGTGGATCGAAACCACGCTCTGCTACGATGTTTTCGTTTAATAACCACTCTTCTTGAGTTCCCGTGGCAGTGACAATCTCTATGAAGACACACTGAGTAACCAGCAACCCCTCCCATGGCAGTGACCATCTCCATGAAGACACTGAGTAACCAGCCACCCCTCCCGTGGCAGTGACAATCTCCATGAAGACACTGAGTAACCAGCCACCCCTCCCGTGGCAGTGACAATCTCCATGGAAGACACACTGAGTAACCAGCTAACCCTCCCGTGGCAGTGACCATCACGGAAGACACACTCGACTAGCCAGTAATAACAAGAGCACTTAAAATGTTAGTGAAGGCATATTCAAGTTGTATTTTGCAGGCGATAAAGTAACATGTAGCAGAGCGTGGTTTCGACCCACGGACTTCTAGGTTATAGGTCCAGGACGCTTCCACTACGCCACTTTGCTTTTACCATGTAGGGCTTCTCTGTCTCTTGAAAAAGCTGTCAGCTGGTGTACCTGACGAGTGGTGTCACCTGTCAGCTTGTGTACCTGATGAGTGATGGATATGTGGGTCAGCGGGCCACTAGCAGCAACAGCCTGATTGGCCAGGTTAGCACCAGACAAGCCTGCCCCAAGACCGGGCTCTGGGAGTAGAAAAACTCTAGGGACTCATCAAAGGTAAGGTATAGGGATCAAATCTGAATGAATGCCATTTCACAGGGGCTGTATGATCCATAAGAGTTTAGTGCTCAAAAGAAATATAATAGTAACCCTCCATTCTTATGTACATATGTTCTCATGATTAGTGTTTAGGTTAGGTTAATAATTCACTATTATAACAAAATTTCATCTTCGTGGTGTTCCTGGGAAATAAGCATCATTTCCCAATTCTTTATAACTAAACAAACTTTTAAAAAGCAATTTTGATCTCAGAACTTTGCTTTTGTGGTCAGGACACTTGTGGAACACTTTCAAGAAAGACTGATGTAAAACTATTATGTTCTAGGGTTTTGCTTGGCAAATATAAAAACAGGGACTCACAAACCAGCATTCAGTTCAGCTCTGGCTGCCTGAGAAGACACATCAGAAGAAGTGAAATGGCATCAAGAGGTTGCAAACATTCTCCAGATGCATTCTGCTACATATGTGGTCAATTTATTAATACAAGAGCTAAGAAGTTCTCTGTAACAGCATCTAAAAAAAAATGTGTGAACCTTACAAAGCATATTTTGGCATGCCAGTTGGGGACCAAGACAAGACCTGGGCACCTCATGTTGCTTGTGAGCATTGTAAGAAAACATTGGAAGGTAAGAAAGTCATTAGTTATATGAAGGGTAAAATCTTGAATAAGAAGATTTTTTAAATGAAATGTAAGTAACAGAAACAAATTCTTTTGTTCTTTTACAGGATGGTATAGAGGAGAAAAAAATATCCATGAAGTTTGCTGTTGCTAGAATATGGCGTCAACACACTGATCACTCAACCGACTGCTACTTCAGCCTGTTGGATCCTTCCAAACGCCGAACTGGGAAAAATGCACCTGCTATTTCTTATCCAGACCTTCCCTCTTCTGTTGCACCAGTACCACACAGTGCTGATCTTCCTGTACCTACACCTCCAGAAAGAAGTCAACCGTCAGAAGAAGAAAGCAGCAAATTAGAAAATGAAGAGCACAGTGAACAAGACTATGATCTCACAGATGCAGCTGTTGGGAGGAATCCTTACTACCCAAACCAAACACACCTCAATGACCTTATCAGAGATCTTGGTTTGACAAAGACAAATGCCGAGCTTTTGATTTCAAGGCTCAAGGAGTGGAACTTGGTGGATGAAAGTGGGCAAGTGACAAGCCAAAGAAAATGTCACCAACATTTCTCAAGCTTCTTCACTAATGAAGACAGGTTGTGTTACTGTAGTGATGTATCAGTCCTGTTTGATGCAATTGGAATTGCATGAAATCCAGATGAGTGGAGACTCTTCATTGACAGCTCCTCCAGAAACCTAAAAGTTGTACTTCTGCACAATAGGAACAAGTATACATCTCTTCCCTTGGTTCATTCAGTGCATCTTAAGGAGGACTATAACAGTGTCACACTTCTACTGAAATCTTTGAATTATGATAAGTATGGCTGGGAGGTTATTGGAGACTTCAAAATGGTGGCATTTTTTATGGGACTCCAAGGTGGTTTTACCAAATTTCCCTGTTATCTCTGTCATTGGGATAGTAAAGACAAGGCAGCACATTACCAGAGGAAGCACTGGCCTCAAAGGACTCAGTTCTCAGTATTAAGACATAATATCAAACATAAACCATTGGTGGATCCTCAAAAGGTTAAGATTTCTTCGGATTTTTAACCCCGGAAGGTTAGCCACCCAGGATAACCCAAGAAAGTCAGTGCGTCATCGAGGACTGTCTGTCTTATTTCCATTGGGGTCCTTAATCTTGTCCCCCAGGATGCGACCCACACCAGTCGACTAACAACCCAGGTACCTATTTGCTGCTAGGTGAACATGACAACAGGTGTAAGGAAACACGTCGAAATGTTTCTACCCGCCGGGAATCGAACCCGGGCCCTCTGTGTGTGAAGCGAGAGCTCTGGCCACCAGACCACCGGGCCACATTAAACTAGGGTTAATGAAACAGTTTGTTACAGCTCTTGACAAAATGTCTACAGCTTTCAAGTATCTTCAAGACTTCTTTCCCAAGCTATCAGAGGCAAAGGTGAAGGCTGACATCTTCACTGGACCACAAGTCAGGAAAATCATGGAGTGCTCAGATTTTCCAAAGCAGCTCACAGTGAAGGAAAAGGAAGCCTGGGAGAGTTTTGTTGCTGTAGCACAGGGCTTTCTGGCCAACAACAAGGCTGACAATTATGTGGAACTTGTTGAGACCTTGGTAAAAAGCTATGGTCAGATGGGATGTAGGATATCCCTTAAGGTCCATATCCTTGATGCTCATCTTGACAATTTCAAGGAGAATATGGGAGCATACTCAGAGGAGCAAGGGCAGCGCTTCCACCATGATATAATGGACTTTGAACACATATATCAGGAATCTTATAATGAAAACATGATGGCAGACAACATTTGGGGACTTAAACGGGAAAGTGATTTGTTGCTGCTCGCAAATCTAGAAAAACTCTCAGGTAAGGACCCACTAGGGGCGAGGGGGAAGTGGGGACAGAAGAAGAATAGCCGGTGAGAGGAAGAGCTGAAGTAGAAGAGAAAGAGTCAGGACTAAACCCAACAGTCTAACTACTTGTGCTAGAAAAACTGCTCATTTTTAACTTTGTAAATATGTTTCAGAAAGTTCCAAAATTTCTGTAAATTTTATTTTTATGTAAATTTTATTTATTTTATTATGTTTATGTTTTACATCCAAAAATAGCAAAAAATATTGAAATTTAGTCATTTTTTGTCAAAAATTTATCGTGTAAGAGACAAAAGCAAAGTTTAAAAGGAATAATGGTCATTTTCTATTGTTTTGCAATAAAAGGAGTTGGAAAATAACACTTACTTGTCAGGAACAAAACTTGTGTTACATAGTGTAATAATATCTTTATTTCTACAAGTACATGTACAAGGTATACAAACCATAGCTGACATCAATGACACTATAGAAAGCCGCTTGTTATGTGGAGCATATCGGGCAAATTAGGTCAATTTTGTCCCAGGATGCGACCCACACCAGTCAACTAACACACAGGTACCCATTTTACTGATGGGTGAACATAGACAACCGGTGTAAGGAAACACGCCCAATGTTTCAACCCTCGCCGGGAATCGAACCCAGACCCTCACCGTGTGAATCAAGAGTATTTGCCACCGTTAGGTAAGATTTGTCAGGAAACAGGATAAATGTTTCTTGACAGATGACCAAAAGCTACAGCTTTTGGTCATCTGACCGAGGACTTCCACTGGCTTACCCCTCCACCGCTTTAAAAACTAAGATTATAATTGTAATCATTAGATCTGAGTTGTGTTTATGAAGACACCTTACAAGGCCTCCGTGGCACAATTGGTTAGCGCGTTCGGCTGTTAACCGAAAGGTTGGTGGTTCGAGCCCACCCGGGGGCGCTGCTTTATCTTACAAGCACAACACATAATATTATGATGGATCTTCAAAACAAATAAAAGAGGAAGTAATGTAAATATGAAGATATGTTCGTATTTAAGCAGAAGTAAAACTGAAATTTTGTCCGTACGAGAGTAGTGGTTCATGCTAGGACAGACTGGCATATGCAGGCACTCCACTCCACTTCTTTATTAATGAACAATAAAAGGTGTTTTTGTAGATACTACAAAATTGTGTTCCCTTCCCCTAGTAGCATACTTGCTTTGGTTGCCAGCCTTGACAAACTTGGCAGCAGTTCAAGATATTCTGGACACTGCTTGTGAGCAGTTTTATAAACTTGATTTAACTTCAGTTGTTTTACTTTGACTTCAATATTCAGTATATCCAGTCGTTGCATGATGAAGACAGAGTAAAGACACTGAAGTTAAATCACGTTTATAATATTAGTCACAAGCAGTGTCCAGGACATCTTGCTGCCACGTTTGTCAAGGCTGGCAACCAAAATCAGTATGGTACTAGGGGAAGGGAACATAATTGTACAGCAATTAAGGAGTGGAACAGACTACCTGCACACGTCAAAGCCTGACCTAGCATGAGCCAGTTCAGAAAGAGAACTAAAAGGTACCTAATGAATGAAGCTACAGAAAGGGAGGAGAATGAGTTCTTGTATAGCTAACATTCATGTACTTATTGTAAGCTGATCCTCTCTTTTATGTTAATGTAAATAATTCAGTTTACCTTACTCCTAGTGTATCTCCTTTTATTGTGATTTTCACAGTTGAGTTATTTAGCTGTTTTAACTTTTAAAGTTTAAATAATAAGATATTACAAGGATAACAATGAAAATAAGTCACTTTGACTTTTTTTTGGATTATACTAGGTAATTTACACTATGTATGATAATTGTACTTATGTGTACCTGTACGTAAATAAACTAACAGTTAGGGGCAAGGACACCTAATGGAAGGACTCCTAGAGGTAAAGCTAGAAAAGTTGAGAATGCGGTGGTAGAGGTGTAAGAGAGAGGAGCAAAATGGTAGGCAGGCCACAGGTGACCACTCGTCAGGTGCACCAGCTGGGGGTTCTCGTCAGAGCAGAGTGGCGCAGTGGAAGCGTGCTGGGCCCATAACCCAGAGGTCCGTGGATCGAAACCACGCTCTGCTACGATGGTTTTGATTACCTCTTAGTGATTGCTGGAGATGAATAAGTCCTCATGACTAGAATATAAGGAGAACTCTCATATCTAGTACGTACGTTAGACAAATTGTACGGTACGTATAAAAATGTAATTTACATGTAATTGTTAAGCCCAAAGGAAAGTCCTGTTAATTATAAGGGAACGTGTTGGTGTTTGAACTCTAGGAACATTGGTGGGAACATTGGACGTGTTTCCTCACACCTGTTGTCTATGTTCACCCATCAGTAAAATAGGTACCTGGGTGTTAGTCGATGGGTGTGGGTTGAATCCTGGGACAAAAACTGATCTAATTTGCCTGAAATGTTCTACATAACAAGGGGCTTTCTATATAGTAGTATGACATTGATGTCAGTTAGACCTATACACCTTGCACACGTACTTGTAGAAATAATGATTATTATTTATTATTATTATTATTATTATTATTATTTCAATGGATTCAGCCCTCCACCCGTTCCGTGATTTTTTTTTTTACGTATAGTCTTGATTTCCTCGAGTAAGAATGCTCCCACATTCTACGACTCTTCACTTCACCAACGACTGTAGATAGTAAGCTCACACCATCTTCACCACTACACGTTTAGACGCCACGAATGAGGAACTTAGTCCAGCTGGAGGCTGTGATGTGACAAGAACTTGACCCTGTGGGTACCTGCCAAGAGTGACATCATACACCCATCACATGCACACACACAGCCAAAGCACACACATTCACTTATCGTAAGCACATTCATACATGCGCGCATACACGTACACAACCACCCCACGTTGAAAATAAAAAAAACACTGCCGCCTTGTTCATTGTTATGTCTATGTTCTTGAGAAAGCAATGCTCGGTGAACCTACCGTCCAAGAACTGTTATCCTACCTCAGCTCATTTACAGACTAAGATCTGTTATGATATCTCAGTACATTTACAGGCTAAGATCTGTTATGGTTCCTCAGTACATTTACAAGCTAAGATCTGTTATGGTTCCTCAGTACATTTACAAGCTAAGATCTGTTATGATACCTCAGTACATTTACAAGCTAAGATCTGTTATGATATATCAGTACATTTACAGCCTAAGATCTGTTATGATATCTCAGTACATTTACAAGCTAAGATCTGTTATGATATATCAGTACATTTACAGGCTAAGATCTGTTATGGTTCCTCAGTACATTTACAGACTAAGATCTGTTATGATATCTCAGTACATTTACAAGCTAAGATCTGTTATGATATATCAGTACATTTACAAGCTAAGATCTGTTATGATATATCAGTACATTTACAGACTAAGATCTGTTATGATATCTCAGTACATTTACAGACTAAGATCTGTTATGATATCTCAGTACATTTACAGACTAAGATCTGTTATGATATCAGTACATTTACAGGCTAAGATCTGTTATGGTTCCTCAGTACATTTACAAGTTATGTTATGATACCTCAGTACATTTACAAGTTATGTTATGATACCTCAGTACATTTACAAGTTATGTTATGATACCTCAGTACATTTACAAGTTATGTTATGATACCTCAGTACATTTACAAGTTATGTTATGATACCTCAGTACATTTACAAGTTATATTATGATACCTCAGTACATTTACAAGTTATGTTATGATACCTCAGTACATTTACAAGTTATGTTATGATACCTCAGTACATTTACAAGTTATGTTATAATACCTCAGTACGTTAAGTAAAAGGACACAAATGCAACTAATGTGACATTTTATTGTGGCAACGTTTCGCTCTCCAGGAGCTTTCTCAAGCCGTTACAGTTACAGGCTAAGGGTAGATATCCTACCTCAGCTCCCTCTATATAGAATGTTTTACAAGTCTTTGTGAAGTAAGTGTGATAAACACCTTCCTCCAGGCTGACGGACTGATTGCCTCTTATTCCACTGCCACCAGTTTCATCACCTTCAATTGGTAAAGTCACTGGTGGGCGAAACGTCTTCAAAATAAATATCGACTTGTCGGTATTATCTACCTGGAGGGTATTCTGGGGGTCAACGCTCCAACAGCCCAGTCCATGACCAGGCCTCGCGGTGGATCAGGGCCTGATCAACCAGGTTGTTACTGCTGGCAGCACGTAGTCTCAACGTACGAACCACAGCCTGGCTAGGAAAGTACAACTAGGAGGGTGTAAGCAAGTACAAGGCAACAAGAGGGAGCTGTACACTGGGTCAGTACATCCGCCAGCATTACATCAATCTTAACATCTCTGTTACTGGCTGTGACACAGGTCACGAATAACACCAGGTAAGGACCTGTAACTGACCGTGACCACGTCTACCAGGGCTATATCACTCCTATAAAATACTATTCTCTCACGTCTCTATTAAAATGATAACGCCCCCTGGTGGGCGAAACGTTTCTTAAAGACATACGAGTGTTCAACTGGCCGCTGGAGAAGTAGATTGTGCCTAGCATGGGCCAGTAGGACTACTGCAGTGCTGCTAGACTGACAGATCTATGTGTTTTTCCTTTCACGTGACTGGCCAGCCTCTTCCTGCCCTTGCCCTCGTTGGCATAGCGACAGCACAAAACGTACCCAACTACGCCACAACAGTACGTGAGCCACGCACGTACGGCACTCGTGCTGTGGCTTCCTCGCGCTCTCAGTATCAATAATGGGCAAGGCTGGCATAATATTTATCCCGTGGGACGCCTCTGGCGCCACCATGCCAAGAAACACTGCCTATGAAGGAGTGGTGGCAGGCAGCGTTGTGTCGCCTGCCGCCGGCCACCAGTGGTGGCAGGCAGCGTTGTGTCGCCTGCCGCCGGCCACCTGGTTGTATCCTGGTGCCGTTTATTTTGAGGCAACAGAACCGGCAGGCAACAACATCAGCAGTAACGGCATCAGCAGTAACAGCACCAGCAACAGCAGCAACAGCATCAGTAACAGCAACAGCAGCAACAGCACCAACAACAGCAACAGCAGTAACAGCAACAGCATCAGTAACAGCACCAGCAGCAACAGCACCAACAACAGCAACAGCAGTAACAACAACAGCATCAGTAACAGCACCAGCAGCAACAGCACCAACAACAGCATCAGCAGTAACAGCAACAGCATCAGTAACAGCACCAGCAGCAACAGCACCAACAACAGCATCAGCAGTAACAGCAACAGCATCAGTAACAGCACCAGCAGCAACAGCACCAACAACAGCATCAGCAGTAACAGCAACAGCATCAGTAACAGCACCAGCAGCAATAGCACCAAGAACAGCATCAGCAGTAATAGCACCAATAGTAACAGCAACAGCATCAGCAGAAACAGCACCAGCAACAGCACCAACAGTAACAGAATCCACAGTAACAGCAGCAGCAACAGCATCAGTAACAGCAGTAACATCAGCAACAACAACAGAAACAGTAGCAACAACAGCAGCATTAACAACATCATCAGCAACAACAGAAACAGTACCAACAACAGCGTTAACAACAGCATCAGCAACAACAGAAACAGTAGAAGCAACAGCAGCGTTAACAACAGCATCAATAACAACATAAACGGTAGCAGCAACAGCAACGTTAGCAGCATCATTAACAACAGGAACAACAGCATCATTAATAACAGAAACGGTAGCAGCAACAGCAGCATCAACAACAACAGAAGCAAGGAAGGACACAATACATACAAGTGTGTCTACACGCATTACATCATCACCCGTCACTACCTGAGATCACTCTCATCCGCAGGTGACAAGAGCTTGCACTTAACATTAATCGCCGTGACTTGCACCTCGTTAGTTATCCTGGGGTCCGCTCCGTCTCTTTTTTTTTATCATCAATTTCTTTTATTGTGTTTTTTAACATCGTTTACATCTTGTTATTACAGATTAATCACAATTTTATAATAATAATAATAATAATAATAATATTAATAATAATCTTTATTTCTACAAGTACTTGGTACAACTTATACAGACCATAGCTCACGTTAATGACACTACGATATAGAAATTCCCTTGTTATGCAGAGCATTTCGGGCAAATTAGGTCAATTTTATCACCGGGATGCGACCCACACCAGTCCACTAACACCCAGGTACCTATTTTACTGCTAGGTGACCATGGACAGCAGGTGTCTTAAGGAAACACGTCCTAATGTTTCCACCCGTACCGGGGATCAACCCCGGTGAGCTGAGTGCGCTACCAACCGAGCTACGGGACACCGTAGCTCCACGTTGATCTCATTCTTGTTGTCCTGTGTTTCTCATTTGTCCTTAAGTAATGCAGACACAGGAGAATGAGACTATAACCTTCCTGTCACGGTATTGTCCTTCGTTATTTCTTATTTGTTCTCTAATCAAGGATCCCAATGGGAATCAAGGACCTCCATGGAAATCAAGGATCCCAATGGGAACCCAGGAATACCACGGGGGTATTATTGTACACAGAACAGCAATACACTGGAGTACAAGGTGGTATAAATGATTGGACTCACGTGGCTTACTTCTCAGACAGCAGAGTGGCTTGCTGGCTTAGTAGAATATTTTCACACAGATTGACTGGCTTGGAATCTTGTGACAAACTAGCACAGCAAGGTAGAAGCTGGCTTAAGCCTAGGCTGACGTAACTGGTGGTGGCTTTACTGGCTTGAATGGGACTCTCCCCTCACTGGCTTACTCGTACAGAATTTGCAAAACCCGGGTCAACCCCTCGTAGGTTTTAGCAAAATTAACAAGTAAGGCACTTAGCTGACCAGGAGATACTGTAGATATGTAGACTTCTTTGATTTAGGAGCTGGTAACGTGGTCGGTCTGGAGGCTGTTTGCTTGCTTGAAGTCTATCTCTCTATAACATCGTAATCGATAAAAATTACGGCACACCGCTGCTCACCACTTGTCGCGTGGGTCTTGGGAGAGATATATAGGAGGTCAAAGATACTCCTTGTTGGATGGTTACGGTATATTTACAGTAAGTGAAGGAGAGTCCAGCACACCGTCTGTCTCGCCTGTAGGTCTAACGTTCGTGAGGGAGAGTGCCTATGAGAGGCTGTGCACATGCGCTGAGCCTCTGACGTCAGCGGGTACCGTGACGTCACACGCAAAGGGACCAGCTGTATAAAAGGAAAGATACACTACACAAGTGTATATATGATACTGACACGACACCAATGGGAATCAAGGACCTCCATGGAAATCAAGGATCTCAATGGGAATCAAGGACCTCCATGGAAATCAAGGATCTCCATGGAAATCAAGGATCCCAATAGGAATCAAGGACCTCCATGGAAATCAAGGATCTCAATGTGAATCAAGGACCTCCATGGAAATCAAGGACCCCAATGGAAATAGGTCACTGACTTATTTAGGTTATCCTAGGTAATTTACCCTATGTATGATAATTGTACCCGGAAACCCTCTCCAGGTAAACTCCAGGTATGTGTACGTCTGCCTGAACAAACTCACAAGTGATAAAATGGTCAGTAATGCCTTTGGTTGCCCCTAGCAGTTACATGCTCTCTAGTCGAGTAAGATATAGTAAGTTATAATCTTAACCATAATTTTTTAAAGGGGTGGAGGGGTAAGCTGGCGGAAGGCGTCGGTCAGATGACCAAAAGCTCCAGCTGTGGGTCATCTTATGACTAAGGCCCGCGTCAGGAAACACTAGTCCTGTTTCCTGACAAACATTACCTAACCTAACCTAGGTGTTGAAGAGGTCGTGTTAGAATGGGCTTGGTTTTCAAAGTTAGAGTTTATTTCCACATGTTACATTGTTTATACAGAATGGGTGATACATGAATGCATGCAGAAAGTCCATGTGTGACTTTCTAAATGATCCAAGTTGGACCGAAACGTCGTCGTAAGTTCCTCTCTATGTGCGGGTTATTTGTGTATTATGCGGAGCATTTCGAGTAGCAACACTTTGAACTGCAGAATCTCCAGATTATTATTGTCTTACAAGTCGGTTCTTGCATTGTAAGTTATTTCTTACATAAGCACATACCTCGCCCTTTTGTTTATCTCTGTGCAAACGTCTTACATTGAAACCTTCTAACTTAAGTCTGTCATCTAAGCAGGGATCAGCAATGGTATGTACCACAGTCTTAGGTTTTGTTTACTATAGTCCTAACTTCCGATACTTCAGGTAAAAGTGATCTAGAACTGACGTGAATAAAGGGTAGAGGTGTTTTCCTTGAAACTTATATATACTTGAAACTCAGCGCAGACGCCAGCGAAGATGTTAGTCCATCCACGTGAGACATTGTTAGTCAGCGCTTCTCTTCTCTGTCTCCCTCCCTTCCACTCCCCTCCTCTCCCCTACCCCTCTGATCTCTCCCCACCCTCTCTCTCCCTCTCTTCCCCCCACCACTTCCCCTCTTCCCGTCTCCCCTCCCTCTCTCTCTCTCCCTCTCCCCAACGGACCCCAAGGCGAGTAGTGCGCAGTGTTCTAGATTTCCTGTCATAACTACACGTGTCTCTTTTCACACACACACACACACACACACACACACACACACACACACACACACACACACACACGCACACACAGTGGAATGTCATAGGAAATGATTAAGAGGCTGGATATATACGCTGCTTTAAGATTAGGTATAACAGGGCTCAGGAAGCCAGGAGAGAAAGGAAGAATGCGGCAACATCCACGTGATGTGATATGGCAAGATATTAATGTAAATAAGATACAAGCAAATTTCCTAAATTTGCTTGTAATAGATAAGACAACTGTTAATCCAGATGTACTTCTGTAAACCCTTTTGGGGCCCAGTTCCTGGGCTTATTGTGTATCCATATGCTCTTTCCGTACCCTCCACAGGATACATAGGAGGTGCGCAATAAACTAGCCACTTCGGCGGCAAAATCTAAAAAAAAAAAAAATCTTGAGGTTAAAAGACCTCTGCGACCACAAATAGATGAGTACACACACACACACACACACACACACACACACACACACACACACACACACACACACAGGTACCATAACGCTCTTCGACCAACGAAGAGACAAGTAAGTTTATTCAGGTATACACAAATACAGTTACATAGATCATCATACATAGCAGCATATGTGTAGAGAACCCAGGATAACCCAAAAAAGTCAGACAGTGACTTATTTCCATTGAGGCCAGGAGCTTTAAATCAACCCCTACAACCACAAATAAGCGAGTACACAAACACACACACACACAGATCTTCAAAGACATCTTAAACATGTGAAAAAGCAGATGACGAGAAGTCAGCAATGTCTTACCAGTCATATCTTAGAGAGACGAGAGGCGGGAAGCCATGAACTAGAGACAAGTGACTGTTAACGAGTGTAACGCACAAGTTGCTGTTGAATGTTGTGAAAGGAAGAGTCGTTGAACGTCTAGTAACTGCTACTTTATTGAGAGAACACCAGCGTGACTTATAAACCTTTTTTTGAGACACACAACAAAAGGAGGTCAGGAAAGACAGTGATGGTTGGACCGTTTGTCTTGAGGCCTCTTAGAGGGCTGTTTGAGGGCTGTTAGAGGGCTGTTTGAGAGCTGTTTGAGGGCTGTTTGAGGGCTGTTAGAGGGCTGTTTGAGGGCTGTTTGAGGGCTGTTAGAGGGTTTTCTGCTCGGTGCCTTATGGAAGGTAAAGTAGAGAAGCAGCCGGGGGGAAATAAAAATAATTTTTAGTATGAATTAAGAAATACTGTATGGAAGAAAGGCAGCAAAGTGGTACCACCCCTACCACTATAAGAACCATCACCACCACTACCACCACCAAGGGTTGAAGAATGTAGCAGCAACCAGTGTTTGGGTTAAGGTCAAGGGTGAAAAAAACATAAACAAGAACTAAAGGAATTCCGAGCAAGTTGGTTCTGGGCACAAGTGTTTGTTAGTCCTCGTCTACCATATTTACCACCTCTTTCCCTTCCACATGTGATTTAGTTCAACTATATGAAAAGAAATGCGTATATATATATATAAACAAACTGCGGCTAGCCGGGGATCGAACCCGTCTCATGGGAAGCAAGTCAAAATTCACGATGTACTAACCAGTGGGCCAACAATCCTATAAACATCATGTACCCAGTAACACTGGGCATGTTTCATGATGCGAGGGCATACGTGGTGGTCAGGTAGCCCACCACCTTCGTGTTTTTGCACAGATCTTTGGAGGATCTAGATAGAAGAATCATGAGTATTATATTTTATAGGTTAATTAGGAGTGAGTGGAGTGCTGAGACTAAGTAGGGGGTCACCTGAGTGCTGAGACTAAGCAGGGGGTCACCTGAGTGCTGATACTAAGCAGGGGGTCACCTGAGTGCTGAGACTAAGCAGGGGGTCACCTGAGTACTGAGACTAAGCAAGGGTCACCTGAGTGCTGAGGCTAAGCAGGGGTCACTGGAGTGCTGAAACTAAGCAGGGGGTCACCTGAGTGCTGAGACTAAGCAGGGGGTCACCTGAGTGCTTAAACTAAGCAGGGGGTCACCTGAGTGCTTAAACTAAGCAGGGGGTCACCTGAGTGCTGAGACTAAGCAGGGGTCACCTGACTTCGACTGGACGCAAGAAATTCCAGGATTGTTCGGATCATTCGGAAGTGTCATAGGTTAGCGAGGCAGTGGAAGCCAAGTATGAACCCACATTCAAGGACAGGTATGACTAGACCCAGCAGGGCATGCAGTACCTGCACCTGATCGGCCATTAGACGTGACTGGGCATAACTGTGATCCTGTAACTACCAGCAATACCCTACCCCCCCACACACAGTCCTGGCACACAATAGACATGGTGTGCGCCGTTGGCTCTTATTCTACCTATCGTTCCCTCCCACCTTACATACTTAACAATTTTTCGTTAACTCAAAGAGAAGTCCATTTGGCTGTTTGGCCGAGGCCACCACTTGTTCTTAATTAACTTAGTGCTGTTTATAGCTGTCTGTTCAACTAGGTTGCTGTCACCAGTGGAAATCAGCTTTAGCGAGACTTGTATTTATTCCAGGTGCTGTTACGTGGTGTTAGTGGTGGTTTAAGAGGTTATTAAACCACCGCAGATTAAACTTCATAGCCCACTGTTATTTTTTTATTTTTGTTGTATATGAATGGTATACAGTATCGAGAAGATGAAGAATTAGACACGTGTTCAACATCTGGGTATCTTTATTTGTGGACGTTTCGTCTTGAAGACTACGGTGCTCTTCACCAAGACTGAGGGACTCATTACCTCGTCTTTTGTTTATAGTTCTACAGTCTTGAATTTGTATTGATAAAGCCACTGGATGACGAAATGTACCCAGATGTTGCCCATGAGTCTAATTCATCATTATTATTATTATTATTATTATTATTATTATTATTATTATTATTATCAATGTGGCTACTGTTGTTGTCAAAAGCAAATTCAAAACAGTGTCTATTAGACCAGCTGGAGAAACGTCTGATTAAAATGTCTCAATATATCTTTTGTGTCTTACATAAACAGGGTACTAGACGAGGAAAAAAAATAGCCTATCAAATGTTTTTTTGAGAACAATGAACTAAGAGTATTCTGTGGATAGTTGAGTCTTGCCTCCGGGGAAAGTGGCAGCTCCAGTACAGTGTGGATAAAAAGACTAAAGTTTTAATCAGGGGGAGGGGAAATAAAAAGAACCATGGCACATATAAACCAAACAACGTAGATCTTGATGAAACAAAAGCGAAACTACTTAGCACTTCTTGTTAACAGAAATGTAAAGGCAAGACTACAGTCCTTAAGTGTATGTAACAAATATAATAGAATTCTTGGCTTCATATCAAGGAGTATAAATAATGGAAGTCCTCAGATTATACTTTGCTACAGCAAACCCTCGACTCTTTTGTTTGGGGAACATGAAATTCCCTCGTCTGAGGGTGTTCAGCAGGGTGATCCACTCGCTCCACTTCTCTTCTGTTTGGCAGTAAGAGAACTAACTTCCAGCCTATGCAGCGAGCTCAACATCTGGTACCTGGATGATGGCACTCTGGCAGGTACTAGGGAGTCCTTGTTAGAGGACCTACAACGGGTGAAGACACAAGGAGAAGCCTTAGGACTCATCCTTAATCCCTCAAAGTGTGAAATTATCACAACAAATCAGGAAATAATCAATGCAGTGCAAACAATCCTCCCAGAAGTCACTACTACCACTCCATCCAACAGTACCCTCCTGGGAGCACCGCTGGGTCACCACGCCATCGACACTGTCCTCAAGGACAAAGTGAATGACCTGAAAAGAATGGAGGAGAGAATAAGTGATCTTGATGCCCATGATGCCCTGTATCTCCTCACAAGGTGTCTTACTATGCCAAGACTCACTTACTTCCTGAGGTGCGCACCCTCTTTTGAAAACCCAACACTTGACGAGTATGACGCACACCTGAGATCAACCTTCAAGAAGGCACTGAATCTGTCACTAGAGGATCAGCAATGGGAGCAGGCAACCCTCCCAGTGCGACTGGGAGGTATAGGGGTGCGCAAAGCAAGGCAGGTAGCGTTACCTGCATTTCTGTCATCGAGTTTGGCTTCCAGTGGATTAGTCAAGAGGATTGTCCCTGAACGTTTGAGAGGGGTGGTGGGAGCTCAAGACCCCAAGTTCATTGAAGCAGCAGTGCAGTGGGACATCCTGGCAGACTCCTCCAGTAGACCAGCTCCTCCCAAAGAGCACAAACAGTCCCACTGGGACAAACCGATCATGGAAAAAATTTCCAACACAATGCTCACCAACGCTTCAGGAAAGGACAAAGCTCGTCTCCTAGCGGTGAAGGCACCACACTCAGGAGATTTCCTTCTTGCTGTTCCCAATTCCTCTCTGGGGACTCGACCCACAGGCCATTCGGATTGGTGTTGCTCTTCGCCTAGCCGCCCCCATACTCACCGAACATAGGTGTATTTGCGGCAGGGCGACGGCTGACCAATTCGGACTTCATGGTCTAGTGTGTCACACATCAGAAGGAAGTATGCTAGACATGAGGAGGTCAATGACATCATAAGAGAAGCCTCGCCACAGCCCGTTGCCCAGCTCAACGGGAACCCCAAGTGCAGAGGTCTGATGGAAGTCAAAAGCGTCCTGATGGAGCCACCATGCTACCCTGGAAGGATGGTAAGCAGATTGCTTGGGACTACACCTGTGCTGCCACATTGGCAGACACCTACCTGCCACACTCCTTAGCCGAAGGGGTGGAGCTGCCAGCCACAGGGAGACCCAGAAGACCCGCAAATATGAAGACCTTCCCTCTTGCTATAACTTCATCCCAATAGGGTCGGAGACCCATGGAGCATGGGGCAAGTGTGCTCTAAAGTTTCTCAAGGAGCTGGGTGGAAAACTCATCATAGAAACCAAGGACCACAGGGCGACCAGCTTCCTGTTTCAGAGACTCAGTGTTGCGATCCAGAGGGGAAATGCCTGCAGTATTCTGGGCACGCGGCCCACTGCCGGGGAGTTGGACGAAGTATTTGACATGTAGCTCTGAGTTGTTATCTATGTTGTTTTACTCCCCATTGTATTTTGTATTTTGTCTTGAAATAAAGTTTGTATAAAAAAAAAGATGGGGTAGTAGGGGAAGTGGAATATTCAAATGGCTTCAGAAAGAAATCTAAATATTCTTCCTTGAAGTCTTTTTATCCACTTCTCCGAGGCAATGGGTCCCACAATTGACACTAGAGGTGGACCCCATCCTATATATATATATATATATATCTTTGATTATGCCTCATTTCGATTTAGATACTAAATTCTGGTCTCTGGTTCTCGAATTTCTTCAAAAATTTATTACACTTCCCAAAGAGTTGCCCTGGGACCTGGTTCTTTCAACTGCATTAAATCTCGGACATTTAAGTCCCTCCTTTTATCATGTACTTGTTGAAATAAAGATTATTATTATTATATTTAACCCCGATACTTAAAATGCAATTTAAATATCCTCAGATATTTAACTGCGTCATTTAACTCATTTAAACTTGGACATTTAACTATTTTTTAAACCTCGAGTCATAACCCCGTTATTAAAACTTATCTATTTATTGCCTGTCTTACAGCTTCGACATTTAAATCCATTATTAAAACTTGACAATTAATGTCTTTTATTATAGTTATTAAAAGGCGTTATTTAATTTATCTATTTAAATGGTCATCTGAACTGTTTTTGACAGCTGTGGTTTACCACATGTGTTGTGTGGTGTTATTGTGTGTTGTGTGGTGTTATTGGGTGTTATGTGGTGTTATTGGGTGTTATGTGGTGTTATTGGGTGTTATGTGGTGTTATTGGGTGTTATGTGGTGTTTTTGGGTGTTATGTGGTGTTATTGGGTGTTATGTGGTGTTATTGGGTGTTATGTGGTGTTATTGTGTTATGCACACCATACCCATGGTGTGGGTGGTAGTTACACCATACCCATGGTGTGGGTGGTAGTCACACCATACCCATGGTGTGGGTGGTATTCACACCATACTCATGGTGTGGGTGGTAGTCACACCATACTCATGGTGTGGGTGGTAGTCACACCATACTCATGGTGTGGATGGTAGTCACACCATACTCATGGTGTGGGTGGTAGTCACACCATACTCATGGTGTGGGTGGTAATCACACCATACTCATGGTGTGGATGGTAGTCATATCATACCCATGGTGTGGGTGGTAGTCACACCATACTCATGGTGTGGATGGTAGTCATATCATACCCATGGTGTGGGTGGTAGTCAAAAGATTACAGAGGTACATAATGGGTCCAGGGACTGGGCCACAAAGTTTTGATAACTGAACAAGTTACAAAGGTAATGAACCATTCACACGTCCACATCTGATCACAATTGCAATGAGTTATTAATGCAAATATTAACTTTATTTACATTGAGCAAAGTCAGGGTATTTTTCCAGAATTGTTTTTAATATACCACTGTGGATAAAATACTTTGACATATCTTGAACACCTCTGAGTGAGTTTTCTCTGAATTCATTAATTTTATCGCACTCCAGTACATAATAACGCAGGGTGTGACAATAGTCCATCTGGCAAAGTTTACATTTCGTTTGGTCTACATCTGATGATGGTTATAACCTGCCAAAGATACTTGTAACCCAGCCGGAGGCGGGCGGTAGTGACATCCAAGAGTCTGCTTATTTTGTTGGATTCACCATAGACATGTGGCTCCTCCTGCATGATGGAATGATGATAGATGGACTAAGTGGTGTCAGTCTCCCTCAGTCTAAGTTCAGTAAAGTCCAGTTGAAGTTCTTTTTGTATTATTGTTCTCAAACTGCTAATTGACTGCCCAAGATTGTAATCTACTCCCTCTTTGCACCTGAAGACCAATGTGAGATGGAATCCACAGAAGGTGCACTCCGACTCCACTCTCCACAGTCCTATCATACCAGTGTCTGGCTACTGACATAAGCATGCCTCAGTAAACACTTGTTCAACACTTAAGAGTATTTATGGATAAAGAATCAGATGAAATTAAGGTGTTAACCACAAACCGTTTTGTGGTTTTTGTGTGTTATTATTATGTGTTATGTGATGTTATTGTGTTTTATTAGTAGGTGTCTTCCTTACGCACCCAGAATACTGAAGAGAGAGAGAGAAGGGGGGGGAGGGCAGGACCCCAAGTAACTTTCTGACCTTTTTTGGGTCTCATGTTATTTACACACACGTTAAACTATGTATGATAATTGTACTTATGTGTACCTGTACCTAAATAAATTTACTCTACATACGGGTGGTAGTCGGGAGGGAGTAAGTCTTGGAAGAGGAGAGAGGGAGGGAGTGAGAGATGTCGGGAGGAGGGAGGAAGCGGGGGAATGGAGGGAAGGCATGAAGGTCATCTTGGTTCACACACTTCGTGGAAGACACGGGGGAAAGTTACTCCTGCAAACCTTCACAGAAGTAGTAAGACAGCCAGCTAATGTGACACTCCAGAGGACGAATCTGTAGTGAGTTCTGCGAAAGTGATTGTGTACTCACCTAATTGTGGTTGCAGGGGTCGAGACTCAGCTCCTGTGTGTGTGTGTGTGTGTGTGTGTGTGTGTGTGTGTGTGTGTGTGTGCGCGCGTGTGTGTGGCTTGTTTTGAACAAGGTCTCTCCTGTCACAGTTTATCACGTTCTTACAAAGGTGCTGGCACCTTTGTCCTGCCTCCCTAGCTTACACCTCTCCTCCCAGGACCACACTGGTGACCTAATCTGGTTTTAATATCCAGGTCTGTGTGTCTTGAGACATACGGAAACTAGGTCTGTGAATCTCAGTGATACACTGTGAGGTGTGCACTATGTCATGGGTTTTTCTGACAGCAACACATGTAAACACACATTTTGCATAATATTAATGATCAGCTTAAAGGGAGCTCATTGCTGTTGTGAATGAAGGAGCCCATTCACATACATGTCAGCCCATCAGAGTGAGGGAGGAACTCCAGGGTAGCTTACCTTGTAACTAGAGACAGTCCTGGAGGTCAGTCCCTCATGTGCTTTCAGAAGATTAATACACATGAGAGTTCTACCTTGTGTATGGGTGAATATAACGGAGCCAAAGTATTCTCTCTCTCTCTCTCTCTCTCTCTCTCTCTCTCTCTCTCTCTCTCTCTCTCTCTCTCTCTCTCCCTCTCTCTCTCTCATAAGCTACTCATATTATGGTATATGACAAACTCATTGTCAATACTATAAATAACATTGGTGGTGGGAATATTGGGATACTCAAAAAACTAATTTCTTTATTGACTGGCGAGTACCTGCGTTAGTAACACACTGCATACAGAGGACACCTGCCATACGACTTTCAGAGAAGTAACAATCAGATCTCATCCTCTTACGCATAACTATGTACTTTCTGCATACACAACTGTCACCCATCTCTGTACAAACATTTGTATCATACTGAAATAAAATATGATTATTATTATTATTATTAAACAAAATGCTGTATTCCACCGAGGTAGGGTGACTAAAAAAAACGCGAGTTTTTCTTTTTAAATTTAGTAATGTATACAGGAGAAGGGGTTACTAGTCCCTTGCTCCCGGCATTTTAGTCGCCTCCTACGACACACATGGCTTATGGAGGAAGAATTCTGTCCCACTTCCCCATTGAGTTATTATTATTATTATTATTATTATTATTATTATATTCTTCAAACACTTGAACAGTTTTCCCTTAGCAACAGACACACATTACGGCTTAAAGCTTTGTATACTACTCGTATTACGAACACAGGTAAGAATGGCCTGTGAGACCTGGTCATAATGGAAATGTGGAGCAAATAAAACTCAACAGTAGACTATAATTTATATTTGCCTTCACCAGATGATATATACAAGTATGTACACTATGTACAGATGGAACAGTAAGTGTACACCACAGTACAGCTGGCAAAGCAGAAGCCAGAGAGAGTGCGCCATGCTCAACCAGCAGCTAGGCAAGTCTGCCAATGCTTACCACGAGTGAACCACGTTGCTTCAGATTTGGCGGGCTTGCCTGTGATTGGCCATTGAACCAATATACTGATTTAACGACGGGCACCCTATTGATCGTTAAACCCTTAGTACCCAGTTCGCTGGTTGGGAGGCAACCTATATGGGAGTGTGACATACGCAGAATCAATTGTAACATACTCTTTGCATGCCACAACTCGGAACTACAGAGAAAAGTAAATGTGAGATAAGATTTCATTAGGGAAATAAGTACACGCCAAACATAGACACTTTCTACTGTATATATAAACAGAGACACTTAAAACTCTGTCCTAAAACTCTGCTTAGAGAGTTGCGAAAGCATGTACAGACACAGTGGAAGAAACAAGTATCTATGCACAAGGCAACCCGCACATAGAAGCTTGCGATGATGTTTCTGTCCGAATTGGACCATTTACAAAGTCACATTGTTCCAGTCACGGTATTGTGCATTTTTTGTTCTTAAAAAGTATATCTTTGATATCCATGCAGATAAAAGGCCCCAGAAAGTTGAATTCTTTATCAGGAGTCTAAAAGCGTTCCATCGTCTAATTCAAAAATATTGTAAACAAAAAAGAAGAGATAAATGGTATAAATACAGATACGTTGAAAAAGCAGACATAAATGCAGTATAATACGATCCTTTATTGACTACGTTTCGTCCACACAGTGGACTTTATCAAGTAACAAACAGATTTGTTTATGACTTGATAAAGCTCACTGTGTGGACGAAACGTTATCAATATACTGTTTTTGTGTCTACTATTCCATTGTAAATAACACATAGCGAAACGTCGTGCCAGCAAAAGCTGTTTCCGCAGCCTGTGCCTTCACAACGCTCCACGGAGTGACTCACGAAATCGTAATGACACGATTGCAAACAAACCATACCACGGGTGGGGTTCGAACCCACGGTCAGAGAGTCTCAGAACTCCAGACCGTCGCGTAAGCCACTGGGCCAGCTAGCTTCAATAAGATTCATCCAACTAAGATCTCAGAAGAACCTAGGCTAAGTAAGATCTAAGGGAGAACCTAGTCTGAGTAAAATCGGAAAGGGAGAACCTTAGCTGAGTAAGATTCCAGAAGGAAATCTTTCTCAAGAGCAGATTTCAAAGAAAGATGGACATATACAGTCTCTCCACAGTGTTTCTGTCTTTAAGTGTCTTCTTTCTGCTTACAGTGTTTCGAGCACTTTGTCTTCACTTCTGCTGGCAGGTGAAAGAGGGTAAAAAAAAAAGAGAGAAAGGGTAGGATAGCTCCATTTTCTTGAATCAAGAGCGCCTCACCCAGCATCCCAGGGACCCCTGGAGGGTGTAAACACGAGCCAAATCCGGCTTCGACGTAGAGGGTCGTTCGTGAGACCTCGCGAATATCTTTTGAGTTTTTGAAGGTTGGAGGCGGATTTGTATACGTCAGCGGCCATATATAACCCTGGGACAGGATATACACACTGAGAGGTGTATATATCCTGTATATAACCCGGATTGGATGGATATTTATATATATATATATATATATATATATATATATATATATATATATATATATATATATATATATATATATATATATATTACCACACTGGCTGCCTCCCCATAACAGAAAATTAATTTACTATCATTCGTTCAGTAGCTGTCTTGCCAGAGTTTTTGAGAATGATTACTAAAAGGAGAAACCTGGAGAAGCAAATGGATTTGGCAGTTAGAAACGAGAGAGAGAGAGAGGAAGAGAGATGTTTCAAGGAGAGGTGGAGGTACTGGACAGATGGAGGAAATAGTTAGATAAGTCGTTAAATGATGGTAATGAAAAGGAGGAGGCAATATCATGCGTTGGACAGGGTGGAACAATATCATACCTAAATAAGGAAGAACCAGAAGAGAGTGTTAGGGAAGGGTATGAGGAGGTGGATAGAATGGAAGGAATTAGAGCAGTTAATAATAATTATAATATAATATCTTTATTTCTACAAGTACATGTACAAGGTGTACAGACCATAGCTGACATCAATGACATACTACTATATAGAAAGCCGCTTGTTATGCTGAGCATTTCAGTCAAATTAGGTCACTTTTTTTTCCCAGGATGCGACCCACACCAGTCGACTAACACCCAGGTACCCATTTTACTGATGGGTGAACATAGACAACCGGTGTAAGGAAACACGCCTAATATTTCTACCCTCGCCGGGAATCGAACCTGGATACTCACCGTGTGAAGCGAGAGCCTTTGCCACCAGGCCACGGGGCACCATATGACCCATTGGGAGAGATGGGATTAAGACTAAGATATTCACAGTATTTAAGGAGTTCTGGAGTGGTTGGAGTATTCAATATATGTATAAAAGACACCATATAGAGTACTTTTATATAAGGGGACGAGAGAGATTGCAAAAATTATACGAGACTAAACTTGTTGAACCAACTGGGGTAAAGTGTATGGGAGTTGTCAATGCAAGAGTTTAGGAAAAGACAAAAAGTAAGATTGCAGAGGAACAAGAAGTCTTAGGAAGGGTAAGGGATGTGAAGACTTAGTGTTGACACTGAAGCATGTACATGCATAATACTTAGATGCGCAATACAGTCTTCAATAGGTGATCTTAACAATGCAGAACAAGCCACATGGGGATGGAAATCTTTAGCTCTAGATCTTTCACACTCCTGCATCATCAGGAGCTATGCAATGTTGCAAGACAGCAACAGATAGGAGGGGAAATTCTCTGAGGCAAGTCTGCCATGGGCTGTCACTGATTCCTTTTGCCTTGCCTCAGATAATTTCCCCTCCTATATAATGTTGTCTTGCAAATTTGCATAGCTCCTGACGACGCACGAGAGTGCGAAGGATCTAGAGCTAAAGATTTCCATCTCCATGTGGCTTGTTCTGCATTAGATAGAGGTAAGGAACTCTTTGTTGCATGTTGGAGTCATGTGGCAGATGTTGCAAATATAGGTATAGATGATAAGTTATTGAAAAGTAGTGAAGTGTTTATGTGGATAGTGCAGCTCAGATAGTGAGGATCTGATAGTGTATGTATGAAACTAGGAGACTATCTCCTGGTAAAAGTAAACCTTAGACAGGGAAGTGTGATGTGGCTGTGTTTGTTTAAATGATGGGGTTGTAAAAGAAGTGAACACTAGGGTGTTGAGAAGACGTGTGGGAAGTAACTCAGGTCAGATCACTGACAGTGATAAGGAAATGTGTGAAATTTTTAACTATTATTTCCTCTCAGTTTTTACGCAGGAAGTTACTAGCGAAATTCCAGAAATAATAAATTATGTAGAAAAGGATGATAATAAACTAAGCACGATTGGGGTAACTAGTAACATGGTCCTCAGACAAATAGAGAAATTAAAACCGAACAAATCCCCAGGTCCTGATGAACTGTTTGCAAGGGTTTTAAAGGAATGTAAAGAGGAGCTTAGCAAACCTTTGGCTAGTCTTTTCAACATATCACTACAAACTGGCATAGTGCCAGTCAAGTGGAAAATGGCAAATGTGATACCTATTTACAAAGCAGGAGACAGGTCCTTAGCTTCGAACTATAGACCAATAAGCTTTACCTCCATTGTGGGAAAATTTATGAAATCAATAATTGCCGAGGCAATTCGTAGCCATCTTGAAAGGCATAAATTGATTAATGAATCTCAGCACGGTTTTACAAAGGGGCGTTCCTGTCTTACGAATTTATTAATTTTTTTCACCAAGGTATTTGAGGAGAATTAATCATGGTAATGAATATGTTATTGTGTATATGGACTTCAGTAAGGCTTTTGATAGAGTTCCACATCAGACGCTATTGAGGAAAATTAAGGCACACAGAATAGGAGAATTTTTTTCCTGGGTAGAGGCATGGTTGACAGATAGGCAGCAGAGAGTTTGCATCAATGGGGAGAAATCAGTGGGGGCGCATCACGAGTGGTGTTCCACAGGGGTCAGTGTTGGGTCCTTTGTTGTTCACAATTTATATAAATGACGTTGATGAGGGAATAAATAGCGACATAAGCAAGTTTGCTGATGACAACAAACTAGGTCGCCTAATTCACTCTAATGAGGACATTAGAGTACACCAGGAAGATTTGAATAGACTGATGCAGTGGTCGGAGAAGTGGCAGATGCAGTTTAATATAGACAAATGCAAAGTTCTAAACATTGGACAAGAAAATAACCATGCCACATATAAATTAAATAATGTAAATCTTAATATTACGGATTGCGAAAAGGATTTGGGAGTTCTGGTTAGCAGTAATCTAAAACCAAGACAACAGTGGATAAGTGTTCGCAATAAAGCTAACAGAATCCTTGGCTTCATATCAAGGAGCATAAATAATAGGAGTCCTCAGGTTGTTCTTCAACTCTATATATCTTTGGTTAGGCCTCGTTTAGATTATGCTGCACAGTTCTGGTCACCGTATTACAGAATAGATATAAATGCACTGGAAAACGTACAAAGGAGGATGACAAAGTTGATCCCATGTATCAGAAATCTTCCCTATGAGGATAGACTGAGGGCCCTGAATCTGCACTCTCTAGAAAGGCGTAGAATTAGAGGGGATATGATTGAGGTGTATAAAAGGAAAACAGGAATAAATAAAGGGGATGTAAATAGCGTGATAAAAATATCTAGCCAAGACAGGACTCGCAGCAATGGTTTTAAGTTGGAAAAATTCAGATTCAGGAAGGATATAGGAAAGCACTGGTTTGGTAATAGAGTTGTGGATGAGTGGAACAAACTCCCGAGTACCGTCATAGAAGCTAACACGTTGAGTAGTTTTAAAAACAGGTTAGATAAATATATGAGTGGGTGTGGGTGGGTGTGAGTTGGACCTGACTAGCTTGTGGTAATAGGTCTGATGCCGAACTCCTTCCTTAAGTGGATGTGACCTGACCTGATCTGACTAGGACCTGACTCGCATGGGCCAGTAGGCCTGCTGCAGTGTTCCTTCTTTCTTATGTTCTTATGAATCAAAGATAAGGAATCTAATGCGATGTGGGTGTTGACACACTTACTCTGCCGATGTATATATGTATATATATATATATATATATAATCTTTGACCCGTAAGGGACATCCAACGCCAGGAATTGTGGAGGCTCGATCCTACTGTTGTTAATTGCGGCCCTGGTCCCTGATCAACCAGGCTGTTGGTGATCGCATGAAAGGTAACAGAGATGAAGACTGGAAAAATGAAGAACCTAAGATGGATATTAAGAGATGTATGATAAAGAAGAACACAAGCAGAAGAAGAATGAAGCTTGAAAAAAGGAAGAAGAAAAAATAATAATATGAAAGGAGAAAGGAGAGAGAGGAAGTGAGAATGGGAAAAAGGATGCTGTAATTAACTATTACCTAGAAGTGTGTGTCTCGTTGCCAAGGTGATGCTGCAGTCAACCACCACCACCTAGCACCACTACCACCTAGCACCACCACCACCTAGCACCACCTAGCACCACCACCACCACCTAGCACCATCACCACCATCACCACCACCTAGCACCACCATTACCACCACCTAGCACCACCATTACCACCACCTAGCACCACCACCACCACCATCACCACCACCACCATCACTACCACCATCACCACCATCACCACCACCACCACCATCACCACCACCACCATCACCACCACCTAGCACCACCACCACCTAGCACCACCACCACCTAGCACCACAACCACCTAGCACCACCACCACCTAGCACCACCACCACCTAGCACCACCACCCCCTAGCACCACCACCACCTAGCACCACCACCACCTAGCACCACCACCACCTAGCACCACCACCACCTAGCACCACCACCACCTAGCACCACCACCACCTAGCACCACCACCACCTAGCACCACCACCACCACCATCACCATCACCACCATCACCACCACCACCTAGCACCACCACCACCACCACCTAGCACCACCACCACCACCACCTAGCACCACCACAACCACCATCACAGGTGGTAATTTGACGGCCTATGACACCCAGTCGTGACTAAGTCAGCAAGGAAAAACCTCAGCAGGATAAAACAAGGACAAGACGAACAGGCAGGGCTCTCGCTTCACACGTCGAGGGTCTGGGTTCGATTCCCAGCCAGGGTAGAAACATTGGGCATGTTTCTTTACACCTGTTGTCTATGTTCACCCATCAGTAAAATATGTACCTGGGACACTGACCTAATTTGCGGGAAATGCTCAGCATAACAAGGGTCTTTCTATATAGTAGTGTGTCACTGACGTCAGCTATGGACTGTATACCTTGTACATGTACTTGTAGAAATAAAGATATTATTATTATTAAATGGGGTACATGTTTTTAATGTATATTATATTGTTTTTCGTCTCGGTTAACAAGTATCAAAAATGACTAGTCTCGTTTTTTCGGCTCTGAAGACTATCATCAGATAAATGGTCTATGGTATTAAATACCGACAAGTTTATAAATAAGACTCATGTGGTGAAGCACTTCATGGTGCACTCTTGTGAACACTGATGGACTGGTTACGACGACTCCAGGTTTAGGGACTGATTACCCCCAACGCCTTCCGATCTGCAACCATTCTTCTCTATATTGGACTGTGGAAGCCACTGGTGTTGCACAAGTGTCTAAGTACTACGACTACTACTACTAAGAATCTTTATTTCTACAAGTACATGATACAACTTATACAGACCATAGCTGACATCAATGACATACTATATAGAAAGCCCCTTGTTATGCAGAGCAGTTCCTGCAAATTAGGTCATTTTTGTCCCCAGGATGCGACCCACACCAGTCGACTAACACCCAGGTTCCCATTTACTGCTAGGTGAACATGGATAGCAGATGTCTTAAGGAAATATATCCTAATGTTTCCAGCCGTACTGGGGATCGAACCACGGACCTCAGTGTGTGAGCTGAGTGCGCTACCAACCGAGCTACGGGACACCGTAAACTATTTATGCTGTGAACCAACTTGTGTATGTAGATAAGTGGTTCAGAGAACCGACAAGTTGATAAATTACACACATGTGCAACACTTGGGTATCTTTATTGTGGAAACGTTTCGCCCACCAGTGGTTTCTTCTGTCCAATACAGAGAAGAAAGGTGGAAGATCAGAAGAAGTCTGGGTATCTTTATTAGAGAGACGTTTCGCCCACACAATAGGCTTCTTTTTTCAATGCTGATGTTGTACATGTGTCTCGTTCCTCAGAGACGTCTCTGGCCTCGACATCTGTACGTCTCTGGCCTCGACATCTGTACGTCTCTGGCCTCGACATCTGTACGTCTCTGGCCTCGACATCTGTACGTCTCTGGCCTCGACATCTGTACGTCTCTGGCCTCGACATCTGTACGTCTCTGGCCTCGACATCTGTACGTCTCTGGCCTCGACATCTGTACGTCTCTGGCCCCGACATCTGCACGTCTCTGGCCTCGACATCTGCACGTCTCTGGCCTCGACATCTGTACGTCTCTGGCCTCGACATCTGTACGTCTCTGGCCTCGACATCTGTACGTCTCTGGCCTCGACATCTGTACGTCTCTGGCCTCGACATCTGTACGTCTCTGGCCCCGACATCTGTACGTCTCTGGCCTCGACATCTGTACGTCTCTGGCCTCGACATCTGCACGTCTCTGGCCTCGACATCTGCACGTCTCTGGCCTCGACATCTGTACGTCTCTGGCCTCGACATCTGTACGTCTCTGGCCTCGACATCTGTACGTCTCTGGCCTCGACATCTGCACGTCTCTGGCCTCGACATCTGCACGTCTCTGGCCTCGAAAACTGCACGTCTCTTGGCCTCGAAAACTGCACGTCTCTGGCCTCGAAAACTGCACGTCTCTGGCCTCAACATCTGCACGTCTCTGGCCTCGAAAACTGCACGTCTCTGGCCTCGACATCTGCACGTCTCAGGCCTCGACATCTGCACGTCTCTGGCCTCGAAAACTGCACGTCTCTGGCCTCGAAAACTGCACGTCTCTGGCCTCGAAAACTGCACGTCTCTGGCCTCGAAAACTGCACGTCTCTGGCCTCGAAAACTGCACGTCTCTGGCCTCGACATCTGCATGTCTCTGGCCTCGACATCTGCACGTCTCTGACCTCGAAAACTGCACGTCTCTGGCCTCGAAAACTGCACGTCTCTGGCCTCGAAAACTGCACGTCTCTGGCCTCGACATCTGCACGTCTCTGGCCTCGACATCTGCGTCTCTGGCCTCGACATCTGCACGTCTCTGGCCTCGAAAACTGCACGTCTCTGGCCTCGAAAACTGCACGTCTCTGGCCTCGACATCTGCACGTCTCTGGCCTCGACATCTGCACGTCTCTGGCCTCGAAAACTGCACGTCTCTGGCCTCGACATCTGTACGTCTCTGGCCTCGAAAACTGCACGTCTCTGCAGTATTTCATTTTGATCTTAATCTAGGTCAAGATGGTTTAAAAAATAAGGCCAAGAGCTGTGCTTCTGTCTCGTGTACACATAAACATTCGAGCAAACACGTGTGTACACACACACACACACACACACAAACCCACCCACACACAAAACAGGCCAAGTGTCTATCGGCAAGTGACCTTGACAAGTAGTGAGAGGGGGAGGGGGAGAAGGAGGGTGAGAGAGGGGGGATCAGGGAAGGAAGTGGGGGAGTGGTGGGGGGAGGGAGCAAGGAGTAGGGAGAGAGTTGACCTAGTAGTGACCAGCGAAGAGGCGGAGCCATGAGCTATGAATCGACCCCTGCAACCACAATTAGGTGAATACACAGAGTACAAGCTAGGGGGCCAAAGACTGTAAACCTCACTCAAGGAAAGAGATCTTGGGGTGAGTATAATACCGAGCACATCTCCTGAGGCGCACATCAACCAAATAACTGCTGCAGCATATGGGCGCCTAGCAAACCTAAGAATAGTGTTTCTACACATTGGTAAAGAATTGTTCAAGACTCTGTACACCGTGTACGTCAGTACCATATTGGAGTATGCAGCACCAGTATGGAACCCACACCTGGTCAAGCACGTCAAGAAAGAGTTAAAGGGTATGTCCTACGAGGAGAGGTTAAGGGAACTCAACCTGACGACACTGGAGGACAGGAGGGTTAGGGGAGACATGATAACGGCATATAAAATACTGAGTGGAATAGATGAGGTAGATAGAGACAGGATGTTCCAGAGATGGGACTCATCAACAAGGGGTCACAATTGGAAGTTGAAGACTCAGATGAGTCACAGGGATGTTAGGAAGTATTTCTTCAGTCACAGAATTGTCAGGAAGTGGAACAATCTGGAGAGTGACGTAGTGGAGGCAGAATCCATACATAGCTTTAAGAAGAGGTACGATGAAGTTCATGGAGCAGGGAAAGAGTGGACCTAGTAGCGACCAGGGAAGAGGCGGGGCTAGGAGCTGTGAATTGACCCTGCAACCACAAATAGGTGAGTACACACACAAAACACAAACAAGACGTGTTGTCCTCGTGTAGTAACTGCCAGGTCGAGACATTTTGGGTAAGTTTGACTCACTTCAGTTTTTACGGTTCCTGGTTGAAAAATTTGATGGTTGTGAGTTGACACAGCTGGACAAGTAGGTTATGAGGTTATGGGAGGTTAAGGGGCACGTTAGTTCCCTAGTCTTCTAATAATATGTCATTTTTCCACTATAATCCACCTTGTCCGTAATTACTATCGCATTTGCTTTGTTTCGTAAGGTGAAGTGGAGGATCTTTCCTTAATTCATGGTATAACTTAACAAATCTTTGAGGACAATTGTGTTGTAGATGTCTGAGCTTTGCTCCATCTGCAACGTAGATTTGTTAAGTTATACCATGAATTAAGGAAGGATCCTGGACTTCACCTTACGAAACAGACAAAGCAAATGCGATAGTAATTATGGACAAGGTAGATTTTAGTGGAAAAATAAACATGATATTAGGAGACAGGGAAACTCAGGCGCCTCTTAATATGTGAATGTGTGTGTGTGTGTGTGTGCGTGTGTCTACTTCAAAAGGTATAAGTCTTAACAAACAATGTTCTTATTTCTGACACACGTGTCCCGTCGTCCTGGAGTCAGGTGATAGTGACTCCAGCTCTGCTGGAACGATACCTTTGAAAGAAAGAGGATGGCAAAACAAAAAAGTCAAAATTCATGAATGAAAAGAGACGATTAGGATTAGAAAACTGTGAAGAATTCGCAGAGAGAGAGAGAGAGAGTACGTAAATGGGAAAGAATACGACGATAACTAAGGGAAGAGAGAGAGGGAAATAGGACAACAATAACAACAAGAGAATAAGCAACGAGGAAGAGCCATTAAAGAAACCTAAAATAAATGAAGGGGGAGAGGGAGTGGAGGAGAGTAACAACAAGTGTGTGTGTAGAACATGCCAAGGATGAAGCAGGTCACTGTACACACACACACACTCCAACAATGTCCACACCATCAAGACGTAAATATGTACACAAACACTACTACTACTACTACTACTACTACTACTACTACTACTACTACTACTACTACTACTACTACTACTACTTCACACACAGAATCTCAGAAATAGCATAGAGAGAGAGCTTCCAAACGAAGTTCGGAAGCACAGTGCACAGACAGCATAGACATAGCACAGACACAACACAGACACAGCACAGACACAGCACAGACAGCACAGACACAGCACAGACACAGCACAGACAGCACAGACACAGCACAGACACAGCACAGACACAGCACAGACACAACACAGACACAGCAGACACAGCACAGACACAGCACAGACACAGCACACACAACACAGACACAGCACAGACACAGCACAGACACAACACAGACACAGCAGACACAGACCTACACTATTATCTCAGAGACGACTTTGAAAAGACCCCAATGGAAATAAGTCACTTTGACTTTTTTTGGGTTATCGTAGGTTCTCTACACATATGCTGCTATGTATGATAATCTATGTAACTGTATTTGTGTATACCTGAATAAACTTACTTACACAGCTCAGGTTGGTTCTTGTCATGGGTTTCAAGCCTTTCAACCAGCCAGGGATTTAAAAGGGAACTCTCAGTATATAGACGCTGAGAGATACACACGTCTTGGCGGAGGTACTCTCCTCACCTGAGAAACGTAGCTGAGAAACACAGATCGGAAACGTAGCTGAGAAACACAGATCGGAAACGTAGCTGAGAAACACAGATCGGAAACGTAGCTGAGAAACACAGATCGGAAACGTAGCTGAGAAACACAGATCGGAAACGTAGCTGAGAAACACAGATCGAAAACGTAGCTGAGAAACACAGATCGGAAACGTAGCTGAGAAACACAGATCAGAAACGTAGCTGAGAAACACAGATCGGAAATGTAGCTGAGAAAACAGCCCTTGAGTTTTGTGGTGCTGAAAACTCGTGTAGAAAATGTATTGTAAGAAACGTCTTAAGTGTGGGAGTTCAAGTGACCCTCCACTGAAGTGTGGGAGTTCAAGTGACCCTCCACTTGTTAAGTGTGGGAGTTCAAGTGACCCTCCACTTGTTAAGTGTGGGAGTTCAAGTGACCCTTCACTTGTTAAATGTGGATAAAAAGTTAAAATTGGATAAGTGAGGATAAAAAGCTAAAAAAAAAATTTAAAGATAAAATAGATAAAATACATGTTTTGTATCTTTTAAAATCTATATGTATGTATATATATATATATATATATATATATATATATATATATATATATATATATATATATATATATATATATATATATATATATATATATAAAATCAACGTGAGATTGACACCCTGGACCAGGAACTGAGACTCAACACTCCCCTCCGCTGCAACCACGAATGAGTACAGACACGCAGGGACACGTGGCCACGCTGGGGGCCACGTGTCCGAAACGTAACCTGACAGTGGTCCGGAATGGAGGGCGAAACATTCTTTTATAACCTCTTCCCCAAAGTGTTTTGTGAATTCCTTAAAATCCACGCATGGTTCAGGTCCACTGTCCCCATTAAACAAATAATGTTTATAGGTTGTTGTTGACGACATAAATCATTAAGATCACCAGTTGTTTATTATTTTATGATGAGACCATAAGGTGTCCTGTGGCCTGGTTGGCAACGCACTCGCTTCACACACAAAGTCTCCGTGGTTCGATCCCCGGCATGGGTGGAAACACTGGGCATGTTTCCTTACACCTGCTGTCTCTGTTCATCTAGCAAGTAAGTAGGTACTTGGATGTTAGTCACCTTTCACCTGCCGTCCCAGTTCACCTAGCAGTAAGTAGGTACCTGGGTGATAGTGGACTGGTGTGGGTGGCATCCTGGGCGACAAGATTGAAGGACTACAATGGAAATAAGACAGACAGTCCTCGATGACACACTGACTTTCTTGGGTTATCCTAGGTGGCTAACCCTCCAGAATTAAAAATCCCAACAAAACCTTATCTTAAAGGTTAAGAATAACGAAAACAAAGGTAGTACATGACTCTCCATATATAATTTCGTGTTCCACTTATAGGCAGTTGAAACAATAGACAAATCCACAATAAAAGCAATATACAGGAAGGCAGAGTCTGGTGTAATCTCCGGGAAGGTGAGAGGTACTAAATATATAGCAGTGTAGACTCAGTTCAAACCAGACTCACTGCCAACAGTGTCTAGACTGCTGCAGTGTCTGGTCACGTGATGCGTCAGCTGTTGTTTGGTCACGTGATGCGTCAGCTGTTTGTTTGGTCACGTGATGCGTCAGCTGTTTGTTTGGTCACGTGATGCGTCAGCTGTTTGCTTGGTCACGTGATGCGTCAGCTGTTGTTTGGTCACGTGATGCATCAGCTGTTGTTTGGTCACGTGATGCATCAGCTGTTGTCTTGTTTACTCACGTGGTGATGTTGCAATGCACATGCAATGCAAACTCATCAGATTGCAAGAGCAAAGCAACACTCAACCACTGGGAGACACTGGTCAAGCAACAACAACAAGCAAAACAATACTCTCACATTAGTAAGACAGTCTTGGCGTGACTTGACGAGTGCAATCTCAAAGGTACTTAGGGTTAGATAAGGTTTGTCAGGAAATAGGACAAGTGTTTCCTAACGTGGGTCTTAGTCATATGATGACCCACAGCTGGAGCTTTTGGTCATCTGACCGAGGCCTTCCGCTGGCTTACCCCTCCACCCCTTTAAAAATTAAGGCTATAATTAGAGCCACCAGTGATCCTTGAAAGGGACTGAATGTCATGAAGATGGTGTTGGGACCGACCCCTCGATGTTACAAATGGCAACTTCCTCTACAGAGACTGATTTTTTTTTTTTTGGCAATCCCTCGACTCCATACATCTACCAGGTCCACCATCCTCCTTAAAAAAAAATATTTATAGGAGTGAGGTTCAAAATAGTTCAAAATTTCCCAGTTATATAGGAGCTTGAGTGAAGTTATACGTGCAGTGGAGGTTTTAGTCATTCTAGTTCAAGTTGGAAATGGTTCGCCGGTCGGGTCCCGGAGCTTTTTCATGAGGTGACCCAGCACTGGCTACCCAGGTGGGCGAGTGTCATACATCTGGGTGTACGTTCTAAATGCGCAGTTTCGTAGTGTTGCAGCTGTGTTGCATTGATCGTCCTAAAACAACGTGAGTCAGAATATTACTTAAAATATATATGTTGCAAGCAGAAAATAATATGCTGATATATTGTTGATGTCAAATTGATAGAGACTGTATCCGGGTTATTAAAACTGTGTTTATATTCTATCCTGTGCACAGTTACACACTCTCAGATATATTTATAGATATGCAATAATCGCGAACAAGCTATGCAAGATGAAAAGCCACCACAGGGGGAGCTGAATGATATCTCTAGGCCTTCTTTCTACACTCTAGTACAGTACATTCATTCCTTCCCTGGGTAGCAGAGCAGTGGGCACCATGCAGTAGTTTGTAAACAGTGGGCACCATGCAGTAGTTTGTAAACAGTGGGCACCATGCAGTAGTTTGTAAACAGTGGGCAGTGGGTGGCAAGCAGCGGACAAAAGGACCAGGGTGGCAGACAGGCAGGCAGACAGACAGGCAGGCAGGCAGACAGGCAGGCAGACAGACAAACAGGCAGGCAGACAGGCAGGCAGGCAGGCAGGCAGGCAGACAGGCAGACAGGCAGACAGGCAGTTAGGGGAGCGTAGAAACACCAGGCAGCTTTAACACTTTAAGGTGTACCAATACAATATAACCTCTTAAACCTTAAAGACAGCTCATTAATTTGATCATGAGTCTCCTTGTACACTTCCTACATATTCTTCCTCCTCACTAAAAAAGAATTACAGCAACCATGTTAATCCAGACATAAGATTTAACAACTGTTTTTCTATTTTACAAACTGAGTTGTTTGGCATCCTAATGACGCTTAATTTGACTTATTACTCTTACACGATAATGACATAATATTGAGACAGGTTGAGACAGGTTGAGACAGGTTGAGGAAGACACATGTGAAGCTGTTGATTCACATAATGACACTATCATTATTAAGACACATGTGCAACAGTTGGGTATCTTTACTGATGAAACGTTTCGCTTACACAGTAGACTTCTACAGAGGCAGAAGAAGCCTACTGTGCAGGCGAAACGTTTCAGCAATAAAGATGCCTAACTGTTGCACATCATCAACTTGTTAGTATTTTATACAATTTTCAACATTACACTGTCATTACACTGTCAGGGGCCCAAGACTGTTCAACTGCCTCCCAGCATACATAAGGGGGATTCTATACACACACAACCCGCACATAGAAGAGAGGAGCTTACGACGACGTTTCGGTCCGACTTGGACCATTTACAAAGTCACACTAACACAAAGAACAGGTAGAAGGGGTTATATATAGGCCAGAAGACAGGGGAGGGCACAAGAAAGTGGGGGAGGAGAAATAGTGGAAGTAGTAGTAGTGGAGTCAGTCATATTCTATTACCAATAGACCCCTGGCTGTCTTCAAGCAGGCACTGAACAGGCACTGGACAGGCACCAGGTAACACTAACATGTTCAGTGGACCAGCCAGGTAGAAACACATAATAATCAGAGAGGAATGAATAAACGTACACTTCCTCTTAATTCCATCTCACACTGAACCATCCTTACACGACAAAGCTGAGAAAATAACCCAAGAAAACACAGAACTCAGAAGAAAGTTCATTGTCACCTTGGTCTGTCTGGGCCAGGCATTAGAAAACTTATTATTGGAGAATTAACACGAGTGCCACGGGAAAGCAGCTATCACTGTGATAACATTTAACTTAGAATAAGCACATTTAAGGATCAACTGGCAATGTAAACATGCTGGCTGTTGTGGTAGTTGTCAAGGACAGCGGCTACACATAATTTGTGTTGGTCATGTCACCTACAGAGACGTGGTTGTTTGAGGCTCATTGGAGACTCTTCTTCGCTCTTATCATCGCCTGTATTTTTATCCATAAATTTGTCGATATTGTTTACCATTTATAATATGACGCAGTTGAATGAGTTGCATTATTAAAATATCTTCATATTATTATTCACCTCATTTACTTGACTGCCCCCACATGTCTGAATAATATTGACTCAAATAGAAATATAATCATGAATTATCTTACTCCTGAAACTAAGCAGTATCATTCTAGTAAACAGTGGAATATATATATATATATATATATATATATATATATATATATATATATATATATATATATATATATATATATATATATATATATAATATGCTACGTGGTGATGTACATATATATTACAAAGCTTAACTTAAAATGGCTTTTTTGCGACCTTTCAGTGACGCATTGAGATATAATTTCGTCCAGTGGCAGTGAGTTTACCATTTCGTTTCAATAAATGGGTTTGAAATCCGACAAGATAATGAATAAGACATTTGTGCAACACTTGGGAGTCTTTACTCCTAAATAAAGATTACTAAATGTTGCACAAGTCTTATTTATTACCAGTATTTCGTGTTCAGTGCCGAGACTTTAAAGCTTGACATTCCTTTTTGGCCCTTTGGTGAAAACTGAGAGAATTTTGACACGTCTGAGGTCGCTGAATAAGTTCTCGTTAGTTTAATATCTTTATTATGCACCCCCATACCCATCCTGTGGGCGGTAGTCACCCCATACCCATCCTGTGAGCGGTAGTCACCCCATACCCATCCTGTGAGCGGTAGTCACCCCATACCCATCCTGTGGGCGGTAGTCACCCCATACCCATCCTGTGGGCGGTAGTCACCCCATACCCATCCTGTGAGCGGTAGTCACCCCATACCCATCCTGTGGGCGGTAGTCACCCCATACCCATCCTGTGGGCGGTAGTCACCCCATACCCATCCTGTGGGCGGTAGTCACCCCATACCCATCCTGTGAGCGGTAGTCACCCCATACCCATCCTGTGAGCGGTAGTCACCCCATACCCATCCTGTGGGCGGTAGTCACCCCATACCCATCCTGTGAGCGGTAGTCACCCCATACACATCCTGTGGGCGGTAGTCACCCCATACCCATCCTGTGGGCGGTAGTCACCCCATACCCATCCTGTGAGCGGTAGTCACCCCATACCCATCCTGTGGGCGGTAGTCACCCCATACCCATCCTGTGGGCGGTAGTCTCGTCGGTAGTCTGTCATCATCAGAGTCACGAAGATTGCCATCATGTTGACGACACTGGAGATTGAATTACATAGACAGATTGCCCAGGCCTATAAGGTACATGCACAGCTCCGGGAAGAAGTCAGTTTTTGTCATCGTTAGAGTTGTGAGCTGCCCCAAGAAGCTAAACTTCTCACTGATAATAAAAAGGCACAATACCGCGTCTGGAACAATACATAAATACTAATAATAATACTAATAATATTAATAATAATATCTTTATTTCTACACGTACAAGGTATACAGACCATAGCTGACATCAATGACATTCTACTATATAGAAAGCCGCTTGTTATGTTGAGCATTTCAGGCAAATTAGGTCAGTTTTGTCCCAGGATGCAACCCACACCGGGCCACTAACACTCAGGTACCATTTTTCCTGATGGGTGAACATAGACAACCGGTGTAAGGAAACACGTTCAATGTTTCTACCCTCGCCGGGAATCGAACCCGGACGCTCGCCATGTGAAGCGAGAGCTTTAGCCACCAGGACCGCAGGCTTATTTATGTATACTTTTCGCTGTAAAAGATGTTATTAACGTGATGGTGGTTAAGATTTTGGTGATTGGTGGGTGCATATGCTGGTTGTGTACGTGGTTACTGGTGGTGGTTGTGGTGGGTAGTTGTGGGTGGTCTGGCAGTAGTGGCAGGGTAGTGGTTGTGGGTGGTCTGGCAGTAGTGGTTGTGGGTGGTCTGGCAGTAGTGGTTGTGGGTGGTCTGGCAGTAGTGGCAGGGTAGTGGTTGTGGGTGGTCTGGCAGTAGTGGCAGGGTAGTGGTTGTGGGTGGTCTGGCAGTAGTGGCAGGGTAGTGGTTGTGGGTGGTCTGGCAGTAGTGGCAGGGTAGTGGTTGTGGGTGGTCTGGCAATAGTGGCAGGGTAGTGGTGGTGGGTGGTCTGGCATAGTGGTAGGGTGTGGTGTGTGGTGGTCTGGCAGTGTGGCAGGGGGTGGTGGTGGGTGGTCTGGCAGTGTGGCAGGGTGGTGGTGGTGGGTGGTCTGGCAGTTGTGGCAGGGAGGTGGTGGTGGGTGGTCTGGCAGTTGTGGCAGGGAGGTGGTGGTGGGTGGTCTGGCAGTAGTGGCAGGGTGGTGGTGGTGGGTGGTCTGGCAGTAGTGGCAGGGTAGTGGTTGTGGGTGGTCTGGCAGTAGTGGCAGGGTAGTGGTTGTGGGTGGTCTGGCAGTAGTGGCAGGGTAGTGGTTGTGGGTGGTCTGGCAGTAGTGGCAGGGTAGTGGTGTGGGTGGTCTGGCAGTAGTGGCAGGGTGGTGGTGGTGGGTGGTCTGGCAGTAGTGGCAGGGTGGTGGTGGTGGGTGGTCTGGCATAGTGGCAGGGTGGTGGTGGTGGGTGGTCTGGCAGTGTGGCAGGGTGGTGGTGGTGGGTGGTCTGGCATGTGGCAGGGGGTGGTGGTGGGTGGTCTGGCAGTGTGGCAGGGTGGTGGTGGTGGGTGGTCTGGCAGTGTGGCAGGGTGGTGGTGGTGGGTGGTCTGGCAGTTGTGGCAGGGAGGTGGTGTGGGTGGTCTGGCAGTAGTGGCAGGGTGTGGTGGTGGGTGGTCTGGCAGTAGTGGCAGGGTGGTGGTGTGGGTGGTCTGGCAGTAGTGGCAGGGTGAGTGGTGTGGGTGGTCTGGCATAGTGGCAGGGTGGTGGTGGTGGGTGGTCTGGCATAGTGGCAGGGTAGTGGTTGTGGGTGGTCTGGCATAGTGGCAGGGTGGTGGTGGTGGGTGGTCTGATAGTGGCAGGGTGGTGGTGGTGGGTGGTCTGGCATAGTGGCAGAGTGGTGGTGGTGGTGGGTGGTCTGGCATAGTGGCAGGGTGGTGGTGGTGGTGGGTGGTCTGGCATAGTGGCAGGGTGGTGGTGGTGGGTGGTCTGGCATAGTGGCAGGGTGGTGGTGGTGGGTGGTCTGGCATAGTGGCAGGGTGGTGGTGGTGGGTGGTCTGGCATAGTGGCAGGGTGGTGGTGGTGGTGGGTGGTCTGGCATAGTGGCAGGGTGGTGGTGGTGGTGGGTGGTCTGGCATAGTGGCAGGGTGGTGGTGGTGGTGGGTGGTCTGGCATAGTGGCAGGGGTGGTGGTGGTGGGTGGTCTGGCATAGTGGCAGGGTGGTGGTGGTGGGTGGTCTGGCATAGTGGCAGGGTGGTGGTGGTGGGTGGTCTGGCGTAGTGGCAGGGTGGTGGTGGTGGGTGGTCTGGCATAGTGGCAGGGTGGTGGTGGTGGGTGGTCTGGCGTAGTGGCAGGGTGGTGGTGGTGGGTGGTCTGGCATAGTGGCAGGGTAGAAAGAGAGACAGAATCAACTTCTGTTATTCTTGCGCGACCTGCTATTATTCTGTTTACATGAGCTCTGCAAGGAAGGGAGGGGAACGGCTCAGGTGCTGACACAGGTGAGTACCTAACCTGTAAATAGGTCAGGTGCAGATATGGTGAACCCCTGAGTCCTAACCTGCTTCCTGAAGGACATACACACAACTGGCTTAGTTGGTTCTCGGTTCACTCTGTACTCAGCATCCCAGCGTCTTGAGTCCACCCTGTGCTTCAGTAGATCCACGTGTAGCACAGGGTTGGTAGCACACTCAGCTCACATGGTTCGATCCCCGTTACGGGTGGAAACATTAGGACGCGTTTCCTTAAGACACTTGCTGTCCATGTTCACCTAGCAGTAAGCAGGTACCTAGGTGTTAGTCCACTGGTGTGGGTCGCATCCTGGGGACAGAAATTACCTAATTTGCCCGAAATGCTCTGCATAATAAGGGACTTTCTATATAGCATGTCATTGATGTCAGCTATGGTCTGTATAAGTTGTATCATGTACTTGTAGAAATAAAGATTATTATTATTATTATTATTATTATTATTATTATTATTATTATTATTATTATTATTATTATAATTATTATTAATGTCCACGTATACTCCAGGTGTCCAGAGTCATGTTGTTGTCCTGCGTAATGAAGGAGTGGATGCCCGCTAAACTGCCTTACACACAAGAACATAAAAACTGCAGCAGGCCTACTGGCCCATACTAGGCAAGTCTTTTTCAAACCCAAACCCACTTACACAAATATTTGCCCAACCCACTGACTTCATGGGCCATATCCGTACCCTGAAGGAAAATGTAGAATACAACTTTGGTGTGTCTGTGTCTAGCATTAGGAATAATATTAGGAGAGAAGTAAATAATGAAAATGATTGTTATAGGAATGCAGTTAGAAGCCTGAGTAGATCTATAACCCTCTATTATAACATGAACGTAGATAAGTACGTTTATGGAATAATTTGCAATGTGAGCAGACTGATTTGTAGTGGCCAGGATTAGGCTTGGTTACAAGTACTACTTCTGGCAGTTTGGCAGACACACAAATTGATCAAACCAAATGAAAAGTATGAGGCCAATCCTAATGTCACTATCTTATGCAACATCCGGGTATCTTTAATGTAGACGTTTCGCCCTTAAGTGACTTTATCAATACAAATTCTAGGACATATATGTAAAAGATGAAGTAATCCATATAACAACGATATAAGCCACTGGATATAAGCCACTGGATATAAGCCACTGGGTATAAGCCACTGGATATAAGCCACTGGATATAAGCCACTGGACTGGTGTGAGACATGACATGTCTCATGAGCGAGTATTATTTATACTCATCAAACCTTGATGAAGTCTTGGGTCTTCCTGTTGCAACGTTTTCCTCTGTGTTAGATCATTCGAGTGATGTATCGAGCCCAGGAGCTAGAGTTCAACGCCAGCAAACTCTACTAGGTAAATAGGGGGGATGGGGGTTGGTCTAGCCAGACGAGTGACAGGTGCTCCCCGGGATAAGATAAGAGATAAGATTTTTCTTTGTATTTTTAACCCGGGGGAGGGTTAACCACCCAGGATAACCCAAGAAAGTCAGTGCGTCATCGAGGACTGTCTGCCTTGTTTCCATTGTAGTCCTTCAGTCTTGTCCCCCAGGATGCCACCCACACCAGTCCACTAACACCCAGGTATCTACTGGCTTGCTAGGTGAACGGGGACAGCAGGTGTAAGGAGACTAACACCCAGGTACCTACTTACTGCTAGGTGAACGGGGACAGCAGGTGTAAGGAGACTAACACCCAGGTACCTACTTACTGCTAGGTGAACGGGGGCAGCAGGTGTTAGGTGACTAATACCTAGGTACCTACTTACTGCTAGGTGAACAGGGACAGCAGGAGTAAGGTGCCTGACATCCAGGAACCTATTTATTGCTAGATGAACATGGACAGCAGGTGTAAGGAAACACGCTAAACATTTCCATTAGTCCCGGAATCGAACCCACGTCCTTCAGTTGTGAGCAAAAGTTGATAATATTGATTACATTTCCGTCTGGAGAATGGGCAACTCCAGTTCCTTAAACCAAGAGCCCATCACCAACACCAAGGCTGGTGATGAGGCGTGACAAGAACAAGAAAGAATATCATCCTACCCCCAGGGAACAGTGGGTTCGATCCCCACCCTTCCCGGAAAAGGAACACACAAGGATCCAGCTTCAAGAGACCCTCACACAAAAATCTTTTATCCAGCGTCTTGAAGAATCTTTCAAGGAGGTCTTTGCACCTCCAAGATTTCAGTGGGGATTTAGAAACCAAAGTTGAGATTTGGATATGATTTGGTGTTGCAGTCTTCAGTGTTTGTAGTTACAACACCAGAGTTGTGTTGCTGGTGTTGCAGTCTTCAGTGTTTGTAGTTACAACACCATTGTGTTGCAGTCTTCAGTGTTTCTAGTTACAACAACAGAGTTGTGTTGCTGGTGTTGCAGTCTTCAGTGTTTGTAGTTACAACACCATTGTGTTGCAGTCTTCAGTGTTTCTAGTTACAACAACAGAGTAGTGTTGCGTTGCAGCCCAGTGTTTCTGTTAACAACAGAGTGTGTTGCAGGCCTCAGTGTTTCTAGTTACAACAACAGAGTTGTGTTGCAGGCCTCAGTGTTTCTAGTTACAACAACAGAGTTGTGTTGCTGGTGTTGCAGTCCTCAGTGTTTCTAGTTACAACAACAGAGTTGTGTTGCTGGCCTCAGTGTTTCTAGTTACAACAACAGAGTTGTGTTGCTGGTGTTGCAGTCCTCAGTGTTTCTAGTTACAACACCAGAGTTGTGTTGCTGGTGTTGTGTTCTCAGACGCGGAATCACGAAGGTTAGACCAGAGTGTAAACAATGTGCCTTATCATCTTTACAGCTTCTTCTAAATGGGTGTTGTGTTGAGCTACAGTTCATGGGCCCCACACATTCAGCCTTCACATGACCGGTGTAATACTTACCTTGCGATATCGTACCTAATCGCGGAACAGTGTATTGAATTGACCTCTACAGCCAGGGTAAGTAAAGAATTTTCATTGCTTTGCAAGTCTTTGATTGGTTTTGAGAACTTTCAAGATTAAGAGAGTTCCCCCACCCCTTCCCCCTTAGCCACTTCCCCTAAGTCACTGTCGTCCAGACTCCCCTTGCTTGACCCGAGAATAGGATCTCCGGTTGCCAAGGCAACTGTTGCTTGCTTGATGAAAGGAGACACATATCTCTCTCTCTCTCTCTCTCTCTCTCTCTCTCTCTCTCTCTCTCTCTCTCTCTCTCTCTCTCTCTCTCTCTCTCTCTCTCTCTCTCAACTTTAAAGCCAGGTCAATTAGAGCAATCACACAGGTGAAAACAAGTCATGCCCCACTGGACCTAACTGGTGCTATTTATACCCTTATCCAGGACTCACTACATTATTCATGGCTATAATTATAACCATAATTTTTAAAGGGGTGGAGTGGTAAGCCAGTGGAAGGCCTCGGTCAGATGACCAAAAACTCCAGCTGTTGGTCATCATATGACTAAGACCCGAATCAGGAAACACTTGTCCGGTTTCCTGACAAACCTAACCTAACGTAACCTAGCCTAACCTGACCTAACCTAACTTAGCCTAACCTAACCTTACCTAACCTAACCTAACCTAACCTTACCTTACCTTTCCTAACCTAGCCTAACCTAACCTAGCCTAACCTAAGATTACCTAACCTAGCCTAACCTAACGTAACCTAGCCTAACCTAACCTAACCTAACTTAGCCTAACCTAACCTAACCTTACCTTACCTTTCCTAACTTAGCCTAACCTAACTTAACCTAACCTAACCTTACCTTATCTTTCCTAACCTAGCCTAACCTAGATCTGCAACACAGGCACTGTAGATCTGCAATACAGGCACTGTAGATCTGCAACACAGGCACTGTAGATCTGCTACACAGGCACTGTAGATCTGCAACACAGGCACTGCAGGTCTGTAACACTGGCACTGTAGATCTGCAACACAGGCACTGCAGGTCTGCGACACAGACACTATAGGTCTGCAGCACAGGCACTGCAGGTCTGCAACACAGACACTGTAAGTCTGCAACACAGGCACTGCATTTCTGCAACACAATCACTGCACGTCTGCAACACAGGCACTACAGGTCTGCAACACAGGCACTACAGGTCTGCAACACAGGCACTGTAGGTCTGCAACACAGGCACTGTAGGTCTGCAACACAGGCACTGTAGGTCTGCAACACAAACACTGCAGTTCGTGAAAATCCCTCCTGCCAGTGTGTACAGTTTTGCTGAGACACTGTCAAGAAGATGCCAAGAATTTGCTAAGATTGCGATCAGTGCCTCGTGTCTCGGGTCCAGAAGCTGACGCTTGCTGACAGTTTCATGACCCCGTGTGTGTGTGTGTGTGTGTGTACCCACCTATTTGTGGTTGTAGATGTCGATTCACAGCTCCTGGCCCCGCCTGTTCGCTGGTCGCTAGTAGGTTCACTCTCTACTTGCTCCAAGAGCTTTATCGTACCTCTTCTTAAAGTGTGTGTGTGTATTTGTATGTATGTGTATTCACTAGTTGTGGTTGCAGGGGTCGAGTCATAGCTCCTGGCCCCGTGTGTGTGTGTGCGTGTGTGTGTACTGCTGTTGTTGTTTTAACTCCCTCGTTGCATTGTAATCAACACTGTTGGAGTCATTGTTTGCTTGCAGACAGGTCAGAGGTTAATGATGTTTACATGCAGTTTATGTCAACTGTGTGTGTGTGTGTGTGTGTGTACATTCACATAGTTGTACTCGCCTAGTTGTGTGTGCAGGGGTCGAGTCACTGCACCTGGCCCCGCTAGTAACTGTTATCAGCATTCTTCACTAATTACTGGCCTGCGAGGCCTAGCCAGTGTATGTATGTACTCACATATATGTGGTTGCAGGGGTTGCTCCTGACCCCGTCTCTTCGCTGGTCGCTATTAGGTCCACTTTCTCCCTGCTCCAAGAGCCTTATCGTACTTCTTCTTAAAGCTATGTATGGATCCTGCCTCCACTACATCACTCTCCAGATTGTTCCACTTCCTGACAACTCTGTGGCTGAAGAAATGCTTCTTAACATCCCTGTGATTCATCTGAGTCTTCAACTTCCAACTGTGTCCCCTTGTTGCTGTGTCCCATCTCTGAAACATTCTGTCTCTGTCCACCTTGTCAGTTCCTCTCAGTATTTTATATGTCTTTATCATGTCCCCCCTATCTCTTCTGTCCTCCAGTGTCGTCAGGTCGATTTCCCTTAACCTCTCCTCGTAGGACATGCCCCTTAGCTCCGGGTCTAGTCTTGTTGCAAACATTTGCACTTTCTCTAATTTACTTACGTGCTTGGCTAGGTGTGGGTTCCAAACTGGTGTGTGTGTGTGTGTGTGTGTACTCACCTATTTGTGGTTGCAGGGGTAGAGTCATAGCTCCTGGCCCCGCCTCTTCACTGATTGATACTAGGTCCTCTCTCTCCCTGCTCCATGAGCTTAAAACTATGCATGGTTTCTGCCTCCACTACGTCACTTTTTAGGCTATTCCACTTCCTGACAACTCTATGACTGAAGAAATACTTCCTAACATCCCTTTGACTCATAGGAGTCTTCAACTTCCAACTGTGACCCCTTGTTTCTGTGTCCCCTCTCTGGATCATCCTGTCTCTGTCCACCTTATTTATTCCTCGCAGTATTTTATATGTCGTTATCATGTCTTCCCTAACCCTCCTGTCCTCTAGTGTCGTCAGGCCGATTTCCCTTAACCTTTCTTCGTAGGACAATCCCCTTAGCTGTGTGTGTGTGTGTGTGTGTGTGTGTGTGTGTGTGTGTGTGTGTGTGTGTGTGTGTGATTGTGTGTGTGAGTGAATCTTCAAGAGGAAAGAGGGCAGTTATGAGGATGGTAAAGGGGCTCTTGATCCAAGACACAGGAGCTACTCTCCCCTCCTCCGAGTCAAACTTGCTTACCTCCTAGCCCCCATTCGAGGTCTGGCCCTTACGGGTTTAGCTTTTCTCCATCAACACTACAGTAAGCCAAGGTAGACAGAATTTCCTTCCTCGCCTCAAACACGTAGATGATACAAGACAGTCTTTAATCTACATAGAAGTAGATAGTTCTTCTCAGTAGATAGTCCTCTACTATCTACCTATCTACTGTCTTACACAATGACCATCCAATCAAGGCTGTCAGATGAGAGGACAACACCTGTCAGGTGAGAGGACAACACCTGTCAGGTGAGAGGACAACACCTGTCAGGTGAGAGCCAACACCTGTCAGGTGAGGGGTTCAACACCTGTCAAGTAAGGATGGTAAACACCTGCTATCGAGTAGTGGTTGACGAATACTTCACCTCCTGGTAACACCTGTTGTGTTTGTACTCTGTATGATAGTAGATCAAAACTCTCTCTCTCTCTCTCTCTCTCTCTCTCTCTCTCTCTCTCTCTCTCTCTCTCTCTCTCTCTCTCTCTCTCTCTCTCTCTCTCTCTCTCTCTCTCTCTCTCCCTCTCTCTCTCTCTCTCTTTTAAAACTTTGTCTGGAAGGGCGAAACGTCTTGGAGAGATAGCCTAGAGAAATGAAACGTCATGCAGGGATATCCTGGAGGGATAGAATGTCTCCAGGGATATCCTGGAGGGATAGAGTCTCCAGGGATATCCTGGAGTGCAAGTCATCCGACAACTGATGACCAGACTATCCTTCAAAGCGGCTATCACTGTATATTATTGCACACCACATATACATCGTGTAGAGGCTAGTGTGAGAGAATATACATACAAAGCGGAGTGGAAAAACAGACACGCGTACAGTATGCAATTCTTTATTGACTTAGTTTCGCCCACACAGTGGGCTTTATTAAGTTACAAACAGATTTGATCCGTTTGTGACTTGATAAAGCCCACTGTGTGGGCGAAACGTTGTCAATAAAGGATCGCATTAATGTCCATTTGTGTCTATGTTTCCACCTTGTCTATATTTTATACCATTTATGTTCACAATGCGTAGTTAGGTTAGTTTAGGTTAGGTAAGGTTAGTTTAGGTTAGGTTAGGTAAGGTTAAGTTAGGTTAGGTTAGGTTAGGTTAGTTTAGGTTAGGTTAGGTAAGGTTAGTTTAGGTTAGGTTAGGTAAGGTTAAGTTAGGTTAGGTTAGGTTAGTTTAGGTTAGGTTAGGTAAGGTTAGTTTAGGTTAGGTTAGGTTAGGTTAGGTAAGGTTAGTTAGTTTAGGTTAGGTTAGGTAAGGTTAGGTTAGGTTAGGTTAGTTTAGGTTAGTTAGGTTAGGTTAGGTAGTTAGATTAGGTTAGTTAGTATAGGTTGTCTAGTTAGGTTGGTAATTCGTACAGGACAAGTGTTTCCTGACGCGGGTCAGATGGTGACCCACCATTGGAGCTTTTGGTCATCTGACCGAGGCCTTCCGCTGGCTTACCCCGCCACCCCTTTAAAAATTATGGCTGTTATTATAACCATTAAATTAGCTGTTAATATATTCACAGTAGGAAAATGGTTAAAACTATGACCATACTTGTTTAAGGGGTGGAGGGGTAAGCCAGTGGAAGGCGTCGGTTGATGACCAAAAGCTCCAGCTGTGGGTCATCATATGACTAAGACCCGCGTCAGGAAACACTTGTCTTGTTACCTGCATAGCGTGCGTCAGACTCTTCACCAGCTCCAAGGCTGAGGGGACTGATTACCTCATCTTTTGTATATAGTTCTACTGTCTTCCAATTATGTCCTTGAATTTGTACTGATAAAGCCACTGGCTGGCGAAACGTCTCAGCATCTAATTCTTCCTCTTGTTAGTATTGTCTACCATACATATACAACATACATATATAGCGTGACATTAATCTTGACAAGGTGAACCCGAGGCTCGGCTGAGTATAGCTTATGGACTATATATATCTAACCTAATAGACTATAGAAGTAATTTATTGGACTATAGATATCTCGCTCGAAGATAACACTATCAGTCTGTGTGTATATACGTAAATTTATCATGAACGATACAAAAATGAGGTACAAGTCTTGTAATGCTTATACTCTAAGGAAGAGTTGAAACATAGGTTGGATTACACACACCTAACGAGGCTGTTGGAGTGTTTACATCCAGTCACAGCTGAGCTGAAGTTTAATGAACCTGAGATAATAAAAAATAATGTATATAAAAGTAAGAGAAAATCTTTATTCCATAGAGAGTTGTTGCAATCAGCGTGAGGAATACTGTGAGTGTCGAGGGCTGGCGTGGTCAAACACTCCCATGGAATACTGTGTGTGTGTCGAGGGCTGGCGTGGTTAAACACTCCCATGGAATACTGTGTGTCGAGGGCTGGCGTGGTCAAACACTCCCATGGAATACTGTGTGTGTGTCGAGGGCTGGCGTGGTCAAACACTCCCATGGAATACTGTGTGTGTGTCGAGGGCTGGCGTGGTCAAACACTCCCATGGAATACTGTGTGTCGAGGGCTGGCGTGGTCAAACACTCCCATGGAATACTGTGTGTCGAGGGCTGGCGTGGTCAAACACTCCCATGGAATACTGTGTGTCGAGGGCTGGCGTGGTCAAACACTCCCATGGAATACTGTGTGTCGAGGGCTGGCGTGGTCAAACACTCCCATGGAATACTGTGTGTCGAGGGCTGGCGTGGTCAAACACTCCCATGGAATACTGTGTGTCGAGGGCTGGCGTGGTCAAACACTCCCATGGAATACTGTGTGTCGAGGGCTGGCGTGGTCAAACACTCCCATGGAATACTGTGTGTCGAGGGCTGGCGTGGTCAAACACTCCCATGGAATACTGTGTGTCGAGGGCTGGCGTGGTCAAACACTCCCATGATTCTACATTCCCGGGAAGGGTGAGAACACAATTGTATTTCAATGACTGAGAGTTAAATCTACTCGACTCTTCGAACATATCTGACCAGCAAATTCACAAACTCTCCCACTGCTCAGGTCAGAGATTACTTAACCATACACAGGTGGGATTCGAACCCGCGGTCAGAGAGTCTCAAAACTCCAGACCGTCGCGTAAGCCACTGGGCCAGCTAGCTTCAATAAGATTCGAACCCCACCCGTGGTATGAATCTTATTGAAGCTAGCTGTCCCAGTGGCTTACGCGACGGTCTGGAGTTTTGAGACTCTCTGACCGCGGGTTTGAACCCCACCCGTGGTATGGTTTGTTTGCAATCGTGTCATTACGATTTCGTGAGTCAGAGATTACTTCACTACTAACCACCGCCCAAGCTGTCTGTACTCATCCCCAACTAATTCCACAGAAGTTACTGCAGTGCCCACATGTTGCACGTTTCGCACTCATGTGACAGTACAAATGCGGTACACCAGCCTACAAAGGTGTCCTTGTTACGGCCACATCTGATAAGATTGAGTAGGGTGGGAATGTTGTTCAGTCAGTACAAGTGGCTGTGTCACCCACTGTGTAATTGTTTGTGGCCTCGTTATCACTCTCTGATAACCTAAAGATATTGCATTCAAACAATGTCAAAACTCATTACTGTATACGTACCAGTTCGAGGTAACATTCAGCGGGCGTCTTCCAGATCTTCCACTTCACCTTCGATAGTATTTAAGACGCCATTCTCATGCTTCACCTTCATGTCGTCCAAGACCATGGAGCTGAACGCTTCTCCAGGCTGAGGGACTCACCACCTCAAACTATTTCTCCAAGGTTGATGGACTGATTACATCATTTTTACTTCGCCACTACTCCTGCCTCCAGTGCCTTCTCTGTATTTAACTGATGAAGGCAACTGCGTAGGCGAAACGTTTCAACAATAAAGATACCTAACTGTTGCATAGGTGTCTAACTCATCACCGTAACTCTCATGCACAGACGTCTTGAATGTGTGTCGGTGTATAGGATGGTTGTTTAATGGGGTTTAAAGCTTATCTACTACACAATGGTCACTAAGGATGTTTGTCACCTGGTGCCTAAAACTCCCGCTTCACGCGGCGAGGGTCCGGGTTCGATTCCCGCCGAGGGTAGAAACATTGGGCGTGTTTTCTTACACTGGTTGTCTATGTTCCCCATCAGTAAAATAGGTACCTGGGTGTTAGTGGACTGGTGTGGGTCGCATCCTGGGACAAAATTGACCTAATTTGCGGGAAATGCTCTGCATAACAAGGGGCTTTCTATATAGTAGTATGTCATTGATGTCAGCTATGGTCTGTATACCTTGTACATGTACTTGTAGTAAATATAGATATTATTATATTTAATACCTAAAATAGACAATAGTAGTAGTAGTAGTAGGTTTCCCGGAAGTGTCCCGGCCCAGGTCTTGTCCAGATGGTGTCCCGGCCCAGGTCTTGTCCAGATGGTGTCCCGGCCCAGGTCCTGTCCAGATGGTGTCCCGGCCCAGGTCCTGTCCAGATGGTGTCCCGGCGTCCTAAAATAGAGATTAGAGAGAAATACACCCCATGGTGTATATATCCCGTCATGCCTTTATAAAACTGAACCATTAGTTCATACATAAGCCAAAAATACAACGCAATTTATTATTCAAGACTGTGTATTCTGATGTATTTCTGTCGGTGTATATACATTGAGGGCAGTAGTGTATATACACCGAGGGTGTATTTCTCAGTGTATATACACTGAGGGAGGTAGTATATATACACCGAGGGTGTATTTATCAGTGTATATACACTGAGAAATTCAATCCCTACACGTGGGATTACAGTATTAATTACCGGTGGTGCAGAGGTGGCATGCAGTTAATGACCCTCGTGGAGTAGATAGTCTTCAAACCCCATTAACTAACCCTCCAGTTTATTGCATTGCGTCCAGAAGCCACAAGAAGAAAAATTATTCTTCTAATTGTTATTGTTATAATAATAATATTATTATTATTATAAGACAAAAGATAAACCCATAGGGGTCACATATCAGATAAGTTATCAGTGGGGCTTTACTGTGAACATGAGATAGCAGCCATTACACCAGGGTACTTCCCTTGGATAACTGACCAACCTCTCCTTACAGGAATAATTCACTGTGACGGAATCCATAAAAAATGTACAGTAATTAAACCATACCACGGGTGGGGTTCGAACCCGCGGTCAGAGAGTCTCAAAACTCCAGACCGTCGCGTAAGCCACTGGGCCAGCTAGCTTCAATAACATTCATCCAACTAGTTATATTTCTACACCATATGAAGGTTAACATAGGCATCACTGTGTCAACAAATGCAAGTTTTCACAGACGAATCTCCCGCTAGCATGACCTTGACCAACTCTAGCTCAAGTCCCCTTCAAAGCCGTCAACATGGTTTAGAAATATACCTAGTTGGATTAATCTTATTAAAGCTAGCTGGCCCAGTGGCTTACGCGACGGTCTGGAGTTTTGAGACTCTCTGACCGCGGGTTCGAACCCCACCCGAGGTATGGTTTGTTTGCAATCGTGTCATTACGATTTCGTGAGTCATGTACAGTAATTCTTTTTTCCCCTTTTTTTTTAAGTATATTTAACTGTTGTCTGAATGAGCATATTGCTAGAGTCATTATGAGAGTCCAGGGTCTTCAGTGATGACATAGAAGCAGTAATAATCTTAGAGTCAACCTCAGTGTCATCAGTTAACTTTACCGTCACTAGGATGACATACAGTTCAGTTTGCAGTGTTGACGCCTGGAGTATACCTGGAAGGGGTTTCGGGGGTCAACACCCCTGCGGCCCGATCTGTGACCAGGCCTCGTGGAGGATCAGGGCCTGATCAACCAGGCTCTTACTGTTGGCCGCACGCAAACCGACATACAAACCACAGTCCGGCTGATCAGGTACTGATTTTAGGTTCTTGTCTAGCTCCTTGAAGATAACCAGGGGTCTATTGGTAATCCCCTTTATGTATACTGAGAGGCAGTTGAACAGTCTTAGGCACCTGACACTAATTATGTTGTCTCTTAGCTTAATTGTTAATTCTAACGTCTAACTCAACGTAGTTGCTGTCGTCCTAGGGAGGTGACAACAAAAGCAGATGCAGTCCTGCTAGTAGACTCCTGCTGAGATCCATCAGTGTATATAACTTGTGATAAATTATTACTAACAGTTAAGAAAAAAAATTCTTCTTGAGCAGTTGCTTTTACAAGTGATTTAAGGAAGGGGTTACTAGTGATGAGCTTCTTGGGAGGGACTTGCAGCTATGTGATATTAACTGAACACATCTTCCATGGAGGGCTAAATGCTCTTGTTGTCTACAGGGATACACTTCATGCAGGTTATAAAACTTAATATAATTGCATGTTTTCACAACCCATTTATATCTGTGTGTATTTACTTTTAGACATTTAGCAAGATTTGTAGTGACAGTGTGTGGTTAATTTCTTAACATTTTAACATGAATAATTTTGATGTCAATTAGCACCATAGTTGGGGTTGTAGCCAACAACAGCTTTGAGAGCATATAGCCTATCTTTACCTTTCTTATTTAGTTGTGGTATTATGATGGATTTATTGAAGGGTACATCTACATCTACACCAACTTATCTGTAACAGTTTTCACCCTGCAAACAGATGGGGGGGGGGACATGTTGTTTACTTGTTAATATCTTCGTCTTAGACGAAGATATTGACGAGGCCCAATTGATTATATATTGTATTAATATTGGTAGAATTACCGACAATTTGTTAGTAAAAGGACACAAATGCAACTAATGTGACATTTTATTGTGGCAACGTTTCGCTCTCCAGGAGCTTTGTCAAGCTGTTACCTGAACTTAATTAAGAGTGGTACTCAGCTTCTGTTGCATGAATCATGATGTCATCAGCATAGCTTATTATTATGCAGGATACTGCATTGTTATAATAAATTTGTAATGTAGAGTGTTAGTAGTGCAGTGAAGGTCCAAAAATAGTGTTAGTGCTGGACGCGTAGTGGACTCGTTTGAGACAAGAGTGACTGAGAGAGGTGTGTAAGGGAGTAACTAGAGCACTAAGAGCAGTTGCTGGTGTGGTGTGATGGAGCTAGCATGGATAAATACACTGGACTATTTTGTTACAATTCTCAGGCCATACGTTGTCTTGGTGAACATTTTGTACTCATAAGTTTGCCCCAGCATTGGTCAAGATCCTGGTATTTATGTGAGGGGCTGTGTGATTGGTGGGAAGTGCAGAAACGGTTGCATTCTTGCCAGCAGGCTAGAGGCTGGCAGGCAAGTATGATAATCTACAGGCGATATTAATATTTTATATTCTTATAACCTAGTTATGACCCTTGTGAATTTGGCACTTGGTTTTGATTGTAATAATAATAATAATAATGTAGCCTAACTTTGAGTAACTTGTAGAGGTCTACTGGTGTGTGGTATTTCTGCGGTGTTGTATAACTGTGTTGTTACTGATATTATAGTGTATATTCTTGTACATGTGAGCATGTCTGTCCTTTATGGTTAGCCTTCTTAAAGTATTGACCAGCTGTTCAGCGCTTTTAGTGAAGTTACCTTTGTGACCCTAGGCTGGCTGGTGTATTTATTACTATTTTATATGGCCCCTAGACACCAGTTTATTCATAACACTTATAATTATACACTTAGACGAGACAGGAAGAGCATTCACGAGAGCATTAAGACATTAAATAGCATGGGACCGAGAGCTCCTCCCTGCGGTGTACCTAGGGACATTAGACTCGCTTCTAAAACCCTGGTAGAGAACAGAGGACACTGACAGATACCTGTTGTCCTACTGAGTAGCTTACAACCAATATTCATCTAGACTGTACAAGGTCTGGTATGTTAATACCGACACATTGTGAGAGTGAGACACATCTACGATCAAGTCTGCAGTGAGAAAGGAGTAATGCGGCTCTGCACGCTTTCCCCTTTCATAAAACAGAGACGAGTAAGCACGTTTATTTAAGTAAAGGTACACATAAGTACAATTATCATACATAAAGTAAGACCACGTGACTTATTTCCACTGGAATCCTTGATGTGAGAGATGGTGCCTGATTCTATAGTATAGTACAAAGAGAACTAGCTGAGGAGGTTGATCTAAATGTATAAGGGTGTTGCAGCTCAGCATAGGCACAACGAGGCTAGTGGTCGCTGAGTTAAGAATGGAGGGAGACTCGAACCTTAGTACTGTCATAAGTCGTTCATTACGACTTATGTTAAGTCTTCTGGTTCGTCTCCAGGTTCTTCGTTGATTGATCAACCGGACTGTTGCTGCTAGCGGCCTGCAGGCTGGACGTAGGAAAGAAGGAAGGTTAAAGGAGAGAGGGTGTAAAGGGAGTGAGGGAGCCTGGGTATATGGGTGAAAGCCGGGAAGGTAGTGAAGGCCAGGTGAACACCCTCCATGAAGGACGGCACTCTCTCCCTCCTATTGTAGCTAGGTGCCATGGATCCCTAGGTGCAATGACACTACCACATGTGTGACGCTAGGAACCACAGACTACTAGGTGCAACAAGTCACTAGGTGCCACGGGTCACTAGGTACCGCAAGCCATTAGATGCAACAGGTTACTAGGTGCCACAGTACTGCAATGCATATCCTGTATACATTATAACATAAAAGAACAAACACACACACATACACACACACAGGGGCCAGGAGCTGAGTCTCGGGGCCAGGAGCTGAGTCTCGATCCCTGCAACCACAATTAGGTGAGTACACACACACACACACACACACACACACCATATCAGCCTCACATCATGTAGTGTTGACCAGAGTTAGTGATACAATATTTGTGTACGAGATCGTTGACCCCAGACTGCTTCAGTAACGACACACCAGGGAAAGTGACCTCCCTGTGTGTGTGTGTGTACTCACCTAGTTGTGGTTGCAGTGGTCGATTCACAGCTCCTGGCCCCGCCTCTTCACTGGTCCCTACTAGATCACTCTTCCTGCACCATGAGCTTTATCATACCTCTTCTTAAAGCTATGTATGGATTCTGCCTCCACTACATCGCTTCCCAGACTATTCCACTTCCAGACCACTCTGTGACTGAAGAAATACTTCCTAACATCCCTGTGATGCATCTGAGTCTTCAACTTCCAACTGTGACCCCTTGTTGCTGTGTCCCATCTCTGGAACATCCTGTCTCTGTCCACCTTGTCAGTTCTCTCCTGTCCTCCAGTGTCGTTAGGTTGATTTCCCTTAACCTCTCCTCGTAGGACATGCCCCTTAGCTCCAGGACTAGTCTTGTTGCAAACCTTTGCACTTTCTCTAGTTTCCTTACGTGCTTGGTTAGGTGTGGGTTCCAAACTGGTGCTGCATACTCCAATATAGGCCTAACGTACACGGTGTACAGGGTCCTGAAGGATTCCTTATTGAGATGTCGGAATCCTGTTCTTAGGTTTGCTAGGCGCCCGTGCAGTAGTTATTTGGTTGATGTGCGCCTCAGGAGATGTTCCCGGTGTTATACTCACTCCAAGATCCTTTTCCTTGAGTGAGGTTTGTAGTCTGGCCCCCTAGACTGTACTCCGTCTGCGGTCTTCTTTGCCCTTCCCCAATCTTCATGAATTTGCACTTGGTGGGGTTGAACTCCAGGAGCCAGTTGCTGGACTAGGCCTGCAGCCTGTTCAGATCCCTTTGTAGTTCTGCCTGGTCCTCGTCCGATTGAATTCTTCTCATCAACTTCACATCATCTGCAAACAGGGACACTTCTGAGTCTATTCCTTCCGTCATGTCGTTCACAAATACCAGAAACAGCACCGGTCCCAGGACTGACCCCTGTGGAACCCCGCTCGTCACAGGCGCCCACTCTGACACCTCGCCATGTACCATGACTCGCTGTTGTCTTCCTGACAGGTATTCCCTGATCCATTGTAGTGCCTTCCCTGTTATCCCTGCCTGGTCCTCCAGCTTTTGCACTAATCTTTTGTGTGGAACTGTGTCAAACGCCTTCTTACAGTCCAAGAAAATGCAATCTACCCACCCCTCTCTCTCTTGTCTTACTGCTGTATGTGTGCTCATCTATTTGTGTTTGTAGAGGGGTTGAGTAACAGCTCATGGCCCCGCCTCTTCGCTGGCCACTACTGGGTTCCCTCCCCTGGCAGCATGAACTCTATCGTACCTATTCTTTAAACTGTGCATGAATCATGCCTTTACCAATCCACTGCCCGAGTCGTTCCACTTCTTGATCACTCTCACTCTTGATCACTCCCTATGACTCCTTTATGTTTTTAACTTGCAGCTGTGCCCTTATATACCTGTTTCCCGTCTCAAAATAATTTGCCCCTGTCCACTGTACCAATACCTCCCTTTATTTTCTACGTTAGTATTATGTCTACCCTGGTTCTTCTGTCCCCCTAATCGCATCGGGTTTAGCTCTTCTAGTCTCTCCACATTGCCCCTATCTACTAGTCTTGCTGCAAACCTCTGCACTTTTTCCAGTTCCTTGACAAATTGATAAGATGTGGGTTCAACACTGGCTCTGCGTACTACAAGATGGGCCTGACAGATGTCATATTTATTGTATTTAATAACTCCTTGATGAAGTTCCTGAAAGCTAATCATAGAGTTGAAGAATAACAAGCAAGAGACAAGCAGCAGTTAGGTATCTTTATACCAAAACGTTTCGCTTAACATTAGGCTTCTTCAGTCGATGTCATCAGTCCATCACCCTTGAAGACGTGGTTTTGAGGTGGTCAGTCCTTCAGCCTGTTAGTATTGTATACCATATTTATATTCACAAGAAGAAAAAGGCACAATGCCGTGGAACAATATCGTGGAACAATACCGTAGAACAGTACAGTGGAACAATACCGTGGAACAATACCGTGGAACAGTATCGTGGAACAGTACCGTGGAACAATACCGTGGAACAGTACCGTGGAACAATATCGTGGAATAATACCGTAGAACAATACCGTAGAACAGTATCGTGGAACAATACCGTGGAACAGTACCGTGGAACAATACCGTGGAACAATACCGTGGAACAGTATCGTGGAACAATACCGTGGAACAGTACCGTGGAACAATATCGTGGAATAATACCGTAGAACAATACCGTAGAACAGTACCGTGGAACAATACCGTGGAACAATACCGTGGAACAGTATCGTGGAACAATACCGTGGAACAGTACCGTGGGACAATATCGTGGAACAATACCGTGGAACAATACCGTGGAACAGTACCGTGGAACAATACCGTGGAACAGTACCGTGGAACTACCGTGGGACAATACCGTCGAACAGTACCGTGGAACAATACCGTGGAACAGTACCGTGGAACAATACCGTGGAACAATACCGTGGGACAATACCGTCGAACAGTACCGTGGAACAATAACGTCGAACAGTACCGTGGAACAATACCGTGGGCACAGTACCGTGGAACAATACCGTGGACACAGTACCGTGGGCACAATTCCGTGGAACAATACCGTGGGCACAATACCGTGACTCAAACATTACACAAACAACCCTCACATAGGAGACAGAAACTTACCACGACGTTTCGGTTAGATTTGTACCATTGATCACACAGTATTAATAGTCCAAGTTGGACCGAAACGTCGTCATACGTTTCGCTCTGTCATGGGCCTGTTATTGCTAGATGTGCAGTCGTTATGGAGGTTGTTCGGTTGATGTGTTTCGGAAGAAGAGGAACAGTAACAGCAGCAGCAACAGTAACAGCAGCAGCAACAGTAACAGCAGCAGCAGCTTCAACAGTAACAGCAGCAGCAGAAGCAGCAATAACAGCAGCAGCAACAGTAACAGCAGCAGCAGCTTCAACAGTAACAGCAGCAGCAGAAGCAGCAATAAAAGTAGCATCAACAGTATCAGCAGCAGTAGCTGCAACAGTAACAGCAGCAGTAGCAGCAACAACAGTAGTAGCAACAGTAACATCAGCAGCAACAGCAGCAGCTGCAGCAGTCGTGTACCTCTCACACCTGACATTTTCAACAGGTCAGGTGTGGCAGGTTCAGAAAGTTTCCCAACACCTGACAATGTGGTACACTCAACACCTGACATTGTAGTACACTCAACACCTGACAATGTAGTACACTCAACACCTGACATTGTAGTACACTCAACACCTGACATTGTAGTACACTCAACACCTGACAATGTAGTACACTCAACACCTGACATTGTAGTACACTCAACACCTGACAATGTAGTACACTCAACACCTGACAATGTAGTACACTCAACACCTGACATTGTAGTACACTCAACACCTGACATTGTAGTACACTCAACACCTGACATTGTAGTACACTCAACACCTGACATTGTAGTACACTCAACACCTGACAATGTAGTATACTCAACACCTGACATTGTAGTACACTCAACACCTGACATTGTAGTACACTCAACACCTGACAATGTAGTACACTCAACACCTGACATTGTAGTACACTCAACACCTGACATTGTAGTACACTCAACACCTGACATTGTAGTACACTCAACACCTGACATTGTAGTATACTCAACACCTGACATTGTAGTACACTCAACACCTGACATTGTAGTACACCCAACACTTGACATTGTAGTACACTCAACACCTGACAATGTAGTACACTCAACACCTGACATTGTAGTACACTCAACACCTGACATTGTAGTACACTCAACACCTGACATTGTAGTACACTCAACACCTGGCATTGTAGTACACTCAACACCTGACATTGTAGTACACTCAACACCTGACATTGTAGTACACTCAACACTTGACATTGTAGTACACTCAACACCTGACAATGTGGTACACTCAACACCTGACAATGTAATACACTCAACACCTGACATTGTAGTACACTCAACACCTGACAATGTAGTACACTCAACACCTGACAATGTAATACACTCAACACCTGACATTGTAGTACACTCAACACCTGACATTGTAGTACACTCAACACCTGACATTGTAGTACACTCAACACCTGACATTGTAGTACACTCAACACCTGACATTGTAGTACACTCAACACCTGACAATGTAGTACACTCAACACCTGACAATGTAGTACACTCAACACCTGACATTGTAGTACACTCAACACCTGACATTGTAGTACACTCAACACTTGACATTGTAGTACACTCAACACCTGACAATGTGGTACACTCAACACCTGACACTGTAATACACTCAACACCTGACAATGTAGTACACTCAACACCTGACATTGTAGTACACTCAACACCTGACATTGTAGTACACTCAACACCTGACATTGTAGTACACTCAACACCTGACATTGTAATACACTCAACACCTGACATTGTAGTACACTCAACACCTGACAATGTAATACACTCAACACCTGACATTGTGGTACACTCAACACCTGACATTGTAGTACACTCAACACCTGACATTGTAGTACACTCAACACCTGACATTGTAGTATACTCAACACCTGACAATGTAATACACTCAACACCTGACAATGTAATACACTCAACACCTGACATTGTAGTACACTCAACACCTGACAATGTAATACACTCAACACCTGACAATGTAATACACTCAACACCTGACATTGTAGTACACTCAACACCTGACATTGTAGTACACTCAACACCTGACATTGTAGTATACTCAACACCTGACATTGTAGTACACTCAACACCTGACATTGTAGTACACTCAACACCTGACAATGTAATACACTCAACACCTGACAATGTAATACACTCAACACCTGGCAATGTAATACACTCAACACCTGACATTGTAGTACACTCAACACCTGACATTGTAGTACACTCAACACCTGACATTGTAGTACACTCAACACCTGACATTGTAGTACACTCAACACCTGACAATTGTAGTACACTCAACACCTGACATTGTAGTACACTCAACACCTGACATTGTAGTACACTCAACACTGACATTGTAGTACACTCAACACCTGACAATGTGGTACACTAACACCTGACAATATAATATCAACACCTACTGATTGAACTCTAACACTGAACTGTTGAGACTCCACCTGACATTGTATACAGTCCACCTGGTTCTTTTACACTCACACCTACATTGTAATATTCAGAACCTGAATGAGAGAACTCAACACCTGACAAGTACTCAATACGATGGATTGTGGTACGTAAATGACATTGTAAGTAATTTACATCATGTATACACAAATGACATTTACATACTAACATACAATGTAATACACTCAACACCTGACAATGTAATACACTCAACACCTGACATTGTAGTACACTCAACACCTGACAATGTAATACACTCAACACCTGACAATGTAATACACTCAACACCTGACATTGTAGTACACCCCAACACCTGACATTGTAGTACACTCAACACCTGACATTGTAGTATACTCAACACCTGACATTGTAGTACACTCAACACCTGACATTGTAGTACACTCAACACCTGACAATGTAATACACTCAACACCTGACAATGTAATACACTCAACACCTGGCAATGTAATACACTCAACACCTGACATTGTAGTACACTCAACACCTGACATTGTAGTACACTCAACACCTGACATTGTAGTACACTCAACACCTGACATTGTAGTATACTCAACACCTGACATTGTAGTACACTCAACACCTGACATTGTAGTACACTCAACACCTGACAATGTAGTACACTCAACACCTGACATTGTAGTACACTCAACACCTGACAATGTGGTACACTTAACACCCGAGAGGGGGGTGAACAATATAATATGAACACCTACTGATTGAACTGTCTAAATGTGAACTGTCTGAAGAGTCCATTTAAATGTGTTACAGGTCCCTTTTTGTCGTTCTTTTCATTCACACTTATTGATAAATTTCAGAACAAAATAGAGAGAAGAATAAAAGACCTCAGAGACTTCCAGATACGATGGATTGTTGTAGCGGGTAAGTAAGTAAGTAAGTTTATTCAGGTATACACAAATACATTTACATACATTATCATACATAGCAGCATATGTGTAGAGAACCTAGGATAACCCAAAAAAGTCAGACAGAGTGACTTATTTCCATTGGGGTCCATTGGGGATGACTGAAGCATCAGTCACAACACTGGTCCATGTTTCAACACCGTCTCTATGGTCATGTCTGCGCTCCATAATGATGGTAAGACAAACTGCAACAAAAGCAATAGTGGATGCAAGAAGAAGCTGTGTGACCCAGACCGTCTAGTATTAAAGTATATTTTGTCAAAATTGTCATAAGACTACAGCTGCAAAAGTGACTGCAGAGCTAAATCAGCATCTTGCAAACCCGGTTTCAAGCAAAACACTTCGTCGTGAGCCCCATGCAGCTGGATGTTATAGAAGTGCTGTAAATCCTAAACCTTTCCTTTCCGAAACAAATATTGCAAAACGCAAAAAATGGTGTAATGACCATAGGAATTGGACAGCGGACCAATGTACTCCGACCAATTTTTCTTTATACTTTTACCAACTTCTGGTCGAATTTACGTCTGGAGACAACGTAAAGAAATGTATAACCATGAAGCATGGAGGCAGATCCATGATGATTTGGGCAGCAATATCATGGAATTGTTTTGACCCGGCACTAGCACTGTATGGTAGGGTTAACACCCAGACATATTTCTCGATTTTGGGTGAGCAAGTCCATCCCATGGCGGCGCTGTCTTCCAAGACGATAATGCACCAATTCACACCGCTAGAGTTGTTCAAAATTGTCATGAACAACGTGAAAGTGAAGTCCAACACTTGGATTGGCGCCCACCGATTTGCTCCACCGTCGTCTTTGGTAGAGTTAGATCAGGTGTATATATATATATATATATATATATATATATATATATATATATATATATATATATTCAGCAGTCAGAATGTTAGTCATTTCACTCAGTCATATTCAACATACAGTCACTTTCACTTCCGGCGGTGAGTGGGGTGGAAGGGAGTAAGAAATGAGGGGTGGAGAGGGATAATGAGTGTAAGACTTGTAGACTGTAGTGAGTGGGGTGTAGCACCACGCGCTACAACAGTAACAACTACAACAACAGCTACAGCACTGCAACAACAGCTACAACATCTACAAAAACATCAGTTACAACACCTACAACAACAGCTACAATTACAATAGCAACACCTACTACAACAACATCCACAACACCTACAACAACATCCACAACACCTACAACAACATCCACAACACCTACAACAACATCCACAACACCTACAACAACATCCACAACACCTACTACAACAACATCCACAACACCTACAACAGCTACAACAACAACAGTTTTAACACACCCGTAGCAAAAAAAACAATGTTTTGCTGGGTCCGTTTGCAGTCATTCACCTCCGAACTGCGGGGGTCGAGCAGGCTGGCTGGCAGGCTGGCTGGCAGGCTGGCTGGCTGGCTGGCTGGCTGGCTGGCTGGCTGGCAAGCTGGCTGGCAGGCTGGCTGGCTGGCAGGCTGGCTGGCTGGCAGGCTGGCTGGCAGGCTGGCTGGCTGGCTGGCTGGCTGGCAGGCTGGCTGGCAGGCTGGCTGGCTGGCTGGCAGACTGACTTGCAGGCTGGCTGGCAGACAGGCTGGCTGGCTGGCAGACTGACTTGCAGGCTGGCTGGCAGACAGGCTGGCTGGCTGGCAGACTGACTTGCAGGCTGGCTGGCTGGCTGGCAGACTGACTTGCAGGCTGGCTGGCAGACTAACTTGCTGGCTGGCTGGCTGGCAGACTGACTTGCAGGCTGGCTGGCTGGCAGACTAACTTGCTGGCTGGCTGGCTGGCTGGCAGACTAACTTGCTGGCTGGCTGGCTGGCTGGCTGGCAGACTGACTTGCAGGCTGGCTGGCAGACTAACTTGCAGGCTGGCTGGCTGGCAGACTGACTTGCTGGCTGGCTGGCTGGCTGGCAGACTAACTTGCTGGCTGGCTGGCTGGCTGGCTGGCAGACTAACTTGCTGGCTGGCTGGCAAACTGACTTGCAGGCTGGCTGGCAGACTGACTTGCAGGCTGGCTGGCTGGCTGGCAGACTAACTTGCTGGCAGGCTGGCTGGCTGGCTGGCAGACTGACTTGCAGGCTGGCTGGCAGACTAACTTGCTGGCTGGCTGGCAGACTGACTTGCAGGCTGGCTGGCAGACTGACTTGCAGGCTGGCTGGCAGACTAACTTGCTGGCTGGCTGGCAGACTAACTTGCTGGCTGGCTGGCAGACTGACTTGCAGACTGGCTGGCTGGCAGACTGACTTGCAGACTGGCTGGCTGGCTGGCTGGCTGGCAGACTAACTTGCTGGCTGGCTGGCTGGCTGGCAGACTGACTTGCAGACTGGCTGGCTGGCTGGCTAGCTAGCTGGCAGGCTGGCTGGCAAGTAGACTGACTGGCAGGCTGGCTGGCTAATTGGCTGTCTAGAGGCTGTCAGGCAGGCTAACATTTTGGCAGGCTGGGTAACCGGCAGGCAGTGTTTGAAGTTACGACACCAGATTTGTGTTGCTTGTGTTCCAGTCTTCAGTAACAAGAACAACAAAAAAATAAAAATGCGTGACCAGACACAATTCCATCAGCCTCCGGTGAGTAATTTTAACTCCAGGACGATACAGATTAGGGGAGCTAGCAGCGGATGTCTCTCTCTCTCTCTCTCTCTCACACACACACACACACACACACACACACACACACACACACACACACACACACACACACACACCGGAGCTAAGGGGTATGTCCTACGAGGAGAGGTTAAGGGAAATCGACCTGACGACACTGGAGGACAGGAGAGATAGGGGGGGACATGATAACAACATATAAGATACTGAGAGGAATTGACAAAGTGGACAGAGACAGAATGTTCCAGAGATGGGACACAGCAACAAGGGGACACAGTTGGAAGTTGAAGACTCAGATGAATCACAGAGATGTTAGGAAGTATTTCTTCAGTCACAGAGTGGTCGGGAAGTGGAATAGTTTAGGAAGTGACGTAGTGGAGGCAGGCTCCATACATAGCTTTAAGAAGAGGTATGATAAAGCTCATGGCGCAGGGAGAGTGACCCAGTAGCGGCCAGTGAAGAGGCGGGGCCAGGAGCTATGACTCGACCCCTGCAACCACAACTAGGTGAGTACAACTAGGGGAGTACACACACACACACACACAACTGGAAGTTGAAGACTCAAATGAGTCACGGGGATGTTAGGAAGTACTTCTTCAGTCATAGAGTTGTCAGGAATTGGAATAGTGTGGAGTGACGTAATGGAGGCAGGTACCATACGTAGCTTTAAAAAGAGGTATGATAAAGCTAATGGAGCAGAGAGAGTGTGGAGGTAGTAGCGACCAGCTAAGAGGCGCGGCCAGGAGCTGAGACTCGACCCCTGCAACCACAATTAGGTGAGTACAGATACCATGTTCACTGTTTCCTGCTTACTACAAGGTCCGTTCTTAAAATTATAGCTTTGTAGTATATCATTGTATCCGAGTAGTATGTGTGTGTGTGAAACAGATATCTGTTAAACGTTTTGTACTCTGGCAGGATTGTTTGTTTTTTTCTCCTTGAGAAAGATGACAGGTGAATCTTGCAACTAATACTAACGTCCAGTATACACCACAAGCATGAGAATGTGTATACACTGTCATTTGAGTTTCCATTTGATTTTCTTAATGTTTTTGCCCTCGCCCTCGTAGTGTTTCATGTCAGCTCCAGTGTAGTAGGCGGCTATTACAATGCACTGAGCTAGTATCTAGTAACCCCTTATCCTGAATCACTTACTATGAAGATAACGAAAGTAATTTTATAGTTGCGTTGTTTGAGTGTGCGTGAGTGTTGTAGAGATAAGATTTTTTTAATGTTATGAAAGAAAAGAAGGCAAACATTAGAGCACTCACTGAAACATAGTAATAGGGAGAGTTTCAGTGAGGGAGATAGGTTGGGTTGAGTCTGGTGTAGGTGAGACAGCTAGAATTATCTGGGAAGTAGCTGTAATATATATATATATATATATATATATATATATATATATATATATATATATATATATATATATATATATATGATAAACTATGGTAAGGAAAGAGGAGATATTATAAGAGTCCAAATTCGAGAATTTTTTGTATTAAAGTAGAAGATGGGTGTGTGAAGTGGGTTATAGTAAGTGTTTATATTACCTGCAACCAAAGCAATATCTTTTGCCAAGAACATAAATGCTAAGGGACCAAGATTAGTCGTTAACGTGGTATGAATCAGCTGTTGGTTCAAGATAATCTGGCTGCATCAAACGAGTCTGTGCGAAAGACGTGAATGCCATTATCGAGGCATTTACTGAGGAAACGTTTCGCCCGCCAGGGGCTTCAGAAGAATCCCCTGATTACCTCAAACTCCTCTTTATCTTAACCGTTCTTCTCTGTATTGGACTGACGAAGCCACTGTGTGGCGAAACGTTTCCTCAATAAAGATTTCCAAATATTGCACAAGTTTGTCTGTTTTCACACTTGTCGTGTTCCTCCCACTTAGTCGTGTTCCTCCCACTTAGTCGTGTTCCTCCCACTTAGTCGTGTTCCTCCCACTTAGTCGTGTTCCTCCCACTTAGTCGTGTTCCTCCCACTTAGTCGTGTTCCTCCCACTTAGTCGTGTTCTCCCTTAGTCGTGTTCCTCCCACTTAGTCGTGTTCCTCCCACTTAGTCGTGTTCCTCCCACTTAGTCGTGTTCCTCCCACTTAGTCGTGTTCCTCCCACTTAGTCGTGTTCCTCCCACTTAGTCGTGTTCCTCCCACTTAGTCGTGTTCCTCCTACTTAGTCGTGTTCCTCCCACTTAGTCGTGAGTGGCGCTCCACCACTCACCCATCAACACAGCCACTCAGAACAGCCACGAATTCTGATTGCACCGAGAGTGTAGCTCAGATTAAACACTGATTACTGAGAGGAAACGACAAGCAGCATGTGGGACACCCACAGCCAAACCTTTACTTATTACATATGATTTTAAGCAATTTTCTCGACGTAATTTAGGTTATGTTACGTTAGGCTTTGATTAGTTGTAAGTTAATTTATGTTAGGTTGTTAGGCTTTGATTAGTTTTAAGTTAATTTAGGTTAGATTTGATTTGGTTAGCTTAAATTGACTCACGAAATCGTAATGACTTTGTAAACAAACCAGGGTACGGGTGGGGGTTTGAATCCATGGCGATTGAGTCATAAAACTACAGGCCAGTGCGTTAACCACTGGACCACCTGGCTAAAATTAAATTTGGAAAAAAAGTTACAGAAAAATGTCACAATTTTGGCTGGAAAAAAAGTCACAAAAAGAAGCCACAGTTTTGGCTAGGAAAAAAAAGGCCACAGTTTTGGCTAGGAAAAAAAAGGCCACAGTTTTGGCTAGGAAAAAAAGGCCACAGTTTTGGCTAGGAAAAAAAGGCCACAGTTTTGGCTAGGAAAAAAAAGGCCACAGTTTTGGCTAGGGAAAAAACACCACAGTTTTGGCAAGGGGAAAAAATGTCACAGTTTTAGCAAGGGAAAAAAAGTCAGTTTTGGCAAGGGAAAAAAAGTCAGTTTTGGTTAGGAAAAAAGTCAGTTTTGGTTAGGGAAAAAAAGTCAGTTTTGGTTAGGGAAAAAAAGTCAGTTTTGGTTAGGGAAAAAAAGTCAGTTTTGGTTAGGGAAAAAAAAGTCTGTTTTGGTTAGGGAAAAAAAGTCTGTTTTGGTTAGGGAAAAAAAGTAAGTTTTGGTTAGGAAAAAAGTCAGTTTTGGTTAGGGAAAAAAAGTCAGTTTTGGTTAGGGAAAAAAAGTCAGTTTTGGTTAGGGAAAAAAAGTCAGTTTTGGCAAGGGAAAAAAAGTCTGTTTTGGTTAGGGAAAAAAAAGTCAGTTTTGGCAAGGGAAAAAAAGTCTGTTTTGGTTAGGGAAAAAAAGTCACAGTTTTGGCTAGGAAAAAAAGTCACATGAGAAAAAGTTTGGCATATTAAATTATCATCCACCAACAAAATATAAGCAGTTATATCGTACCACAACGCCAGTATGTGCAATGATTCGTAGCAGCCACAGAAATGTTCAGTCACAGTCACAGTCACAGTCACAGTCACACGTTTGACTGTCTTAGCCAGAGTGACGTATTGACGTTGACTAGGACAACGGACTGAAAGATACTTGGACGGAAGCAGGAGTAAACATCGAGACACCTTGAGTATCATAATGCTATACAATACTGACAGGTTCATAAGTAAGACACAGGTGCAACAGTTAGGTATCTATTCCCAAACGTTTCGCCCACACAGTAGACTTCTTCAGTCGAGTACAGAAGAGTTAGGGGAAAGCTGAGGGACTGACCACCTAATTACATCATCTTCACATATCTACTTCTTCTGCTGCTTCCTCTGTACTCGACTGAAGAAGCCTACTGTGCAGACTCCCCGTGTCTTACCGTGTAGCTCCTTATCCGTAATTAATATTTAGCACACCAAGCAGTGCACACTCCAGGCTCTCCTCTCTCCACCTAGCCACGACCAGGTGAAACAAGAAGAAAACTTCTGTACAAACAGTACGTGTCCTCAAGAAGACAGGCTGGACACAGGAGGTAATGAAATGTGTCAGTGTGAGCTGGGAGACTTCAGTAGTGTGATGAGGATACCGTCAGTGTGTCAGTGTGAGCTGGGAGACTTCAGTAGTGTGATGAGGATACCGTCAGTGTGTCAGTGTGAGCTGGGAGACTTCAGTAGTGTGATGAGGATACCGTCAGTGTGTCAGTGTGAGCTGGGGGACTTCAGTAGTGTGATGAGATACCGTCAGTGTGTCAGTGTGAGCTGGGGGACTTCAGTAGTGTGATGAGATACCGTCAGTGTGTCAGTGTGAGCTGGGGGACTTCAGTAGTGTGATGAGGATACCGTCAGTGTGTCAGTGTGAGCTGGGAGACTTCAGTAGTGTGATGAGATACCGTCAGTGTGTCAGTGTGAGCTGGGGACTTCAGTAGTGTGATGAGGATACCGTCAGTGTTCCAGTTGATGGGATTCAGTTGCTGAGGGATACCTTTAAAGTTAGCGATTAGAAGGAGGTGGGGTGGGTGGGGTGTATGTAGGAGTGGATGTGCAGGCTTGGGTGGGTGGGCGTGCTGGCGTGGGCGTGCGACAAAGGTGATCTTGAGAGTTCTTTACTACGCAGAGTCCAAGGCCTCACCACCTACTTACCTACCTCACTACCTGCTTACCTACCTCACTACCTGCTTACCTACCTCACCACCTACTTACCAATTTCTCCTGCAATAACCTGTAACAACTATCAACAACCAGCCAAAAACAATCAACCAGCCAACAACAATCAACCAGCCAACAACAAACAACCAGCCAACAAGCACCTGTATTACCTTGCAAACAAATTGTTTACCACTGCATCCTAAATCCTCCCCCAGCTGTCTACCAGCTGTTATGCAGTGGCAAGCCTTTACCTCAAAGTTCCTCACAAGTTGCTAGCAATAACAACTTTAAATGTACGCAAATATATCAAGTTCACTGTCATGTATATATATATATATATATATATATATATATATATATATATATATATATATATATATATATATATATTATATATTTCAGAGGAGCGGATGTTTGGTACTAAAATAGTGGCGATGTACTTATCTCCACATCCCGAGACCTTAGAGTACTCAGAAGAGTACTCTTGTGAGTGTGAGTACTTAGAAGAGTTCTGTACGTATGACATACACTCCTTAGTCAGCATGTGCTTGTGAGTACACCTATCATCACTGCTTACATCCAGCCCGGTTGTGTGTGTGTACTCACCTAGTTGTACTCACCTAGTTGTACTCACCTAGTTGTGATTGCAAGGGTCGATTCACAGCTCGTGGCCCCGCCTCTTCACTGGCCGCTACTAGGTCACTCTTCCTGCTCCGTGTGTGTGTGTACTCACCTATTTGTGGATGCAGGGATCGATTCTTAGCTCCTGGTCCCGCTTCTTTGCTGGTCATTACTAGGTCCACTCTCTTCCTGCTCCATGAGACTTATCATACCTCTTCTGTGTATGTGTGTACTTACCTAATTGTGGTTGCAAGAGTCGAGTCATAGTCCTGGCTCCGCCTCTTCACTGGTCGCTACTAAGTCACTCTCTCCCTGGTCCGTGAGCTTTATCATACCTCCTCTTAAAGCTATGTATGGATCCTGACTCCACTACATCACTCTCCAGACTATTCCACTTTTTGACAACTCTGTGACTGAAGAAATACTTCCTAACATCCCTATGACTCATCTGAGTTTTCAACTTTGAATTGTGACCCCTTGTTGCTGTGTCCCATCTTTGAAACATCCTGTCTCTGTCCACTTTGTCGATTCCTCTCAGTATTTCATGTCGTTATCATGTCCCCCCTATTTCTCCTGTCCTCCAGTGTCGTCAGGTCGATTTCCCTTAACCTCTCCTCGTAGGACATACCCCTTAGCTCCGGGACTAGTCTCGTTGCAAACCTTTGCACTTTCTCTAATTTCCTGACGTGCTTGGCTAGGTGTGGGTTTCAAACTGATGTTGCATACTTTAATATGGGCCTGACGTACATGATGTACAGAGTCTTGAACGATTCCTTACTGAGATGTCGGAATGCTATTCTTAGGTTTGCTAGGCGCCCATATACTGCAGCAGTTATTTGATTGATGTGTCCTCAGGAGATGTGCTCGGTGTTATACTCACTCCAAGATTCTTTTCCTTGAGTGAGGTTTGTAGTCTCTGGTCCTCTAGACTGTACTCCGTCTGCGGTTTTCTTTTCCCTTCTCCAATCATCATGACTTTGCACTTGGTGGGGTTGAACTCCAGGGGCCAGTTTCTGGACCAGGCCTGCAGCCTGTCCAGACCCCTTTGTAGTTCTGCCTGGTCCTCATCCGATTGAATTCTACTCATCAACTTCACATCGTCTGCAAACAGGAACACTTCTGAATCTATCCCTTCCAGTCATGTCGTTCACATATACCAGAAACAGCACCGGTCCTAGAACTGACCCCTGTGGAACCCCGCTCGTCACAGGCGCCCACTCTGACATCTCGTTACGTACCATGACTCGCTGATACCTTCCTGTCAGGTATTCTCTGATCTATTGTGTGTGTGTGTGTGTGTGTGTGTGTGTGTGTGTGTGTGTGTGCAAATGTCCTTTTTCACTCTAATCCTTGTACCCGCCATTATGCTGTTGCAGGGGTTGAATCTCGGCTCCTGATCCTGCCTTTTAACTGGTTCTTGGTGGGGTCACTCACTACTACAAGCTTCGTAGACCCATAATCATACAGGTGTGGTGAGGCAGGTAGACAGGTGTATTGAGACATGTAGGCAGGTGTAGTGGAAAGAGGTAGGCAGGTGTGCCGAAGCTGTAAACCCGTAGGAGGGTCATGCAGTGGCTTGGGAAGGAATAGGGGAATAGGAGGTAAAGAGTTTAGAACGTGGGAATTATACTGACCAGTGCAATGACCTCAACACTAACAGTTGTTTATGTAAACACGAGGTTCACTTCCTTAGGTCCAAAGGCTCCCTTGAAGGAATTGCCTGCTTACGTGGTTAGGACGTGTCCATGTGATCAAACAGGTGGGCAGGACCTGCCTACGTGATCAAACAGGTGGGCAGGACCTGCCTACGTGTTCAGGAGGGTAGCTAGGGCCTGTCTATATGGTCAAATAGGTGGGCAGCGCTTACCTACGTGGCCAGGCAGGTGGGCAGGACCTGCCTACGTGACACACCACACACCACATCCCTCAGGATAGCATCCCTTCACCCATTAATAACACCGTTTGTATGTGTGTTTGAGCGTTCGTTGAGACAACATGACAGTGGGTGACAGAACCAGAGACATTGCTTTACAAACACAAACAGGGAAGAGAAACGAAGCTAAAACTACCATAACGTCTACTGTACAAGTAGCCAAAACCCCAAAGAAGTAGATGGACAGATTTGATGGTCATGGAACATTGATGTTATTGCAGTAACCGAGAACCGGTTCGCTGAAAAGAAGACGCGATTACAGAGAGGGACTTTATAGAGATGCTTCGCCTGTGGACAGGGTTCTTCAGTCAGCGTGTCGCTGCGCTGTTTAATGCTTTCATTGAAATGAAGATTTTGCATGCACGATCCCCGCTGTCCTTAGATGATGTGTCAATGACATTGATATACACAGACACGGCGACATCATGGAATCTTGATTACAGAGAACATCTCTACAACCTACTTGCTTATTCCTGGCCCAACTCTTGGGTATGACCTATTTCCACTGGGAAATCCCGCCTACCAGGGACAATGCCTACCTCTGCTGCACCTGACGCCAGTATATAAGCACCAATCTTCCTGCCTGTGCTCGCCGGGTCACCATCTGGATAAGACCCGGGCTGGGACAAGACCTGTGCTTCAGAGTCTTCAAGACTACGGTGCTCATCACCCGCTCCTAGGCTGAGGGACTGATTACCTCATCTTCTACTGTATATAGTTATGCAATTTTCATATTATGTCCATGTATGTATTGATAAAGCCATTGCATGGTGAAACGTCTACACTTAAAGATATTCAGTTGTTGCAAATGTGTAATTCTTCAAGTAAACACGTGCCAATGAGTACACCTCGTTTTATTGTTTGGTGGTAGTGGTAGTAGTAGCAGAGTAGTAGTAGTAGTGGTGGTAGCAATAAGCAGTGTTGATGGTAGCAGTAGTAGTAGTAGTAGAGGTGGTAGTAGTGTATCATGCCTTCCTGCTTGGTCTACAGTATAGTACCTTGAATCTGAGGTGAGTCTCGTCTAACGAGAAGTACTGTACGTACAGGAGAGGAAGACTAGCTCCCTCTCCCAGCGGTGAACTCACCAGACGTACACGCACTGTTGACGCTGTTCTTAACAATGTCTAGGTCTTTTGGTGAGGAGGGAAGACCAAGCAGCAATAATAATAATAATCCTTATTTCTACAAGTACATGATACAACTTACACAGACTTAAGAATATCGTCCATATAACCAAGCCTGTCTTGAGCATGATGTTAATGAGCGTGGTTCATGAGGTTTTACGAATTCTTCAAGGCTTAGCTTATTTGGTTGGTTAACGGGGTTTAAATCCTATCAACTACAAACTGGGAGTAGAATGAAATTTAGCTCTGAGGCACCCACACCATCGTATGTCCTCGGATCATGGTAAAACACCTAGCTCTGCTGGGTGCGTGATTCTTGTAGAATTTGGTGGTCCAGTGGGTTAGAGCGTCATGTGATTTTCGCTCACCATGAGGCGGGCCAAAACGACATGGGGTAGAGTCTTTGGCTAGTCGCGGTGTTGTTATTAATTATATATATGTATATATAAACTTCTCAGTGCATATAATGTCACAAGGTTAAATTATATATATATATATATATATATATATATATATATATATATATATATCTTAGTGCATATAATGTCACAAGGTTAAGTTATCTGGGTCGACAGAAACTAGAATTATCAGATAATTCATATTCACTCCCAAAAAATATTAATCTTAAAGGAATTTTACACAAGGAATTCCATTGATGTTCTTGTATATATAAAAAGGGTGTTCTTGAAGCGGTTATTTTTTACATTTACAAGGGCACCTTGATCGTGGGTTATCATAGTCAGGGTCACATGCCTGGGAAGTAACTCCCTTCAGGGACAGGGTGAAGGGGCAGGGTAAGGTGGCAGGGTGTGATCATGTGAGTAGTCATATGACAGAGATAACAGTCTGTACATCTCTTGTGTAAACACCAGTATCATCGTGACTTGTGACTCACTACGCCATCTCAACCCATCATTATATATATATATATATATATATATATATATATATTGTGTGTGTGTGTGTGTGTGTGTGTGTTTACCTAATTGTGGTTGCAGGGGTCGAGTCTGTGTGTGAAGCTGCGCCAGAGTTTTGATGCAACATCCGTAGTCAGCGGCTCTAGTTTGTGCCTCACTCACTGACAACGTCAGCATGTTGTCAGGAGAGGCACTGTGGGTGTCAGCAGGGAAGCAGCAGGTGGTTGTCAAGGTAGCAGGCACCCTGCTTGCTCTCCACACGGTCAAGGGAGATTAGTCATCAAGGGAGGAATTCCCCTCCCCCCCACTAGCCCTCTCTCCCTTACACTGGATAAGTGAAGTGGAGTTTCAAGCCTATCTGTTACGTCACCTCAGAAAGAAGGAGCACTGCAGCAGGCCTACTGACCCATGCTAGCCAACAATAATACCTACGATAGCCATTGTTTCTCGCGTATTTTTGCACGCTCGAAATAGTTCAACAGAACCAAATGAAAGGGAGGTGCTACGTCTGGCAGCGCGGAGAGTCTCCTACCATCTCAAGCGTATATTTCCGCACGAGTCAACGATACTTGATGAAAAAAAATGACAACAGGTATTTAGAAAAACGGATAACAGGTGTTTTTTCCAGGAACAGATAACAGGTGTTTTTTCGAGAAGCATAACGGGTGTTTTTTAGGAACAGATAACGGGTGTTTTTCCAGAAACAGATAACATATATTTTCCAGAAACAGATAACGAGTATTTTAAATGGGTAACAGGTATTTAGGTAAACATATAACAGGTATTTAGGTAAACATAACAGGTATTTAGGTAAGCAGATAGCAGGCATCTTAGAGAAACAGATAAAACGTATTTTACATGAACAGATAACTTTTACTTTTCAGAAACAGATAACAGGTATTTTAAACAGATAACAGGTATTTCACAGAAAAGGATAACGGGTATTTTAACAGATAGCAGGTATTTAAAAAAACAGGTAACAGACATGGTGAAAATAGCCCCTTCTGATACCGTGGATCAAATCAGCAAGCCAGGTCACTGCCAGGTCTAGGACCGGGCCGCTGGGGGGGGGCCCTCTCCCTCTACCCCCTCCTCCCGGGACTCATCATAAGATGAATGTAAGATAATGCGCACACACACACACACACACACACACACACACACACATAAAGGAGCTGTGAATCGACCCATGCAACCGCAAATAGGTGAACACACACACATACACAGTCAGAATACGACTTTGGAATGCTGACTTTCACTTGCATTCCTCCTCGGTGCCCTTGTCAGCAACGTGAGTATACCTACCTGCCCCAGAGTATACCCCCGGAGTATACCCTCAGAGTATTTGCCAAGAGTATGCCCCCAGAGTATACCCCCAGAATATGCCCCCAGAGTGAGTCTACCCTGCCCCAGATAATACTCATCTACCTCCCCTCTCAGGTACCTCACCAACCTATTTCCAGGTACCTAATACCTTCCCACTCCTACTGAGACCTAATTACCTGTACACAGACAATCCGCGCACAGGAGACAGAAGCTCGCTACTTTATTAATGGTCCAAGTTGGAGCGAAACGTCGTGATAAGCTCCTGTCTCCTGTGTGCTCGTTATAAGAACCTAAGAGTGGAGGAACACTGCAGAAGGCCTACTGGCCCATATTGTCCCAGTCACGGTATTGCTCCGTTTTGTTCTAATTACCAGTAAATTGCCTCAACAAATCACCTTCATTACCACTCCAAATTAGTCATGAAATTAATGATTTTCGTATCTTGATTAAGCTACGTAATTAGCGCTTTTGGGTCGTCCTTAATTATAAAAAATAATGAATTTATCGTTTCATTGTATTTAGTATAATGATAATTGACGTATTAATTGATTTCAATTAAGAGATCACTTAAGGGGTTTTAAATTATTTGTTTATTGGTTAACGAAACGAGAAGTTAAGTTAGCGTTGTTAAACTAGAATTTAACAGCGAGGTTAATTTGTCAGCTAAGTATGAGTGGGTGTGACTTGGACCTGCCTAGCATGGGTCAGTAGACCTGCTGCAGTGCTCCTTCTTGAGCTGGTGTGATTTAGACCTGCCTACCATGGGCTAGTAGTGTGTGTCTGAAGATTAGGACATGTGCAGCAGTTGGGTATCTTTATTGATGGAACGTTTCGCCCACACAGTAGGAGGTGAAGTCTTCTCCAGGCTGAGGGACTGACCACCTCGTATACTATTTCTCCAAGGTTGATGGACTGATTACATCATCTTCATTTCATTACTACTGCTCCCTTCGTATTTGACTGAAGAAGTCTACTGTGTAGACGAAACGTTTCATTAATAAAGATACCAACTGTTGCACAGGTGTTTTGATCTCCAACTTCGGTATTTTGTAACATTCCTGTGAGACACAGCAACGTCATGGAATCTCCACCACCTACTTGCTTACTCCTGGCTCATCTCTTGGGTATGACCTACTTCCACTGGGGAATCCCGCCACGGTGCCCCGTGGCCTGGTGGCTAAAGTTCTTGTTTCACACGGTGAGGGTCCGGGTTCGATTCCCGGCAACGGTTGGATATGTATTGGGAGTGTTTCCTTATACGGGTTGCCCATGTTCACCCATCAGTAATAATGGGTACCTGGGTGTTAGTGGACTGATGTGGGTCGCATCCTGGGACAAAACTGACCTAATTTGCGGGAAATGCTCAGCATAACAAGCAGCTTTCTATATAGTAGTATGTCATTGATGTCAGCTATGGTCTGTACACCTTGCACATGTACTTGTAGAAATAAAGATATTATTATGTTATCATATAAGCGCCAATCTTCCTGTCTGTGCTTCAGGGGAGAAGATACCAGAAGTCACCTACTCTTCTAGGGCAGGGTAGGTACCTGAGCCAGAGCTTGCTACCACCTGCAGCTCACAAGACTACCAGTCCCATTAGCCCTTCTGGGGCGGGAAAGATGGCAGACCAGAGAGGCCTAGCTTCTCCTTACGAGCCCCGTGAGGGCGGGGAATGTGGCTAGGCCTGGGGACAGTTGGTCCCAACGATGAGGAGGTACTTGTACCTCCTCCCATGGCAGACATTAGTCTGAGATACTCCCGAGAAAGGGAGCCAAGGCCGGGCCACCACTTGGAAAAGGCCCGGGCCGGGAGAGTCCCGGCGAATCAAGAAGAAGTCTGTGGTTCAGAGTCTTCATGACTACGGTGCTCATCACCCGCTCCAAGACTGAGGGACTGATTACCTCATCTTTTGTATATAGTTCTACAGTCTTCACATTATGTCGTCGAATTTGTATTGAAGAAGCCACTGGATGGCGAAACGTCTACAATAAAGATACCCAGATGTCGCTCATGTGTCTAATTCTTCACAAACGTATCAACATCTCTTAAAAAGCTATTCTATATAGTGTGATTTTTCCATTTTTTAATTGCTATTGAGAAAAAGGTATATCCAGAATTGAACAGCGATTTGAATGGCTTTCACAGTACTTGCCCTTCAATTTGGGAGGCAATTTGTCACTCACATTTGTCCCCCAAAGAATTACAAGAGTGTTTTTGATAGCACGCAACACTGCCAGAACACACTGCCTTGACGAGACTTATGGATGAGGCATTGTGTTTGTAAACACTGTCTTACAAGCAGCAGTGTTTGTAAACACTGTCTTACAAGCAGCAGTGTCTGTAAACACTGTCTTACAAGCAGCAGTGTTTGTAAACACTGTCTTACAAGCAGCAGTGTTTTTAAACACTGTCTTACAAGCAGCAGTGTCTGTAAACACTGTCTTACAAGCAGCAGTGTCTGTAAACACTGTCTTACAAGCAGCAGTGTCTGTAAAACATTGTCTTACAAGCAGTGGTGTTTGTAAACACTGTCTTACAAGCAGCAGTGTCTGTAAACACTGTCTTACAAGCAGCAGTGTCTGTAAAACATTGTCTTACAAGCAGCAGTGTTTGTAAACACTGTCTTACAAGCAGCAGTGTCTGTAAACACTGTCTTACAAGCAGCAGTGTCTGTAAACATTGTCTTACAAGCAGCAGTGTCTGTAAACACTGTCTTACAAGCAGCAGTGTCTGTAAACACTGTCTTACAAGCAGCAGTGTCTGTAAACACTGTCTTACAAGCAGCAGTGTCTGTAAAACATTGTCTTACAAGCAGTGGTGTTTGTAAACACTGTCTTACAAGCAGCAGTGTTTGTAAACACTGTCTTACAAGCAGCAGTGTTTGTAAACACTGTCTTACAAGCAGCAGTGTCTGTAAACACTGTCTTACAAGCAGTGGTGTTTGTAAACACTCTTACAAGCAGTGGTGCTTGTAAACATTGTGTCTTACAAGCAGCAGTGTTTGTAAACATTGTCTTACAAACAGTGGTGTTTGTAAACACTGTCTTACAAGCAGCAGTGTTTGTAAACATTGTCTTACAAGCAGTGGTGTTTGTAAACACTGTCTTACAAGCAGCAGTGTCTGTAAAACATTGTCTTACAAACAGTGGTGTTTGTAAACACTGTCTTACAAGCAGCAGTGTTTGTAAACATTGTCTTACAAGCAGCAGTGTCTGTAAACATTGTCTTACAAGCAGCAGTGTCTGTAAACACTGTCTTACAAGCAGCAGTGTCTGTAAACACTGTCTTACAAGCAGTGGTGTTTGTAAACACTCTTACAAGTAGTGGTGCTTGTAAACATTGTGTCTTACAAGCAGCAGTGTTTGTAAACATTGTCTTACAAACAGTGGTGTTTGTAAACATTGTTTATCTCCCTACCTGTTAGTTTACTCCAGCTATTATCCCTGAGTGTGTAAGTTTATTTAGGTACAAGTACACATAAGTACAATTATCATACATAGTGTAAATTACCCACTAACTTTCCAAACAGTTTCCGTAGTGTAGTGGTTATCACGTGCGCCTCACACGCGCAAGGTCCCCGGTTCGATCCCGGGCGGAAACACTTTTTTTTTCGTGGCCAGGAGCTGGGATTCGACCCCTACAGCTACACAACAGAATTCACCAAACGTCCCAGGAATCAATACTCGGCGATCAGATCAATCTTGAGCAGCTCAGAGAATGAAGACTGGGTCAGCTCACAACACCAGCAGTCCCCTTACTACAAGCCCTCCCCTTACGTCTAGCCCTTTACTACCAGCCCTTCCCTTACATCTAGCCCCTTATTACCAGCCCTCCACCTACATATAGCCCCTTACTACCAGCCCTCCCCTTACATCTAGCCCTTTACTACCAGTCCTCTCCTTACATCTAGCCCCTTATTACCAGCCCTCCACCTACATATAGCCCCTTACTACCAGCCCTTCCCTTACATCTAGCCCTTTACTACCAGTCCTCTCCTTACATCTAGCCCCTTATTACCAGCCCTCCACCTACATATAGCCCCTTACTACCAGCCCTTCCCTTACATCTAGCCCTTTACTACCAGCCCTTCCCTTACATCTAGCCCTTTACTACCAGTCCTCTCCTTACATCTAGCCCCTTATTACCAGCCCTCCACCTACATATAGCCCCTTACTACCAGCCCTTCCCTTACATCTAGCCCTTTACTACCAGTCCTCTCCTTACATCTAGCCCCTTATTACCAGCCCTCCACCTACATATAGCCCCTTACTACCAGCCTCCCTTACGTCTAGCCCCTGCTACCCCTGCCGCAAGCCTAAGCCCCCTATCAACCCATACCACGAACCCCTCCCTAGCCTTCAGTCCCTCCCTTACCACCACAACCATGCCACCAGACCCAGCAACATTGCAACCAGTCCCAGCAGCTCTGCAACTAGCCCCAACAGCCCTGCAACAAGACTACCCTGACGTTAACTATGTACTGCCAGTACTAACAGCCTCGTTAATCATCTGAAGGATACCTTAAGAGTGTTTTAGGGAGTCCATGAACCCCCAGTCCGGTCCCAGATCAGGACTCCTAGTAGATGAAGACGATCAACCAGGCTGTTGCTGCTGGCCGCAAGCAGACCAACGTACATACCACAGCCACATCTGGTCAGGAACTGACTTGAGGAACTTATCAAAGTTCATCTTCAAGAGAGCTAGAGCTCTGATGGTGATCTTCCTTATGTAATTTGGAAACCTTTGAGAAGTCTTGGGCCCCTTAAACTTATTGCGTTGTCTCTTAGTGTACTCATGGCACCCCGCTTTTCATTGAGAGTTATTTATACCGTCTGACGAGTCTCTTGCTTTCGAAGGGAGAGATTTCTGTATGCAGATTTGGAACCAATCACTCTAGGATTTTCTAGTTGTAAATTATGATGTATCTTTCTTGACTGAGTTGCAAGGAATACAGGTCAAGGAACTTCAAACATTCCCAGTAATTTAGGTTCTTGACTGATCTTATGCGTGCAGTGAAAGTTCTCTGTGCATCCTATAGGTGAATTTCTCCTGCCTTAAAAGGGATTGTTAGTGTACAGCAATATTCCAGCCCAGAGAGAACAGTCAACTTTAAGATCATCACTGGCTTGGCATCCCTTGTTTTGAAGGTTCTCATTATCCATCCTATGATTTTCCTCGTGGCAGTGATAAGGACATTGTTGTGGTCTTTGAAAGTGAGATCCTTTGACATTACCACTCTTAAGTCCTTCACCATTGTTTTTCGCTCTATTGTGTGCTTAGAAATAGTTTTATACTTCGGTCTAATTTGTATTTCCTCATTTTTGTTCTATAGCTGAATAACTAAAATTTATCCTCACTAAATGTTATAGTGTTGTCAGTGGCCCACTGGAACATTTGGTTCATATCAGCTGGAGATTTGGTGTGTCCTCAGTGGATGAAACTCTCATGTAAGTTCTAGTATCGTCTACAAAGATAGAAACAATGCTATGGTTTATGTCCCTGTATGTCAGATACGAGGATGAGGAAGAAGATGAGGCGAGTACCTACTGTGTCATGTGGGACCAGAGTTTTGAACTCCGTGGCAGCAATATTAAGTTAGGTATTGGCTGGAGGGAAGTATGGAGGACGATGTACTGGCTACGGTTTCTCGATTTTTAAGTAAAAATTAAAAAGTACTTTCTCACTGCTATGCCTTTTATTGCAACTGATTTTTACACAGCTGAGTTACTTAGTTGTTTTAATTTTTAAGGTTATAATCATGACTGATTTCTACTGTAACTTACAGCCAGACTTTAAATAATAAGATATTACGAGGACCACAGTGGAAATAAGTAATTTTCTGTGACTTTTTTTGGGTTATTCTGGGTAATTTACACGTTTGTTAAACTATGTATGATAATTATACTTATGTGTACCTGTGCATAAATAAACTTACTTACTTACTTACTTACTTACTTACTTACACACCTCCGGCGACGCATTGAGATCTGGTGAAATGGTACAACAGTAATCACAGCATCACATATGTGCTGGGAGATCATGTATTGGGAGACTGTGGGGAGTATCCGGGGAGGGTATGATGGGGTGGGGGAAGGGGGATGGGAAAGCTGTTCAGTGATCGATATGTGATATATGGGAGATGTTAAGCAGGTGGTCTCATCCCCTCCCCTCTATTGTTGACAGTCTCCCTCCCCACCCTCTCTCTCTCTCTCTCTCTCTCTCTCTCTCTCTCTCTCTCTCTCTCTCTCTCTCTCTCTCTCTCTCTCTCTCTCTCCCTCCCCCTCTCCGCAACCTTAACACTCTTTCTTATCTCTCCTTCCCTCTCCCTCCTTATTGCAAAAATGAATCTGTATTTTTATATATTGACACAGGTATATATATGTATATATATATATATATATATATATATATATATATATATATATATATATATATATATATATATATATATATATGCAAAAAGATCACAGTAAACAGGTGATATCAAAATATGCAAGAAAACCACTATGAAAAATAGAAGAATTCCAAGCAGTTTTCGATACTACATTATCAAGGAACTATAACAGGAAACATGACAAGAAGGGCTTATATAGGGCGAGACTACACTCACAGTCACATCACTAACAAGACTACACCTCACAACGCTACTGTGAGGTGTAGTCTTGTTAGTGTGATGTGACTGTGAGGGGTAGTCTCGCCTTATATAAGCCCTTCTTGTCATGTTTCCTGTTATAGTTCCTTGATAATGTGAGTAGTCACGAGCGCTTGGAATTCTTCTATTTTTCATAGTGGTTTTCTTATATATATATATATATATATATATATATATATATATATATATATATATATATATATATATATATATATATATATATATATATATATTGTGTGTGTGTGTGTGTGTGTGTGTGTGTGTGTGTGTACGTGTTCATAAATATATGTAAGTGTTCTTATATATATGCATAATAATAACCACAGGGAGACAGAAACTCATGAGGTTGACTGATCTGTATATTTCGACCCTCTTCTGGGATCCTCTTCAGCAAATACACACGTGAAAACATGAAAATTAGACACATATGTAACATCTGGGTATCTTTATTGTAGACGTTTCGCCATCCAGTGGCTTTATCAATACTGATTCAAGGACATAACTTGAAGACTGTAGAACTATATACAAAAGATGAGGTAATCAGTCTCTCAACCTTGGAGATGGTGTGAAGAGCACCGTAGGTGCTGAATACCATTATTGTATACCATTATTGTATACCATTATTGTATACCATTCATGAACAAGTGAAAAGAAAACAGGAAATTATAGGAAAAGTTGCGGGGAAGGTGTGAGGTGAGAGCCTGGGAGGACGAGTCAAGGAAGGTGTAAGAAGACAGGGCCTGTGAGAAGCTAAAAATTTGAGTAGGAAGTTCCTTTGTGCTATGTGATTCCTGTTCTTGTGTTGGCGTTCTATGTTAGGTTGGGTGCTGGTGTGTACTTCTTGAAGGCGAATTTTGAAATGACGTCTGGTTTCCATTGTCCCTTGTGAGACGTTGAAATTGGAAGTGGTAGCTATGAGGGCAGTTTCTATAATTTAGCGTTTTGCAGCTGCAGTGTGATTTGTGTTTGAAGGTTTCATCTTCCCCATGAATATTGTGATTGTTGATGCTGGTATGTTGAAAAAATGACTGAATTATCCTGTGTATAACATATTGCCCTCTGGCGTTCAATAATTCTTGTGGATAGTGTTTGGCCAGTCTGTCCTGTGTATACTTGGTTACAAGCTTTGCATGGTATCTGGTAGACTCCTGGTGTGTCTTGTGTAGTTGAATGTTTGTTTCCTGGAAAAGAAATTCCCCAGATTGTTAGGATAGAAAGTGATTGTGTTGGTCACTTTGTTGAGACGATTGACTGTGTCTTGGTGGTAAAATGAGTTGAGATTTGCTGGATGGAGTTAAGCTTTTGTGAGCTGATGTTTTGTACTAGCTGTTTGCTTTTTTTTTCTCCTTGATATATAAACTAGTCAGGGTATCCCATAACACAGCCCCTAACGTAGCCCACAACGCAGCCCACAACGCAGCCCACAACGTAGCCCACAACGCAGGCCATAACGTAGCCCACAACGCAGGCCATAACGTAGCCCATAACGCAGGCCATAACGCAGGCCATAACGTAGCCCATAACGTAGCCCATAACGTAGCCCATAACGTAGCCCACAACGCAGCCCACAACGTAGCCCACAACGCAGGCCATAACGTAGCCCACAACGCAGGCCATAACGTAGCCCATAACGCAGGCCATAACGTAGCCCATAACACAGCCCCTAACGTAGCCCAAAACGCAGCCCATAACGTAGCCCACAACGCAGGCTATAACGTAGCCCATAACGTAGCCCACAACGCAGCCCACAACGTAGCCCACAACGCAGCCCATAACGTAGCCCACAACGCAGGCCATAACGTAGCCCACAACGCAGGCCATAACGTAGCCCATAACGCAGGCCATAACGTAGCCCATAACACAGCCCCTAACGTAGCCCAAAACGCAGGCCATAACGTAGCCCACAACGCAGGCCATAACGTAGCCCACAACGCAGGCCATAACGTAGCCCATAACGCAGGCCATAACGTAGCCCATAACGCAGGCCATAACGTAGCCCATAACGCAGGCCATAACGTAGCCCATAACACAGCCCCTAACGTAGCCCACAACGCAGCCCATAACGTAGCCCACAACGCAGCCCATAACGTAGCCCACAACGCAGGTCATAACGTAGCCCATAACGCAGGCCATAACGTAGCCCATAACACAGCCCCTAACGTAGCCCACAACGCAGCCCATAACGTAGCCCACAACGCAGCCCATAACGTAGCCCACAACGCAGCCCATAACGTAGCCCACAACGCAGCCCATAACGTAGCCCACAACGCAGGCCATAACGTAGCCCATAACGTAGCCCACAACGCAGCCCATAACGTAGCCCACAACGCAGCCCATAACGTAGCCCACAACGCAGGCCATAACGTAGCCCATAACGTAGCCCACAACGCAGCCCACAACGTAGCCCACAACGCAGCCCATAATATAGCCCCTAACGTAGCCCACAACGCAACTCATAACGTAGCCCATAACGTAGCCCCTAACGTAGCCCCGTTATAACAGTGTATATTTCATTATAATGTACAGAAAAAAACATATAATTACTCTTTGGAATTAATAATGTACACAGTTAAACTAGGCATTTATATACACAATACACATTCCGGCTTGGATATTAGTGTATTTCCATACCTGAGAAATGTTATGGTGATACCTGGAGTATATCTTCAGGCTGTTCCGGGGGTCAACGCGCCCCCCGCGGTCCGGTCTATGACCAGGATGTGGAATTAGATACTACTACTACCACCCTAGCGGTTGTCCACCCAACTACTGCCACTATATAAGGTCGTTTCGTAGTTCCCTCTGTATTGGGACTGGAGAAGTCACTCGTGGTGCGAAACGTTTCCTTTAATAAGTGTCCTGGACTGTACATAAGTGTCTTTTTTCTACATATACCCAGTGGTAGACCTATGTTTTTGGGGCCCTGAAGTTTGAGCTGTTATGGGGGCCCCTTCGCAACTCCTCATGCAGCAGATCCAATTTTTTAAGCGTTGTGAACTACAGTCGCTTCTGGGGCCCCTACGAGATTAGGGGCCCTGAAACTTAGGCTTCATTAGTTTCATGGTAGATCCGCCCCTCTCCACACCGCGAGGACTGGTCACAGGCCGGGCCGCGGGGGCGTTGACCCCCGAAACCCTCTCTAGGTATGCCTGTATAATGAGTGTAGGTTAATGGCTAGTAGTACCTGGATAGGATGAGTGGGTCGGGGGACGTGTGGCTGCGTTTGTGACGGTCACATTAGCCTCTGTAAAAAAATAACATTTATTGATTTTTAGATGGTGGGAAATATGCCAGTGTGTCTCGTGTGGGAGGGGAGTGGAGGGCAGATGGAGGGAGTTAAGAGAAAGTGTGAATGGAGAGAGAGAGAGAAATGGAGGAAGGGAGGGGTGTTAAGAATTTTAAATGCAGATGGGAAAGGCTTGTATAAGGATGGCCAGGAGACGAGGTTAGTCTATATAGATTCAGTAATCAGAGACATTATCTTGGAAGGTTTTCTTACTACTATTAACACTCCAGTTGTGTAAATGGGATATTTGAAGCCAGCTGGTGTAGGTCAGTGAGTGCTGAGCCATTAAAATGGTCATCCAGGAGGGACCTGTGTCGGGAAATACTCTTAAATATAACTTGTAAATAGTCCAAGACAGACCGAAACGTCGTGTTAAGTTTCTCTCTCCTATATACGGGTTAATTGTGTATTGTTGCAGTCACGGTACTGTGACTTCTTGTTCTATACACTCTTGTTGTCTCCTGACCAACAAAATACCATTAAAAACAAAAAAGTCAATAAGAAGTCCCAAGCAAGGCCATCAAGGCATGGGGACTGACCACCTCAAGATAACCACTACACGTCTTCTGTCTCCAGTGTTATAATCACCTGTATTCGACTGAGGAAAACTGTTGTGCAGGCGAAAAGTTCTGACAACGAAGATACCCAAAATGTTACACATGTCTTGCATATATTGTACAACACTGATAGGCACAATTACCGACAATATATTAGGTGAGAGGAAACATGTACAACTAATGCGACACTTGAAGTGTCAACGTTTCGCTCTCCAGGAGCTTTATCAAGCTGCTGGAGAGCGAAACGTTGCCACAATAGGGAGTCCATCAACCTCCAACTCATTTCATAGTGTAGTCTTGGCTCCAGAGTGGACAATCAGGCTGTTTTAGCTGTCATATTGATGGCCCGAGTCATCACAAGAACAGATGATGGGGAAGATGAGAAAGAGAGGAGAAGCGAGTGAGACAAAGGAGGGGAGAGAGGAACAAAGAGAGGGAGTGAGCGAGGAATAGTGAGTTGGGGGGATTAGAGAAGACAAGGGTAGTGGAAGAAAGGAGATAGCAGAGGTATAAGGGATAGACAGATCAGGTGGATGGGGGATAGATGAAGATAGATGGGAAGAAACAGAGGGTGGTGGGACAGATAAATGGTGGTGAGACAGGCAAATAGTGGAACAGACAGATGGTGGTGGGAGGACGCTAGACGGAGATAGAAACAAATGGTGGTGGTGGAGACAGATGGTGGTAGAACAGACAGATGGTGGTGGAACAGACATATAGTGGCAGAACAGACAGATGGTGGCGGTGGGGACAGTCAAATGGTGGCTCAGCTAGCAGCTCCAGGCCTCTCTTACTCTCTTCAGCACTTCATCAGGAGCTTGCAAGACGTGGAACCTCACCCACTGGAAATTAACCCATTGACCAATCCTCTTTATAAATCTCACCAATATTGTGATTTGTAATCACGTTAACCAAATGATTCATTAACCACTATATTGCTGTCTGTGATTCCTTGTTTGCCAGAATCAAGTCTTTGATGAATAACTAAAGTATAATGAATACTTGCAAGTGCTCAATAATTAACCCAATGGAGGCAGGAACTCAGGAGAGTGATTGATCTGTATATTTCGACCACCTTCTGGGATCGTCTTCAGCTGTCTGTAATGTTTGAGTTGAATATTGCACTACTGGCACTGACTTAGGGCTGGGAGTATGTGGTAAGGGGGAGGGGGGATGCACTACTGGCACTAACTTAGGGCTGGGAGTGTGTGTGGTAAGGGGGAGGCGGGATGTATGGCATTATGAATGGTAGACTTTTAATGTGATGGTGGGTGTTTATATAGTGTTATGGTGGAGACGTCATCATATTTAAGTGAGTGGACAATGATATATGTTTTCCAGCACTAGTTTATAATGAGTTAGAGGTCAGTGAAACAGACGACCCAATAAGGTCGTCTTTCTTAAGATCACACACCTACTACTACTACTACTACTACTACTACTACTACTATTACTACTACTACTACTACTACTACTACTACTACTGCTACTACTGCTGCTACTACTACTACTACTACTACTACTACTACTACTACTACTACTACTACTACTACTACTACTACTACTACTACTACTACTACACATCTTAATAAGAAATCGTTCAGGACCCTGTACACTGTGTACGTTAGGCCCATACTAGAGTATGCAGCACCAGTTTGGAACCCACACCTAGCCAAGCCCGTAAAGAAACTAGAGAAAGTGCAAAAGTTTGCAACAAGACTAGTCCCGGAGATAAGGGGTATGTCCTATGAAGAGAGGTTAAGGGAAATCGGCCTGACGACACTGGAGGACAGGAGAGATAGGGGGGACATGATAACGACATATAAAATACTGAGAGGAATTGACAAGGTGGACAGAGACAGAATGTTCCAGAGATGGGACACAGCAACAAGGAGACACAGTTGGAAATTGAAGACCCAGATGAATCACAAGGATGTTAGGAAGTATTTCTTCAGTCACAGAGTGGTCAGGAAGTGGAACAGTTTGGGAAGCGTTGTAGTGGAGGCAGGTTCCATACATAGTTTTAAGAAGAGGTATGATAAAGCTCATGGCGCAGGGAGAGTGACCCAGTAGCGGCCAGTGAAGAGGAGGGGCCAGGAGCTATGAATTGACCCCTGCAACCACAACTAGGTGAGTACACACACACCAGGAGCTATGACTCGACCCCTGCAACCACAAATAGGTGAGTACAAATAGGTGAGTACACACACACACACACAGTCAATGCCCTCAGGCACCAGAAAGAGAGTTGCCTCATCAAAGAGCTCAGCTGGTTGGCACTTCCGTGTGTGGCATCACCACAGTGCCAGCCACAACATTAAACTTCTTAATTATAGAAGAGGGGTGAGTGTGCCATTGTTAGATATAACTCTGGCTGTCTTTCCTCAGATCAAACCTGATTGGCTCTCCTTGCCAAGACACTAAGACCACTTTGGGATTAGCTTTTCCCAATAATAATAATAATAATAATAATAATATTATTATTATTATTATTATTATTATTATTATTATTATTATAAGTATTAAAATCCAAGGAATGTCACTATGGTAATGCTATGACGACTGTGAGGCTAAAGAAATACTTCCTGACATCTCCAAACCTGAAAACTGTGATTTTTGTCACATAATTGTCACATAATGAGATTTTGGCTCATCTGTGATTTTAAACTGGCGAATTTGCAGCCACACATCCCAAAGCTACACTGAATCTAACTTTTAGTTAGATGCAGCAGCGTATCAAGTTTGAAGCCTATCGGAAGAAGCATTCTCAGGTTCTCGCAAGGAAGATAATAGAACTATTTTTTCCATTCAATTATCTATTTTCTTTCCCTTTTATTCTCTTCCCTTCCTCTTCTCTACTTCGTGATTTTCCCCTCTTTCCAGGTGACAGTCGTCAGTCCTTCCTTCCTTACCACTCCAGCCAGAGTAATACCTCTTGTACTTCATATCTTCCTCCTTCATTACGTCATGTTAGAGAGAGAGAGAGAGAGAGAGAGAGAGAGAGAGGTATCTCAAGCACTTAGCAGGTCACCTTCATGAAAAAGATGGGTGGCGGAGTAAGACATGTGGAGACAAAAATAGTTATCCATGGAGGCAAAAAGAAAAAAAAAGAAGGGAAGTGGGGAAAATGTACCAGAGTGTAGTAGTACCAACACTGTTAAATGGGTGTGAGGCATGAGTTGTAGAGGTTGCAGCGAGGAGGAGGCTGGAGGCAGTGGAGATGTCGTGTTTCAGGGCAATGTGTGGTGTAAATATTATGCAAAGAATTCGCAGTTTGGAGATTAGAATGTACATAGTTACCAAAAAAAAAGTATTATCTAGAGCTCTGAGGATTGGTTGTCGAGGTGGTTTGGACATTTAGAGAGGATAGAGCAAAATAAGATGACTAGAATGGTGTATAAATCTGAGGTGGAAGGAAGGAGGTTTAGTATAATAGAAGCTTGGACATGCAACAGACTTGTATGAGGGCGTAAGGAATGGAAACAAGTGGTTTTTAAGACTTGAAGTGCTGTTGGAGTGTGAGCAAGGTAACATTTATGAAGGAATTCAGGGAAACAGGTTAGTCAGACTTGAGTCCTGGAGGTGAAAAGTACAGTGCCTGCACTCTGAAGGAGGAGCAGAGATGTTATGGTTAGGAGGTTCCTCTGAACTGTGATGTCAGCACCAGGCTTCTGGCAAGACAGTAATTGAACGAAAGACAGTGATTGAACGAGTGACGGTGAAAGTGTTTCTCTATTATCGGGGTCACCCTACCTCGATGAGAGGTAGTTTATATTATGGAAAAACACTCCATAAAAATAGTGTTAGTGGACTCGAATTAAACGACAGGTGAGTGAGAGAGTCGTGTGGTGTGATTTAGCTACCGTGGAGTCAAGTACATTACACTATTTCGTTATAATTATCAGACCATAAGCTGGTTTTGGGGTTATGTTTACGCTCGCGTGGGTCCTGGTATGGGCCTGGCCCTGTTGTTTGAGTGGGGCCGGTGTGTGCGGGTAAGATTTTGAATTAATAGAGCATTTAACAAGAGGCTAGGAGAGTGGGGTTATGGCGGCCCCTCTGCAATGTATATTGTTTGTTATGTCCTAACCTTAATTAACTAGTAGCAGTGTACTAGTAGCAGTGTACTAGTAGCAGTGTACTAGTAGCGGTGTATTAGTAGCGGTGTATTAGTAGCGGTGTATTAGTAGCGGTGTATTAGTAGCGGTGTATTAGTAGCGGTGTATTAGTAGCGGTGTATTAGTAGCGGTGTACTAGTGTATTTTTTTGTGAAATGTGTTTAAGACAGGTTTTGTGTTGTATATAGTATATGTAGTTTACTTTTATAATGTAGTTTACTTTTATAAAGGTGAGTTTATCTGCCCTTCCTGGTAATCAAAACTAAAGTGTTCACTTATTTTGTGCTTTTGTGAAGTTACAGGTGTGGCGCCAGGCTGGTGTATTTTCTAATATTTTGTATGTGCCCCGTAGGCTCCAAGAATATTTCTGTAACATATATATAAAATTGTGTGTGTATGCGTAAATTACACAGCACTTGTATATACACTGTCGCTTTCAGCATACGCGTCATGAGAGACAAATAAATACCTTAAAGTATATACGAGAATATATCCCCCACTCTACACCCCCATTTGGACCTCCAGCGTGACCATAACAACACATTAAATTCCCTTGTAATCACCTCGTTACGCCTACAGACCACAAACGGCCATTGTAGTCCTAGTGACACTCGTTATCCCTTCCTCCTTGGATCCAGAGCAGCAGCGGGAGGGAGAGAGAGGGGGGTTTCCAAACTAGATGCAATTACCAGCCTGTGCATGCTGGTTCATGGCCGCCATGACACTTTTTTGACACATCTTCCTATTTATATATTTTTTAATGAACACTGACGCTGTGAGGCGGTGAAATATGTCTCTCACTGCCGGGTGTAGACCGCCGGTATTTTTAGGGTGTTCTAAATGACAATGGGGGCTATCTGGGCGGAATTTAGGCTATCTAGGCGGAATTTAGGCTATCTAGCCGGAATTTGAGGCTATCTAGGCGGAATTGGAGGCTATCTATATGTGGAATTGGGGCTATCTAGGTGGAATGGGGGATATCTAGGTGGAATGGGGGCTATCTAGGTGGAATGGGAGCAATCTAGGTGGAATGGGGGCTATCTAGGTGGAATGGGGGCTATCTGGGTGGAATGGGAACTATCTAGGTGGAATGGGGGCTATCTAGGTGGAATGGGGCTATCTAGGTGGAATGGGGGCTATCTAGGTGGAACGGGGGCTATCTATCTTATTCTTCCTTCAAGGTTCAAGTTCTTCCCCCAAGGTTCAACTTCTTCCTTGAAGATTCTTGTTTATAACTGGAGAACTTCTAAAAGTTTTCATGAGACAAATAACCTGCATATAGGGGAAAGAAACTGATGACTACGCTTCCGTCAGACTTGGACTACTCACTAGTCACACAGCAGCGTGAAGGGAAGGGAGCCAGTATATATATACGAGAGGGGGCACCACCCCCTCTCTCGAGTCCCCGTTCAGTGTTCAGTTTGTTCATCGTTGTTTTGTTTACCTCTCTAGATTTCTAGATCTACACATACACCATAAATGGAGAATATTGCAATAGCATTACAATGGGTGAAACAGTTCACAGCTTGAACAATAGACCTCAACGTTTCGCCCAGGCTTAAGCTTAATCAGACTCGACTAAGCTCAAACTTCATCGTCTGAAAAATATAGATTTTGGTCAGGAGTTCGTGTCCACTATTCTGATTGTCGTCAGTGGACCAGCAGACCATAAATTGAAGGTGAACGAGTCGATGGCGTTTCGGTCGGTCTCAGAACATCGTCAGGTGCCAGACATCTTTCTCTTCCAGTAATGACAAATCATCAGTGTAAATGTCCGATTATCTCTTAAAAATATTGACGAGGGATCATAAGAACAAAAAGGCCCAATACCGTTGCTGGAACAATACATAAATAAGCCGCACACAGGAGAGAGGAGCTTACCACGACGTTGGGGTTCGACTTGGACCATTTACAAGTCACACTGACGGAAGAGAATGTTCATGTTCAGGTAGGTTCACTAGGACGGGTCCTGGCCCGGGTCTTCTCTATGTGGTGACCCTTCATAGTACAAGTGATGTACCGTTTTCACCCCTATAACAGGGTCATAGTGAGCATCCATGTCAGGTGTACCGTTTACAGCCCCATGGCGGGGGCAGCCCTATGACAAAGGTGGTGACTTTCAACTCCAGTTGAACCATTCCTGGCACTCAGGCCGCAGCCCGAGTGCCAGAACGACTCAGGAGATTCTCTGGAGGTGTGGGAAGAGACTGAATGAGCCAGTATATATATAGACGAGGAGGAGAAGAATAGGAGAAAGAGAGGACGAAAAAGTAGTAGTGACACTGCATTACCAGTTACCCATGTGTGGGTTATTTGTGTATTGACAAGGGACATTTAAAGATATTACATTTAAGGAGCCTTCAACAGTCCCCAGTATAAATCCCGAACTGAAGCAGTTTCTTGATAGTTACAACAGGACCCATAGACGTAATACTAGGTTCAAAAATCTCTATGACATTCTCCGTGTCCGGCTAAATCTCTTAAAGAGCCCAGATTCTGGAACTCTCTGCCAGAAATCTCCAGAACCGCTGACTCACTGACTCAGTCAGCATTTTCAAAACTACCGTTAAAAAAAAAACCTTATCTCCCTAACATATCCCAGCACCAACTAAATATGTAAAAACTGTAAATGAACATTCTCAGTGTCATAAACATATGTAAAACATTATAAACAACATATACTTATTCCCACTATCTGTAAACACTTATTAATGCTATATAGAATGAACTAATACGATATTCAATTATCTTGTATTTATTGTAAACTCCTAAATTTACAACTTATTGTTATTGCCCTCTTAATCTTAAGTTTGCCTCTTAATCTTAAGTGCCTGCTTTCGGCAGGTACACTTAATGTCATTCATTCTCTTTTATACAACCACTGTATCATGCTGAAATAAAATATATTATTACATTAATATTATATTTAGAACAATCAAATGCTATCTGTGATTAAGAGGACGAGATACTCCTTAATATCTACGTAGTTATTTCTCCCCACTCATCCTGTCTCTGCTGTCCACACACGTGAGACATGCTGTCTCCTCCGTGATCAGTCCCCCTCCTTCCATCGTGGTAGATGTCATCAACCTCGTGACCTCTTGGTTGAAATATCAGAGGTCTGGCAAATATATTATTGTTATTCAACCAGGAGGCATTCCTCAAAATAGAATTAAAGAGACACTGTCAAGTAGACTACTGACCCTTCTCAATGATCTATCCAAACATCACGTAATATACTATCCAAACATCACGTAATATACTATCCAAACATCACGTAATATACTATCCAAACCTCACGTAATATACTATCCAAACATCACGTAATATACTATCCAAACATCACGTAATATACTATCCAAACATCATGTAATATAGTATCCAAACATCACATAATATACTATCCAAACATCATGTAATATAGTATCCAAACATCACATAATATACTATCCAAACATCACGTAATATACTATCCAAACCTCACGTAATATACTATCCAAACATCACGTAATATACTATCCAAACCTCACGTAATATACTATCCAAACATCACGTAATATACTATCCAAACATCACGTAATATACTATCCAAACATCACGTAATATACTATCCAAACATCACGTAATATACTATCCAAACATCACGTAATATACCATCCAAACATCACGTAATATACTATCCAAACATCATGTAATTTACTATCCAAACATTACGTAATATACTATCCAAACATCACGTATTATACTATCCAGAGAAATACACTTCTCATTGTATATATACTAAGAGAAACATACACTTCTCAGTGTATATTAAGTCATGCTTTATCAAGTCATGCCAAAGCTCTATGCAGAGCGAAACGTTGCCTCAAGAAACAGCTTATCCTGCCAGCTGCGACGTTTCCTCCCAGGAACATAAAAGGCAGACAAATCTTGGGGACCAGATGGAACACCACTTTGTGTGATGCAGCAGCAGCAGCTTGACGTTCCCTCGACGAATGTGGAATAAAGAATTGAAAATGGTCACCGTACCAGAGTGTTCTTGGAAGGGCAGTGTCTTGAGTGTACAATGTGGCATCAGCACTGCTTTTGGAAGCTAGTGTAGCACCGCTACTGCCTTGGGCTACCCAAGGCAGTAAACAATTATCCTGGGTAGCTAATGAAGTGCCAGTGTCATGTCTGATAGATTGTAACAGTGGGTGGTAAAATAGACTGAAACACACACACACACACACACACACACACACACACACACACACACACACACACACACACACACACACACACACACACACGACAACAGCAGGAAATCTGACAAATAAAACAGATGCCTTTTAGATTTATTAAAACAAACGAGCCAGACGTAACAAACAACCAGCGAATCAAACACGTAAACAATCAAGCAAATCAAAACACACAAACACCTGCGAAGCACACAAGCAAAACTAAAACAGCAACAGCGAGGCAGACAGCCAGATGGAACGGGTCCTCCACTTCACCCCCCCCCCCTCTTAAAAAAAGCCAGATCACTGCCAGATGGTGCCAGTTAGGGGTCACACCGAGACAAATGGTGACACTGCCTAGACACGAGGGGAACAAGTGAGGCACTCAGTGAGGGGAGAGGGAGGGAGGAGAGAGGGAGAGGGAGGGAGGAGAGAGGGAGAGGGAGGGAGGAGAGAGGGAGACTGCGAAAGGAATAAAAGTGAAGAAGACGAATAAAAAAGTTGAAAAGGGAGATTTTTTTTCTTTTAAGATTTTGTGGTCGAAGTGTTTAGGTTATTGTTCACCTCATGTTCGTCCTGTGGACGGTAGTTCAAAAGCACATGGATACAAAATATAGTAGGCCTAGGAACTAGGCCCTAAAAGGGTTAACAGGAGTACATCTGGATTTATATCTACAGTTGACTTATCTACCGCAAGCAAATTCAGGCTAATTTCTTAATATGTCTGGTATCTTATTTACAACATAGTAAGTCTGAAGTACTTGTACCAAGCCTAAGCCTGGTCACTACGACATAGTAAGTCTGAAGTACTTGTACCAAGCCTAAGCATGGCCACTACAACATAGTAAGTCTGAAGTACTTGTACCAAGCCCAAGCGTGGTCACTACAACATAGTAAGTCTGAAGTACTTGTACCAAGCCTAAGCCTGGCACACAACATAGTAAGTCTGAAGTACTTGTACCAAGCCTAAGCCTGGTCACTACAACATAGTAAGTCTGAAGTACTTGTACCAAGCCTAAGCCTGGCCACTACAACATAGTAAGTCTGAAGTACTTGTACCAAGCCTAAGCCTGGTCACTACAACATAGTAAGTCTGAAGTACTTGTACCAAGCCTAAGCCTGGCCACTACGACATAGTAAGTCTGAAGTACTTGTACCAAGCCTAAGCCTGGCCACTACAACATCAGTCAGTCTGTCTACACTGCAAGTTGCTCCATAAACGCTCTTATTTATATAGGTTCATGTTATCATAGTAGGTCATAGGTCTACTCAGGCTTCTAACTGCATTCTTATAACAGTCAGTTCCGTTATTTACGTCTCTCATGCTAGAACGAAAAGAATAAAAGAGCAGAGAAAAAAAAAGGGTAGATAGGGAAGTATAGTGTGACGCTCTTTGCACTCTCCTAAAATTACAAACGATTTTTATTTCAGGTCTTCAAATCGTACAAAAATAAAATTGATAATGGGGGAAAAAAAAAAAAAGAGTCCGATAACTTACCTACTCTATTGCTTACCCCTCTTAACAACCTACCCATCCAGCCGCTGACCTTAACAAGCAAGCCTGTGATCCACTTAACAAGCAAGCCTGTGGTCGGCTTACCTTAACAAGCAAGCCTGTGGTCGGCTTACCTTAACAAGCAAGCCTCTGATCCACTTACCTTAACAAGCAAGCCTGTGATCGGCTTACCTTAACAAGCAAGCCTGTGATCGGCTTACCTTAACAAGGAAGCCTGTGATCGGCTTACCTTAACAAGCAAGCCTGTGATCGGCTTACCTTAACAAGGAAGCCTGTGATCGGCTTACCTCAGCCACAACAACAATGTCAGAAGAGCCTCAAAGTACCGGCCAGGAGGACAGTTGTATCAGTAATCTATACCCCGATATTGGCTCTGCTGAGAGCGGCCCGTATAGCCTCTAATGTTATAGATTATCCCCTGGTATGCGTGATCGCTTGCTGCTGCTGCTGCTGCTACTGATGCTGCTGCTGATGCTGCTGCTGTTGTGTCTGTCGTTGGTGCTGTTGATGTTGCTACTGCTATTTTTGCTGTTGCTGTTGCTGTTGCTGCTGTTTCTGATATGGGACAACACACATAGCAAACCATTGGCCATTAGCGACCCTGAAGAGAGGGACCATTGAGAGGTTGCCAGAAATTTCTTTTTTTCTTGCCTCCACGTTACCCATAACACGAGAACGCCTCGACCTATCGGCTTCAAATTTTCAACCCTTGTGTGTAGTCAATAGGCTCAAATTCTTTGAACAATTGGGCTTGTGCTCTACGACCAAAGTTGAACCCATTGCCAGAAGACTGGAAGGGTTCCAGACTTCTGGGACGAACATTGTCTTAATTCAGCACGAAAAAAAGGCTCTGTGAATTCAACAATAAAGGGCCTTCCTAATTCAGCAATGACAGAGAGTGAAATTCAGCAGTGTAGGCGCAGCCTTGGCCATTTTATGTGTAAGATAACGATATTTTTATTCCGAGGATAGTACCCAGGATAGTACCTATTATAGTTCCCAGGATAGTACCTAGTATAGTACCCAGGATAGTACCTAGTATAGTACCCAGGATAGTACCTAGTATAGTACCCAGGATAGTACCTATTATAGTTCCCAGGATAGTACCCAGGATAGTACCTAGTATAGTACTCAGGATAGTACCTATTATAGTTCCCAGGATAGTACCTATTATAGTTCCCAGGATAGTACTAGTATAGTACCCAGGATAGTACCTATTATAGTTCCCAGGATAGTACCTAGTATAGTACCCAGGATAGTACCTAGTATAGTACCCAGGATAGTACCTATTATAGTTCCCAGGATAGTACCTATTATAGTTCCCAGGATAGTACCTAGTATAGTACCCAGGTTAGTACCTAGTATAGTTCCCAGGATAGTACCTAGTATAGTACCTAGTATAGTACCCAGGATAGTACCTAGTATAGTACCCAGGATAGTACCTAGTATAGTACCCAGGATAGTACCTATTATAGTACCCAGGATAGTACCTAGTATAGTACCCAGGATAGTACCTAGTATAGTACCCAGGATAGTACCTAGTATAATACCCAGGTTAGTACCTAGTATAGTGCCCAGGATAGTACCTAGTATAGTACCCAGGATAGTACCTAGTATAGTACCCAGGATAGTATTTAGTATAGTACCCAGGATAGTACCTAGTATAATACCCAGGATAGTTCCTAGTATAGTACCCAAGATAGTACCTAGTATAGTACCCAGGATAATACCTAGTATAGTACTCAGGATAGTACCTAGTATAGTACCCAGGATAGTACCTAGTATAGTATCCAGGATAATACCTAGTATAGTACCCAGGATAGTACCTAGTATAATACCCAGGATAGTACCTAGTATAATACCCAAGATAGTACCAAGTATAGTACCCAGGATAGTGCCTAGTACAGTACCCATGATAGTACCTAGTATAGTACTCATGATAGTACCTAGTATAGTACCCATGATAGTACCTAGTATAGTACCCATGATAGTACCTAGTATAGTACCCATGATAGTACCTAGTATAGTACCCAGGATAGTACCCCAGAATAGTACCCAGGATAGTACCCAGAATAGTATCCAGGATAGTACCCAGAATAGTACCCAGAATAGTATCCAGGATAGTACCCAGAATAGTACCCAGGATAGTACATAGAATAGTACCCAGAATAGTACCCAGAATAGTATCCAGAATAGTATCCAGGATAGTACCCAGAATAGTATCCAGGATAGTACCCAGAATAGTACCCAGAATAGTACCCAGAATAGTACCCAGGATAGTACCCAGAATAGTACCCAGGATAGTACCCAGAATAGTACCCAGGATAGTACCCAGGATAGTACCCAGAATAGTACCCAGGATAGTACCCAGAATAGTACCAGAATAGTACCCAGAGTAGTACCCAGGATAGTTTTGTTTGCCTGCTGGAAAAATTGCTGATGCCGTAAAATTGTATGAAAACTTTGAAGGGTTGTAATCTGCGCCTTGGCTGGAGAATGACTCTCTGGATCGGCTTCAAACTTTTTACCACTCTAGTGGTTTCTTGGCTGTATAACCCCTGTGGTTTAGCGCTTCTTTTTTATTATAATAATAATAATAATAATAGTGGTTTCTTGAACTAACAAAACGGTAGGCTCAAGAGCTGGAGGTCAGCACACGTAGGGCCAAGAGCTGGAGGTCAGCACAGGTAGGGCCAAGAGTTGGAGGTCAGCACAGGTGGGGACAATAGCCGGAGGTCAACACAAGTAGATTCAAGAGCTGGTGGTCAATACAAGTGGGGGTCAAGAGCTGTAGGTTATCACAGGTAGGTTGAAGAGCTGGCGGTCAACACATGTGGGGTTCAAGAGCTGGAGGTCAGCACACGTAGGCTCAAGAGCTGGAGGTCAACACAAGTTGGGTCAAGAGCTGGAGGTCAACACAGTGGGGCCAAGAGCCGTAGGTCAATATCCTCGGGATTGAGTTCCCAAAAGTTCACTCAGACACAATAACTCGTAAATGTGCTCGACTCGCAACTGAAAGGGTCCAGGTTCGATTCCCGGGCGAGTTGTATTTTCTAGCAGTGTATAAGACTTGCTGGAAGTGTATAAGAGACTCCAGTCTTGCTGGAAGTGTATAAGACACCCTCCAGTCTTACTGGAAGTGTATAAGAGACTCCAGTCTTGCTGGAAGTGTATAAGAGACTCCAGTCTTGCTGGAAGTGTATAAGAGACTCCAGTCTTGCTGGAAGTGTATAAGAGACTCCAGTCTTGCTGGAAGTGTATAAGACACCCTCCAGTCTTACTGGAAGTGTATAAGAGACTCCAGTCTTACTGGAAGTGTATAAGAGACTCCAGTCTTCCTGGAAGTGTATAAAAGACTCCAGTCTTGCTGGAAGTGTATAAGAGACTCCAGTCTTGCTGGAAGTGTATAGACACTCCAGTCTTGCTGGAAGTGTATAAGAGACTCCAGTCTTGCTGGAAGTGTATAAGAGACTCCAGTCTTCCTGGAAGTGTATAAAAGACTCCAGTCTTGCTGGAAGTGTATAAGAGACTCCAGTCTTGCTGGAAGTGTATAGGAGACTCCAGTCTTGCTGGAAGTGTATAAGACACTCCAGTCTTGCTGGAAGTGTATAAGAGACTCCAGTCTTGCTGGAAGTGTATAAGGCACTCCAGTCTTGCTGGAAGTGTATAAGAGACTCCAGTCTTGCTGGAAGTGTGTAAGAGACTCCAGTCTTGCTGGAAGTGTATAAGAGACTCCAGTCTTGCTGGAAGTGTATAAGACACTCCAGTCTTGCTGGAAGTGTATAAGAGACTCCAGTCTTGCTGGAAGTGTATAAGAGACTCCAGTCTTGCTGGAAGTGTATAAGACACTCCAGTCTTGCTGGAGGTGTATAAGAGACTCCAGTCTTGCTGGAAGTGTATAAGAGACCCTCCAGTCTTGCTGGAAGTGTATAAGAGACTCCAGTCTTGCTGGAAGTGTATAAGAGACTCTAGTCTTGCTGGAAGTGTATAAGAGACTCCAGTCTTGCTGGAAGTGTATAAGAGACTCCAGTCTTGCTGGAAGTGTATAAGAGACTCCAGTCTTGCTGGAAGTGTATAAGACACTCCAGTCTTGCTGAGGTGTGTAAAAACTCCAGTCTTGCTGGAAGTGTATAAAGACCTCCAGTCTTGCTGGAAGTGTATAAGAGACTCCAGTCTTGCTGGAAGTGTATAAGAGACCCACGCTCTGGAAGTGTATAAGAGACTCAGTCTTGCTGAAGTGTACTAAGACACCTCCAGTCTTGCTGGAAGTGTAACACCTCCAGTCTTGCTGAAAGTGTATAAGACACCCTCCAGTCTTGCTGAAAGTGTATAAGACACCCTCCAGTCTTGCTGAAAGTGTATAAGACACCCTCCAGTCTTGCTGAAAGTGTATAAAACACCCTCCAGTCTTGCTGGAAGTGTGTAAGACTCTCCAGTCTTGCTAGAGGTGTGTAAGACTCCATCTAGTGTTGGTGGAGGTGTGTAAGACTCTCCAGTCTTACTGGAAGTGTTCACGTGTTCTACACACACATACACACACACACACACACACACACACACACACACACACACACACCGACCACAACAGACCAAGTGTCTATCGACCAGTACCTGTGACAAGTGGTATCTAACACTGCAGGTCACACCGCTGGCCTCCACCACCGGCAACATTCACTTTCTCCTAAGGTTACCGGCGGACATCGAACTGTGTACACGCAATGATTCAGCACCGTGTTAGCCACACACACACACACACACACAGGAGCTGAGTCTCGATCCCTGCATCCACAATTAGGTAAGTACATACAAATGCATATATACTCTCGGATATGTTAAAGTACCTTTGGGTATATGCAGAGAGAGACTGATAATTAAAGGTATATACCAGGTCACAGTGATTGCTTAATGGGGGATTTAAAGTCTGTCGTCTAGAAGAGGGTCATTAAGGCTGTAGGTCACTTGTTCACCACCACCCAAGAATTTAATCCTGAAAATTTCGATTAAACTTTCAGTGCATATATCCTGATAGACATATATATATATATATATATATATATATATATATATATATATATATATATATATATATATATATATATATATATATATATATATACACTGTAGGAGTGTCTAAGGTGGGAATGTGGTTGGTTCTTGGGAATTGGTTGCTTTATTTGTCGCAATAATAAGTGTTGGTAAGCAAGAAACACTTACGTGTTACGGATATTGACTTGTAACTACGTGTGTTTCTTAATAGTGAGTGTGTGTTGCATGAGACGCAGGTGCAACACTTGGGTAGCTTTGTTGCTAAAATGTTTCCTCAGTAAAGATACCCAAGTGTTGTACCTTGTTGTTGTTGTATAGTCAATATTATTATCATTTTGTCGGTATCTTGATATGAAGGTGTTGACAGCTGACTCTCAGTGTGCTTGACAGCTGACTCTCAGTGTGCTTGACAGCTGACTCTCAGTGTGCTTGACAGCTGACTCTCAGTGTGCTTGACAGCTGACTCTCAGTGTTCTTGACAGCTGACTCTCAGTGTGCTTGACAGCTGACTCTCAGTGTGCTTGACAGCTGACTCTCAGTGTTCTTGACAGCTGACTCTCAGTGTGCTTGACAGCTGACTCTCAGTGTGCTTGACAGCTGACTCTCAGTGTGCTTGACAGCTGACTCTCAGTGTGCTTGACAGCTGACTCTCAGTGTGCTTGACAGCTGACTCTCAGTGTGCTTGACAGCTGACTCTCAGTGTGCTTGACAGCTGACTCTCAGTGTGCTTGACAGCTGACTCTCAGTGTGCTTGACAGCTGACTCTCAGTGTGCTTGACAGCTGACTCTCAGTGTCTTGACAGCTGACTCTCAGTGTGCTTGACAGCTGACTCTCAGTGTGCTTGACAGCTGACTCTCAGTGTGCTTGACAGCTGACTCTCAGTGTGCTTGACAGCTGACTCTCAGTGTGCTTGACAGCTGACTCTCAGTGTGCTTGACAGCTGACTCTCAGTGTGCTTGACAGCTGACTCTCAGTGTGCTTGACAGCTGACTCTCAGTGTGCTTGACAGCTGACTCTCAGTGTCTTGACAGCTGACTCTCAGTGTGCTTGACAGCTGACTCTCAGTGTGCTTGACAGCTGACTCTCAGTGTGCTTGACAGCTGACTCTCAGTGTGCTTGACAGCTGACTTCAGTGTGCTTGACAGCTGACTCTCAGTGTGCTTGACAGCTGATCTCAGTGTGCTTGACAGCTGACTCTCAGTGTGCTTGACAGCTGACTCTCAGTGTGCTTGACAGCTGACTCTCAGTGTGCTTGACAGCTGACTCTCAGTGTGCTTGACAGCTGACTCTCAGTGTGCTTGACAGCTGACTCTCTGTCTTGACAGCTACTCTCAGTGTCTTGACAGCTGACTCTCAGTGTCTTGACAGCTGACTCTCATGTCTTGACAGCTGACTCTCAGTGTGCTTGACAGCTGACTCTCAGTGTGCTTGACAGCTGACTCTCAGTGTCTTGACAGCTGACTCTCATGTGCTTGACAGCTGACTCTCAGTGTGCTTGACAGGTGCTCTGTGTCTTGACGTCTGATCTCAGTTTTGCCATCTCAGGTTTTCATCTCTCTCTCTCTCTCTCTCTCTCTCTCTCTCTCTCTCTCTCTCTCTCTCTCTCTCTCTCTCTCTCTCTCTCTCTCTCTCTCTCTCTCTCTCTCTCGCTATCTTGATGGCTTCTTGAAGGAACCAGTTTGGATATCCTAGTTTGAGAAGTTGTGTCTTGAGAATGTCATTTACCCAGGTTACTTTTTGAGGGACTCCACCTTCTTAATAGCTCGCAAAAAAAAAAAATACCCGACTTTCTCTCCACACTTGGGTACTGGAGTGTTTATGATGGCTTCTGTGAACTGTACCTTCAGCTGTACTTTCAGGGGATGGCGAAGATGTAGGGAGATTCAGCTCCCCGGGACAACGGAGTGTAGACAGCTGCAGCGAAGTAGAGGGAAGCTGAATCAACGATGGGATCTGCAGCAGCGCCTGGAAACTAGTGGGAAGACAAGAGCTGGAACTGAAAGTGAGGAAGGTTCTTGACACCGAAGTGGAGACCACAAATTCCTTTTTTTTGAGGGGGCTGCCTGAAGAATGTGAGTTGTCTACTGAAAAAACATATATGCCACCAGTGAATGTAAGATCATTGTTCTTCTTTGGGACCATCACATTAGGCTTATGGATAGGATTTTTATTAATTTTTTTTTTTATATATTTTATTTAAAAACTTTAGGAATACATATACAATAAACAGAGTTAAAGGGGAATTCTACCAACATTAATACGACAGGATTTTACAGGAGACAGAGCGTTCGCTTTCCTGGGGCTGGGATGAAGGATATCGTTAGCCGTCTTGACAGCATCATGAATGGTAATGAGATCAATTCTATTATCTGCCTCACTGCTGGAGGTAATGATGTTAGCAAGGGTGCAAGTGAGGACTTGATTAGCAGGTATAGGGCGGTGATACGCATAAATACGAAGAACGAGAAGGATCCCTGTTTTACGTGGCATTTTACCAAGAAGGAGAATTGGAAACGAATGGTTGTTCATTCAAGTTGGTAGTCCAAATTTCCTTGTGCCTCAACACGTATCACCCACATCTTACATTCCGCTTTTAGTCTTAACTACCCAGTTCTTGAATTTAAAATAATTTTAGTCCATTTTCGATCCATAAATATTTACTAAACATTATGACTACTGCTCTGTATAAGAGTGGTGTGGTACCCTTAAGTGACAAGATATCAAGTGATACTAAATTATTTCATCGATGTCTATACAAGACATGACTTCTCCAGCCTCTACTCTGTTAAAATTTCACTTCATTTTTACCAGTAGCTGGGTTAGCAAAGCACTCGCCTCACGCACTGAGTGTCCGTAGTTCAATCCCCGGCATGGGCGTGTTTCCTTACACCTGCTGTCCCTGTTCATCTAGCAGTAAGTAGGTACCTGGGTGATAGTCGACTGGTGTGGGTCGAGTCCTGGGGAACAAGATTAAAGGACTACACTGAAAATAAGACAGACAGTCCTCGATGACGCACTGACTTTCTTGGGTTATCCTGGGTGGCTAACCCTCCCCCGGTTAAAAATCCCAACAGATCTTATCTTATATTACCTTGGTCACTGTCAAAAGTGTGTACCACTTCTTGTAGTGATTCCAAGTTTGTATTTACACTGCCATACATAGTTTGACCTTCAATATGGCCGCCACCGCCGTGTTTGTAAACACGAGCCTCTGCAAAGCGTCGAGCTCTTAATATTAAGCAAATAAACAAGGCAGGAAAAAGCACTGAGTGCTGAAGACTAACTCTGAGTGCTGAGGATCAGCACTGAGTGCTGAAGACTGGCTCTGAGTGCTGAGGATCAGCACTCAGAGCTGAAGACTGGCTCTGAGTGCTGAAGACCAGCACTCAGCCAAGGTCAGGTAAGGAATGTCCTCCCTCACCAACGAATGAATGCAATATTAACATTCATTTTTTTATATTTCATATCTGTCATGTATAATTTGAACCCGTATTTCTAAGAAGAGCAACAGCAGCAACAACAACAACAGCAAAAATAACAAGAGCAGCAGTAACCACAACCAGAGGCCAACATCTGTGCGGGCGGATGTGTGATGTTATTAGGGTGAGTGTTGCTGTGTGGCCTTGGTCGTATCTACTGATAAAGCCACTGTCGTACGATCACGGGGTTAACCACGCATGGCACTTTACGACCCCCAGTCATACGATGGAGGATTTACCCACGCATAGCACCGTACGACCCCCCGTTGTACGATCAAGAAGTAATTGATGTGTAACGCCATCCAATACCCGTCGTAACGCAGTGACGGAGCGCGCTTGTCGTTACCACGATATTAAAGCTGCTAGTAAATGTCCTACTGCTGATATAAGCGAAGGACAGGAAGTGTGTTTGTGCACTCACCTATTTGTGGTTGTTGGGATAGATTCACAGCTCCTGGCCCCGCCTCTTCGCTGGTCTCTACTAAGTCCACTCTCTCCCTTCTCCAAGAGCCTTATCATACCTCATCTTAAAGCTATGTATGAATCCTGCCTCCACTACGTCACTTTCTAGGTTATTCCACTTCCTGACAACTCTGTGACTGAAGAAATACTTCCTAACATCCCTTTGACTCATCTGAGTCTTCAACTTCCAATTGTGACCCCTTGTTTCTGTGTCCCCTCTCTGCAACATCCTGTCTCTGTCCACCTTGTGTGTGTGTGTGTGTGTGTGTGTGTGTGTGTGTGTGTGTGTCTGATATAAATAAGATTACAAGTCTAAAATTCTTGTTGCGTACTGTAAGTGGTTTGATATCCCAGAGGACTAGTTAGCTCTGTTTTTCCTCCCCCACACATCGTGATCGCCATTGATCAAGTAGACACATGTGCAACACTTGGGTGCCTTTATTGAGGATACGTTTCGCCCCACAGTGGCTTCATCAATAAAGATACCCAAGTGTTGCACATGTGTCTAATTTATCAACTTGTCGGTTCTCTGAACCACTTATCTACATACATGATTACCTTTGTCTAAGTCCCTTAGCGACTCTGGGTTCGACCGTGGGGGGGGGGGTTCAAGGTTCAAACAGTTTGTGTTCAAAGTCGTGTAGAGTTCAGGATATTTACCAGAAGAAACGCTTCGCCACCCGTGGCTTCTTCAGTCCTGATAGAGAGACACCTAAGAGAGGCTAGGATGAAAGAAGTCACTCTTAGCGAAACACTTAAATGAGTGTCATGAACTGTACACAAGTCTGTTTATCCGAAGCTTGTTGGGTCCACCACAGTATATATATATATATATATATATATATATATATATATATATATATATATATATATATATATATATATATATATATATATGTGTGTGTGGAGGGTGTTAATGTTGCAGTTTTATAACTGTAGTGTAAAGCACCCTTCTGGCAAGACAGTGATGGAGTGAATGATGATGAAAGTTTTTCTTTTCGGGCCACCCTGCCTTGGTGGGAATCGGCCGATGTGTTAATAAAAAAAAAAAATATATATATATATATATATATATATATATATATATATATATATATATATATATATATATATATATATATATATATATGACGAAGCTAGGGTCTTCTCTTTGTTTTATTTAGTAAAATTGAATATATCAATAATGTTCTGTTACACTATTCGGCCTCTGTGTGCTGTCTCTCAGCGCCATCTCTTATACGATTCTTACACTCTCACTGTTTTTGTTCATTTGTGTTTTGAGGAGTCTCTGCTTTGTTTATTACAGTTTTCTCTTCCATGTTTACATTGTGTCTCCCGGTCTCCCTTCATCCACTACCTGTTCTTGTTTCTGTTTGCAAAGGGAACTCCTGTTTTCTTTTATTGCCTAGTTTTGGGCAATATTTCTTCCCCGTACCGTGAAACTTGTCAGTGGGCTCTTAAAACTCCAACAAGAAGACTTACGACCTGGTTCTCCAACAAGAAGACTTATGACCTGGTTCTCCAACAAGAAGACTTACGACCTGGTTCTCCAACAAGAAGACTTATGACTTGGTTCTCCAACAAGAAGACTTACGACCTGGTTCTCCAACAACAAGACTTACGACCTGGTTCTCCAACAAGAAAACTTATGACCTGGTTCTCCAACAACAAGACTTACGACCTGGTTCTCCAACAAGAAAACTTATGACCTGGTTCTCCAACAAGAAGACTTATGACCTGGTTATCCAACAAGAAGACTTACGACCTGGTTCTCCAACAACAAGACTTACGACCTGGTTCTCGAACAAGAAGACTTATGACTTTGTTCTCCAACAAGAAGACTTACGACCTGGTTCTCCAACAAGACTTACGACCTAGTTCTCTAACAAGAAGGCTTACGACCTGGTTCTCCAACAAGAAGACTTACGACACGGTTGCATTTTTTTCTCATTATGCACTGCGTGCTGCAAGATTTTTTATATGGTGCACACTCACTGCATAGACCCATTCTCTCATATCTAGGCCCAATTTACTGCTGATGGTTCTCCAGCAAGAAACTTACGACCTGTCCTCCAACAAGCAGACTTACGACATCGTCCTCCATCACTCATAAGTATTGCAGTTTCCTGGGTCTTGGAATTGTTTATTTTATATTTGACTTAGTTTATTATGTGATTTCAGAAGGAGGTATAACTTCACGGTTCGTTATATCGCAGCGTAAAGTTGAGGTACTTCCGCCTCTGGTTAATGTTAAGATATTGTTCTAGTTGTAATGTACAGCGATACTGTAGTCTATAAAGGTGAAGTTAGACCCTGTCGGCTAGACGGAGTGATGGAATTGATATAATGATAATAATAATCTTTATTTCTACAAGTACAAGGTATACAGGCCTAGCTGACATGCTACTATAGAGGAAGTTCCTTGTTATGCAGAGCATTTCGGGCAAATTGGGTCAATTTTGTCCCAGAATGCGACCCACATCAGTCGACTTACACCTAGGTACCTATTTTATTGCTAGGTGACACAGGGAACAGGGACAGCAGGTATCCTAAGGAAACACGTCTTAATGTTTCCATCCGTAAGGGGGATCGAACCACGGACCTCAGTGTGTAAGCTGAGTGAGTTAGCAATCGAGCTACGGGACGCTATTAGAAGTTACATATTTGACTATTGCTGTTGGACCACGGCATGTTACTTTCACTGTTTTATTAGTCAAGTGATACTGAGATCGTCTCGTCTCCCACTCAGTGATGTGACTGTGAATATGACTGGGGAAGGAAAACTTAAGACCTCTTACCTCAGAGTGTTGCCACAGACCTTATACGGATGTCTGGACGCTTAGTTTGAACCTCAGGATGCCCCGGAGCCTACATACATTATAAGGGAGTTGATGGTGCAACAGTAGTGACTGTGTTTCTTGTATCTGGGACTGACAGCGACGGGAGGATCGCACTCTCCAATCTCACAAAGGGACGCCAGATCAAATGTTAAAAATTCCACTCGTCTCGGGGTATTGATGGGGCAAGTTACTATATTTGTTGAGCTTGTGGCCTTATGATCAGCAGTAGCAGCCTCGCTAGAGGGTAGTAGGCTAGAGTAGATGCACCTGTACAGTCCCACACCAGCATTCCGCTGAGCTAACAAGGATGTTGTGATCCCGTCAGTGGGGCTACCAGATGTAACTGATTGGTGGACACAATAGATCAAGGTACCCTTTCAACTCGGCACTGAACTGTAGCAAGCTTTCTCTTGATGATCTCGTTGACTTATGTCTATAATGATTATATATATATATATATATATATATATATATATATATATATATATATATATATATATATATATATATATATATATATATATATATATTATATATATGTGTGTGTGTGTGATTACTAATTATTTCGAATTCTATGAGTCTCATTTAAAAACGAAATTGTTTGGTAGTTTTTAGAAAGTATTCGATGGAAATGAATTGGAAAGCACTCATTTCCCTGGTGACAGTGAGTATGAGTGCATGAGACTTACTAGTGCAACAAGGCTGCCACTCACGAGTGCACGCTGCCTTGCACTAGACCCTAGCATGCGATAACACACACCTGGTCAAGCACGTGAAGAAATTTAGAGAAAGTGCAAAGGTTTGTAACGAGAGTAGTCCCGGAGCTAAGGGGTATGTCCTACGATGAGAGGTTAAGGGAAATCGACCTGATGACACCGGAGGACAGGAGGGATAGAGGGGGACATGATAACGACTTATAAAATACTGAGAGGAATTGACAAGGTGGACAGACAGGATGTTTCAGAGATGGGACACAGCAACAAGAGGTCACAGTTGGAAGTTGAAGATTCAGATTAGTCACGGGGATGTTAGGAAGTATTTCTTCAACCATAGAGTTGTCAGGAAGTGGAATAGTCTGGAAAGTGTTGCAATGGAGGCAGGGTCCATACATAGCAGGGAGAGAGTGGAATTAGTAGCGACCAGTGAAGAGGCGGGACCAGGAGCTATGAATCGACCCCTGCGGCCACAAGAGTACACACACAAACACGACCCTAGCATGACAGTCACTAGTGCCTAGCATGAGATACACTAGTGCCTAGCATGACACGCACTAGTGCCTACCATGACACGCACTAGTGCCTAGCATGACACGCACTAGTGCCTAGCATGACACGCACTAGTGCCTAGCATGACACGCACTAGTGCCTAGCATGACACGCACTAGTGCCTAGCATGACACGCACTAGTGCCTAGCATGACAGGCACTAGTGCCTAGCATGACAGGCGCTAGTGCCTAGCATGAGATGCACTAGTGCCTAGCATGACACGCACTAGTGCCTAGCATGACAGCCACAAGTGCCTAGCATGACACGCACTAGTGCCTAGCATAACAGGCACTAGTGCCTAGCATGACAGGCGCTAGTGCCTAGCATGAGATGCACTAGTGCCTAGCATGACACGCACTAGTGCCTAGCAACGGGAGAGTTTAGGGACAAGCCAAGGTTGGGAAGGACTCAGCTGGCAACAGCAACACTCATTAACGTCTTACACAACAGCCCGGTGATACGCAAGACTCTTACGTCAGAGCCCCATGATACGCAACACTTACGCCAGAGCCCCGTGATACGCAACACTCTCCTTGATAACCACCTCCTCAAAGAGCCTTCTGGCCGCCTGTTATCATGTCTGTAATATAACCCTGAGACGTCCTAATGCCCGACCCGGATATACGGCGCAAGTGAGCGTCTTAAATCACGATAAAACGCTAAAGTCGTATGGGAGGAACGTTTATCTTAATGTTTTTAAAAAAAAAAAAAAAAAGTAATTTTAGTAGTAAAAATAAAATATCCAAAAAATGGTAGAAAATTCATTACAAAAAAAAAAAACGTGAAAATGATGTGAAAAGTCAATGTGTTTTTTTTTTCATTTCGTTTCGATAAAAAAAAGAGAATATCTCCAATTTCTTGGACCAAGAGACCTTCACTGGCATCAAGGCATCTTCGTCTCTACTGGTGCAAACCTCGTCTTAATACGTCAGTTTCCTGACGTTGTACGTAAAGTCGCTTTTCTAATGATTCATGTCTCGTTCAGGTACTGGGTTTTTTTCACGTCAGGTTAATTTAGGCCTAGGTCATTCAGTGGAGTCCACGACTATATAGGCCGAGGCTCATCAACCCTCAGATGGGTTAGTTAATGGGGTTTCAAGCCTATCTACTACACGAGGGTCACCGAGGCTTCAAGTTACTTGTACATCACCAGGCAAGATGACTTTAATACCTTAATTAAGGGATTAAACTCTGTGTATATACACTGAGAAACATACACCTACCTGTGTATATACACTGAGAAACATACACCTCCCTGTGTATATACACTGAGAAACATACACCTCCCTGTGTATATACACTGAAACATACACCTCTGTGTATATACACTGAGAAACATACACCTCCCTTGTGTATATACACTGAGAAACATACACCTCCTGTGTATATACACTGAGAAACATACACCTCTGTGTATATACACTGAGAAACATACACCTCCCTGTGTATATACACTGAGAAACATACACCTCTCTGTGTATATACACTGAGAAACATACACCTCCCTGTGTATATACACTGAGAAACATACACCTCTCTGTGTATATACACTGAGAAACATACACCTCCCTGTGTATATACACTGAGAAACATACACCTCCCTGTGTATATACACTGAGAAACATACACCTCATTGTGTATATACACTGAGAAACATACACCTCCCTGTGTATATACACTGAGAAACATACACCTCATTGTGTATATACACTGAGAAACATACACCTCCCTGTGTATATACACTGAGAAACATACACCTCATTGTGTATATACACTGAGAAACATACACCTCCCTGTGTATATACACTGAGAAACATACACCTCATTGTGTATATACACTGAGAAACATACACCTCATTGTGTATATACACTGAGAAACATACACCTCATTGTGTATATACACTGAGAAACATACACCTCATTGTGTATATACACTGAGAAACATACACCTCCCTGTGTATATACACTGAGAAACATACACCTCATTGTGTATATACACTGAGAAACATACACCTCATTGTGTATATACACTGAGAAACATACACCTCATTGTGTATATACACTGGGAAACATACACCTCATTGTGTATATACACTGAGAAACATACACCTCATTGTGTATATACACTGAGAAACATACACCTCCCTGTGTATATACACTGAGAAACATACACCTCATTGTGTATATACACTGGAAACATACACCTCCTGTGTATATACACTGAGAAACATACACCTCATTGTGTATATACACTGAGAAACATATACCTCCCTGTGTATATACACTGAGAAACATACACCTCATTGTGTATATACACTGAGAAACATACACCTCCCTGTGTATATACACTGAGAAACATACACCTCATTGTGTATATACACTGAGAAACATACACCTCCCTGTGTATATACACTGAGAAACATACACCTCATTGTGTATATACACTGGGAAACATACACCTCATTGTGTATATAGACTGAGAAACATACACCTCATTGTGTATATACACTGAGAAACATACACCTCCTGTGTATATACACTGAGAAACATACACCTCATTGTGTATATACACTGAGAAACATACACCTCCTGTGTATATACACTGAGAAACATACACCTCTATTGTGTATATACACTGAGAAACATACACCTCTTGTGTATATACACTGAGAAACATACACCTCATTGTGTATATACACTGAGAAACATACACCTCCTGTGTATATACACTGAGAAACATACACCCTCACTCCTGTGTATATACACTGAGAAACATACACCTCCTGTGTATATACACTGAGAAACATACACCTCCTGTGTATATACACTGAGAAACATACACCTCCTGTGTATATACACTGAAAACATACACCTCCCTGTGTATATACACTGAGAAACATACACCTCCTGTGTATATACACTGAGAAACATACACCTCCTGTGTATATACACTGAGAAACATACACCTCTGTGTATATACACTGAGAAACATACACCTCCTGTGTATATACACTGAGAAACATACACCTCCTGTGTATATACACTGAGAAACATACACCTCCTGTGTATATACACTGAGAAACATACACCTCCTGTGTATATACACTGAGAAACATACACCTCCTGTGTATATACACTGAACAACCTGTTATACACTGAGAAACATACACCTCATTGTGTATATACACTGAAAACATACACCTCCTGTGTATATACACTGAGAAACATACACCTCCTGTGTATATACACTGAGAAACATACACCTCCTGTGTATATACACTGAGAAACATACACCTCATTGTGTATATACACTGAGAAACATACACCTCTCTGTGTATATACACTGAGAAACATACACCTCTTGTGTATATACACTGAGAAACATACACCTCATTGTGTATATACACTGAGAAACATACACCTCCCTGTGTATATACACTGAGAAACATACACCTCCCTGTGTATATACACTGAGAAACATACACCTCATTGTGTATATACACTGAGAAACATACACCTCATTGTGTATATACACTGAGAAACATACACCTCCCTGTGTATATACACTGAGAAACATACACCTCACTGTGTATATACACTGAGAAACATATACCTCACTGTGTATATACACTGAGAAACATATACCTCACTGTGTATATACACTGAGAAACATATACCTCATTGTGTATATACACTGAGAAACAACACCTCTTGTATATACATGAACTAACCTCCCTGTGTATATACACTGAGAAACATACACCTCATTGTGTATATACACTGAGAAACATACACCTCATTGTGTATATACACTGAGAAACATACACCTCATTGTGTATATACACTGAGAAACATACACCTCCCTGTGTATATACACTGAGAAACATACACCTCATTGTGTATATACACTGAGAAACATACACCTCTTGTGTATATACACTGAGAAACATACACCTCATTGTGTATATACACTGAGAAACATACACCTCCCTGTGTATATACACTGAGAAACATACACCTCATTGTGTATATACACTGAGAAACATACACCTCATTGTGTATATACACTGAGAAACATACACCTCATTGTGTATATACACTGAGAAACATACACCTCCCTGTGTATATACACTGAGAAACATACACCTCCCTGTGTATATACACTGAGAAACATACACCTCCCTGTATATACAGAGAAACATACACCTCATTGTGTATATACACTGAGAAACATACACCTCCCTATGTATATACGCTGAGAAACATACACCTCCCTGTGTATATACACTGAGAAACATACACCTCCCTGTATATACACTGAGAAACATACACCTCCCTGTATATACACTGAGAAACATACACCTCCCTGTGTATATAACTGCGAATCCTCAGATCTCCGGCCCAGAGCTGTACAACTTGACTACACATGATATGGGATCTTCAGTAAAGCTGTAAAAGACGCATATTTAATTACAAATGTGAAAAATTAAGCGAGTGAACGCAGACAACTTTGGTATTTCGAGGTTGTAAGAGTAGTGTTGTGAGTGATGATAGATTAATGGCTGGCTAGAGTGACAGTGTTGCCATGCACGTGTACCCTGGGTGCCCCGGCTTGTTATTAATACCCTGGGCATGTACCCAGTACCCTGTGACCCGCCTCCGTCTGCCACCACATCAGAGGATAGTGCATTACTAGTCTGTGTCTGCCAGTACATCAAAGGATAGTTCATTACTAGCCTGTGTCTGACAGTACATCAAAGGATAGTGCTGTCACTTTGACTATTCCATGACACAGAATAGTGAAGGGATGGAAGATGAGGGATAGTTTCAAGGGAGGGGACGAATGGATAGTGTACTCAGCTCTATGAAGCTGAACTCTTCTCCAGGCTGAGGGACTGACCACCTCAATTTTTACTACTGTTGCCTCTGTATTTGACTGAAGAAGCCTGCTGTGTGGGCGAAACGTTTCAATCAACAATAAAGATACCCAGCTATTGCACATGTATCTTACTCTTCAACTCGTCGGTATTTTATACCATTTTCCACATCAAGGAGTGTTGCAAGTATCATCAGCAAACCTGCAACAGCTCCTGCAAATGTTGCTTCGTTTGCAACAGCCTCGTCGGCTGAAGGAAAATGAAAAACGATTCATTCAAATTGGAAAAAAAAATCTTCTGAAGGCTGACAACTTTTTTTTTCCTTGACTAATCATATCAGCTGTAGTTCCTGGCAAGGAAGTGCTCAGTTCCTGGCAAGGAAGTGCTCAGTTCCTGGCATGGAAGTGCTCAGTTCCTGGCATGGAAGTGCTCAGTTCCTGGCATGGAAGTGCTCAGTTCCTGGCATGGAAGTGCTCAGTTCCTGGCATGGAAGTGCTCAGTTCCTGGCATGGAAGTGCTCAGTTCCTGGCATGGAAGTGCTCAGTTCCTGGCATGGAAGTGCTCAGTTCCTGGCATGGAAGTGCTCAGTTCCTGGCATGGAAGTGCTCAGTTCCTGGCATGGAAGTGCTCAGTTCCTGGCATGGAAGTGCTCAGTTCCTGGCATGGAAGTGCTCAGTTCCTGGCATGGAAGTGCTCAGTTCCTGGCATGGAAGTGCTCAGTTCCTGGCATGGAAGTGCTCAGTTCCTGGCATGGAAGTGCTCAGTTCCTGGCATGGAAGTGCTCAGTTCCTGGCATGGAAGTGCTCAGTTCCTGGCATGGAAGTGCTCAGTTCCTGGCATGGAAGTGCTCAGTTCCTGGCATGGAAGTGCTCAGTTCCTGGCATGGAAGTGCTCAGTTCCTGGCATGGAAGTGCTCAGTTCCTGGCATGGAAGTGCTCAGTTCCTGGCATGGAAGTGCTCAGTTCCTGGCATGGAAGTGCTCAGTTCCTGGCATGGAAGTGCTCAGTTCCTGGCATGGAAGTGCTCAGTTCCTGGCATGGAAGTGCTCAGTTCCTGGCATGGAAGTGCTCAGTTCCTGGCATGGAAGTGCTCAGTTCCTGGCATGGAAGTGCTCAGTTCCTGGCATGGAAGTGCTCAGTTCCTGGCATGGAAGTGCTCAGTTCCTGGCATGGAAGTGCTCAGTTCCTGGCATGGAAGTGCTCAGTTCCTGGCATGGAAGTGCTCAGTTCCTGGCATGGAAGTGCTCAGTTCCTAACATGGTCAGCCCGGTCTGGTTATTTTCAACGAGACTTGTTTTCGTTCAGGAAGCAGCTCCTGGTAATAGACTACAAGCAACGTTCAGTGGAACCTTGATTATTATTATTAGTAGTAGTAGTAGTAGCAGCAGTAGTAGTAGTAGCAGCAGCAGTAGTAGTAGTAGTAGTAGCAGCAGCAGTAGTAGTAGTAGTAGTAGCAGCAGCAGTAGTAGTAGTCGTAGTAGTGTTGACATTTGTCTCAGTAAGACTGATTTTGTATAACCCAGACTAACCCAGACTAGCTTGTATCTGGTTACACGCAAAGTAAAGCCAGTCACGTGTTAATATTTACAGGTCGTTTTCAATATATTATGGGGGATGTACCTCGGGTATGTACCCAGAGTACATTCATGTGTCTCAGCCTGTATCTTCGTTCCTAGCCAGATGACACAAAAATTATGTACAGGAAAACCCCATCTTTTCAGTGCTTCACTTTACGGCGTTTCGATAATACAGCGGGTTTCAATTACACCCATTCTTCATTTGTTCAGACTTCCTATAATAAATATATTCACCACTCACTACAAGTTAAGATGAAATTATTTTAAGGTAAGTAATGTTTGTACTGTATATGCATTTTTTTTTAGGCCTAGCTCTATTACTCACTTAATATATGGTGGTGTAAACATGTTAAAAGGCTTTTATATGCATTTGAAAGTGAAAGAAAGTCTGTTTCACTTTACAGCAATTTTTGTTGTACAGCAGTAGCCCAGAACCTAACCTGCTGGATAAGCGGGGCCCTCCTGTATGCAGGCTATCATGGGGTCAATGTTGTCACTAAACTAAATCATATTTTAACTAGAATATACATTATTGATCTAATGGAATATGCGATGTGTGAAAACTGGATGTGTTAAAGGGATACCATGAGGCTCCTTTGACGAAGATGTCTTCCAGTACCAAACGTTGTGCTTTATTTATATATGAAGTAAAAACATTTGGTATGTGAAACACTCCTGTGACATTCCAGAGCTTTATAACTTAGGTTACCAAAGGTTTATGGGCATAAAAACATACCTGGCTGACCTTACTGTTTGCGTGAAGTTTACCAGTGTACTGTAACTGCTCCAAGGCAGTTTTATTTGGCCTGCGTAGAAATAATTCTATAATAGTAACATAAGAAACTGCAACATCAGTTATTCATATGTGTTCATTAAACTGCAACAAGGGACTTTAATTTTTTATTTGCTTAATGAATATTAGTTACAATTTTGTGGTGAGTTTATTGACGTAATGTCTCGTGAGCAGCCTCGTGCACAGCCAGCAGGTTGCACAGCCAGCAGGTTGCACAGAGGTTGACACTAAGGTACGGTGGTAACCAAATATATATCTTTTCCTCAGGGCGAGATCAGTTACCCACTAAATAATGAACAAAGTTTGAGACTTTCTCCCTTTAGTGGGATACTCCTCTTGAGAACTTAATACATGTACACACACACACACACACACACACACACACACACACACACACACACACACACACGCCCGGTGGCCTAGTGGTAAAGCTCCTTCACGCCGGAAGGCCGGTTCTATTCGACGGGGCGAAACATTTCAAGTGTTTCCTACACACATCACACATATACATACAACAGGCCTAGTGTCAAATCTGACAGTGCCTAGGACAAAAAGGTAACTAACACACAACAGCTTCACGCACGGAAGGCCGGGTTCATTCCGACGTGGGCAGAGACATTTCAAGTGTTTCCTTACACATACATCACACATATATACAACAGGCCTAGTGTCTAATTGACATGTGCCTAGGACAAAATGGTAACTAACACACACACACACACACATACAACAGGTCTAGTGTCTAATCGACATGTACCTAGGACAAAATGGTAACTAACACATACACACAAAACATGCCAACTTTCTATCGACAAGTGGCTTTAATAACCGGTAACCAACTAATACACAACTGAGGGGTCACACTAACTCCCCCCCTAATTCACCCACCATCAATAACTCCCCCACTAATTCACCCACCATCACTAACTCCCCCACTAATTCACCAACCATCACTAACTCCCCCACTAATTCACCCACCACCACTAAATCCCGCACTAATTCACCCACCACCACACTAACTCCCCCACTTATTCACCCACCACCGCACTAATTCACCCACCACCACACTAACTCCCCAACTTATTCACCCACCATCACTAACTCCCCCACTAATTCACCCACCACCACACTAAATCCCGCACTAATTTACCCACCACCACACTAACTCCCCCACTTATTCACCAATCACCACACTAATTCACCCACCACCACACTAATTCACCCACCACCACACTAATTCACCCACCACCACACCCAGCCAGAAGTGTTGAAGTGACTGGTGAGTAGGATGAAGTGTCTGGGGTCAGTAGTACTCATGATTACGTACTCTAGTATAATAGTACTCATGATTGCGTACTATAGTATAATAGTACTCATGATTGCGTACTCTAGTATAATAGTACTCATGATTGCGTACTCTAGTATAATAGTACTCATGATTGCGTACTCTAGTATAATAGTACTCATGATTGCGTACTCTAGTATAATAGTACTCATTATTGAGTACTGTATCATAATAGTACTCATGACTGAAAAACTGGGTAACGTCAACAATATTAAACCATACCACGGGTCACAGAGTCTCAAAACTCCAGACCGTCGCGTGAGTCATGTCAACAAGATTTTTAGATTTTGCCGCAGGAATAATTAAATCAAGATCATGTAGATGAACAGGAAAGAACATGTAGATGAACAGGAAAGAACATATATTAAAAAAAAAGTACAAAAAAAAATATAGTAGAGGGAAAGCCTAGCAGGTAGGCCTAAGGTCAAGAGGCCTACTTCAGGATATTCTGGTATATCTTCAATTTACGGTGACGTGTTGCAAGAGAGTCTGGGATGTTTTCTTGAAACATCTGGTAACTCCTCGTTAGTGAGACACCGTGAAGAACCACAAGTTGAATGATGAAGGGAAGGAAATAGGATGGAAGAGAAGATAATCATCTTTGCTTCCTCACATTCCATTCTCTCTCTCTCTCTCTCTCTCTCTCTCTCTCTCTCTCTCTCTCTCTCTCTCTCTCTCTCTCTCTCTCTCTCTCTCTCTCTCTCTCTCTCATACAATTTTTCTTTTCTTGTTTACCTCAGTGTCGAAAATTTCCTAGCTTAGCTTATAACAGATAAGTCAACTGTAGATATAAATCTAGATGTACTCCTGTTAACCCTTTTTGGGCCTAGTTCCTAGGCCTTTTGTGTATCCATATGCTCTTGCGTTGCCATCCACAGGATGGATCTGGGGTGCACACTAAACCAGCCACTTCGGTGGTAAAATGTGCCAAAAAAAAAAAGGTTGGATAACACAGCTTTACCTAACCATTTCATAACACCTTGTGGGACCCTCAGCTCTGCAGATTTATTGCAGAGAGACGGAGGGAGGGGGAGGGGGAGGGAGTTTAGTCAACATACTTTCACAAATTTTGCAACGAGAGATTTGTTTATGCTGCCCCGAAAATGGTAACTCACACACCAAGAAAACTACACAAAAAAATATAAATCAAGATGACACACAATGCTATTATTTTTGTTATTTTTTTATGCCTGGCAATACTGCGAATGTTTGCCACAGCTGAAACGCATTTTACACTTGACTTAGATTTCCTTAGTGAAAATAAACGTGTTTTAGACGGGTTAGCTGAGGTAAGGTTTGTCAGGAAACAGGACAAGTGTTTCCTGTCGTGGGTCTTACTCATATGATGACCCACAGGTGGAATTTTTGGTTATCTGACCGAGGCCTTCCGCCGGCTTACCCCTGCACCCCTTTAAAAATTATGGTTATGATTATAACCATTTTTATTTTACGTCGGGTTAAGCATCGACTTTAATGAATAAACAGAAAGGTGGACGAGGGGTTCGAACCGCAGTCGGTAAATTGATAATCCTACGTTCTACCGTCTAGGCTAACCCAGGCCTCTAATAGGAAGGATTCGGAGGTAATACCGTATTACATTCCGTCAGAGGCACCAACTGTATCCCAACTGAACTCCTTCCCTCGGCCCAGGAGCTTTAACAGTAGATCTGTTATTACCTTCTTCACTCCCACATCGTCTGCTAGAGGCAAAGCTCAGACCTCTGCATCACAACTGTCATCAAAGATTTGTTAAGTTATACCATGAATTAAAGAAAAATCTTAGACTTCACCTTACGAAACAAAGCAAATGCGATAGTAATTATGGACAAGGTGGATTATAGTGGGAAAATGAACGTGTTATTAGAAAACGGGGGAACTTAACGTGTTTCTTAACATTTCAGTGTGTCCAGGTTAATGTTTCGTCGGGATGTAAATACGAATATTAGAAACCGCTCTAGAACTGCTCTGAAAAGTCAGAATTATGTAAGTAAATTCTCTGGGGTGTGTAGTAGTACCTGGGTGTCTGTTGAGGCTAGACAAATCATACTATGGCACACATAAGTACGATAAAGCACATAAATTACTGGGAACAGTTGAAGTCCCTTAATTTGTATTCCCTGGAATGCAGACGAGAAAGATACATGATAATACACACTTGGAAAATCCTAGAGGGATTGGTACCAAACTTGCACACGAAAATCACTCCCTATGAAAGCAAAAGACTCGGCAGGAGATGCAACATTTCCCCAATGAAAAGCAGGGGCGCCACGAGTACACTGAGAGACAACACAATAAGTGTCAGGGGCCCAATACTGTTTAACTGCCTCCCAGCATGCATAAGGGGGATTACCAATAGACCCCTGGCTGTCTTCAAGAAGGCGCTGGACAGGTATCTAAAGTCAGTACCTAACCAGCCGGGCTGTGGTTCGTACGTCAGTCTGCGTGCGGCCAGCAGTAACAACCTGGTTAATCAGACTGATCCACCACGAGGCCTGGTCTCAGACCGGGCCGCGGGAGCGTTGACCCCCGAAACCCTCTCCAGGTATACTCCAGGCGGGGATTGAACTCGTGGCGAGTGAGTCGTAAAGCTCCACACAATCGTATCATTACAATTTCGTGAGTCTCTTGAGGCTCTTTGATTTTCGGACCTTTTCACGGGTCTTTTCAGTCCTTGGATTGAAGCTGTGCCACACCTGCTTGTTGCAACAATGAGTAGTGCCACAGCTGTTTGCTGCAATAGTCAACTGTACTACATGTTTGCTGCAGCAGTCAACAGTGCCACACGTTTCCTACAGCAGTGAACTACTTGTTGCAGCAGTCATCAGTGCCACACCTTATAGCAGCAGTCAGCAGGGACACACCTGCTGCTGCCTTAACTGGCACTGTCTTGGTTGCACCACTGCTCAAAATCGCCGGCAGTTGGCACTGTCACTGTTTCATTTATTGCCATTTTCACTGCCGGAGGTGCTACTAGTGACAGTATCAACACTAGCATCACTGCCAGAATGCTTTCTGCTGGCATTGTTTGCAATGTCCGTTATTGGCACCGTTATTTTGTACCGTTGCTTCTGGCACTGTTTTTCCTACCGTTGCTTCTGGCACTGATTTTCCTTAGTTTCTTCTGGGACTGTTGCATCCGCACTGTTTATTGGCATCATTGCTAGTATTAGTGCCGCTGGCAGTTGCACGATGCTCACTGCTACAGCTCCTGGTCCCGCCTTCTCAACTTGCCAGATTCACTCCCTCCTATATTTGTGGGTCCCTGTGTGTGTGTGTGTGTGTGTGTGTGTGTGTGTGTGTGTGTGTGTGTGTGTTGTGTTCAAGGTGCTTATTAAATATCCTCTTCCATCCTGTAAGATCGAGGAATCGTAATCTTCCTCTTCCTTGTTCCTCTTTTCCCTTACTCCTTCAGTTCCTCTTCCACTTCCTTTTCTTCCTTACACTCTGTTTACTTTTTTGTTTTACTCTTTCTCTTGTGTTCATCTTATCCTCTTTTAGTTCTGCGTCAACTAAGGATGAGTTGATATCATCAGTAGAGACCCAACTACATGAACTGTTGTGGTGTTCACTCAGTATGAGTGTCACTGACCAGTACTGTTGTGGTGTTCACTCAGTATGAGTGTCACTGACCAGTACTGTTGTGGGGTTCACTCAGTATGAGTGTTACTGACCAGCACTGTTGTGGTGTTCACTCAGTATGAGTGTCACTGACCAGTACTGTTGTGGTGTTCACTCAGTATGAGTGTCACTGACCAGTACTGTTGTGGTGTTCACTCAGTATGAGTGTCACTGACCAGTACTGTTGTGGTGTTCACTCAGTATGAGTGTCACTGACCAGTACTGTTGTGGTGTTCACTCAGTATGAGTGTCACTGACCAGCACTGTTGTGGTGTTCACTCAGTATGAGTGTTACTGACCAGTACTGTTGTGGTGTTCACTCAGTATGAGTGTACTGACCAGTACTGTTGTGGTGTTCACTCAGTATGAGTGTTACTGACCAGTACTGTTGTGGTGTTCACTCAGTATGAGTGTTACTGACCAGTACTGTTGTGGTGTTCACTCAGTATGAGTGTTACTGACCAGTACTGTTGTGGTGTTCACTCAGTATGAGTGTCACTGACCAGTACTGTTGTGGTGTTCACTCAGTATGAGTGTTACTGACCAGTACTGTTGTGGTGTTCACTCAGTATGAGTGTTACTGACCAGTACTGTTGTGGTGTTCACTCAGTATGAGTGTTACTGACCAGCACTGTTGTGGTGTTCACTCAGTATAGTGTACTGACTATGTTGTGGTGTTCACTCGTATGAGTGTCACTGACCAGCACTGTTGTGGTGTTCACTCAGTATGAGTGTTACTGACCAGTACTGTTGTGGTATTCACTCAGTATGAGTGTCACTGACCAGTACTGTTGTAGTGTTCACTCAGTATGAGTGTTACTGACCAGCACTGTTGTGGTGTTCACTCAGTATGAGTGTCACTGACCAGTACTGTTGTGGTGTTCACTCAGTATGAGTGTCACTGACCAGTACTGTTGTGGTGTTCACTCAGTATGAGTGTCACTGACCAGTACTGTTGTGGTGTTCACTCAGTATGAGTGTTACTGACCAGTACTGTTGTGGTGTTCACTCAGTATGAGTGTCACTGACCAGCACTGTTGTGGTGTTCACTCAGTATGAGTGTTACTGACCAGTACTGTTGTGGTGTTCACTCAGTATGAGTGTCACTGACCAGTACTGTTGTGGTGTTCACTCAGTATGAGTGTTACTGACCAGTACTGTTGTGGTGTTCACTCAGTATGAGTGTTACTGACCAGTACTGTTGTGGTGTTCACTCAGTATGAGTGTCACTGACCAGTACTGTTGTGGTGTTCACTCAGTATGAGTGTTACTGACCAGTACTGTTGTGGTGTTCACTCAGTATGAGTGTTACTGACCAGTACTGTTGTGGTGTTCACTCAGTATGAGTGTCACTGACCAGCACTGTTGTGGTGTTCACTCAGTATGAGTGTTACTGACCAGTACTGTTGTGGTATTCACTCAGTATGAGTGTCACTGACCAGTACTGTTGTAGTGTTCACTCAGTATGAGTGTTACTGACCAGCACTGTTGTGGTGTTCACTCAGTATGAGTGTCACTGACCAGTACTGTTGTGGTGTTCACTCAGTATGAGTGTCACTGACCAGTACTGTTGTGGTGTTCACTCAGTATGAGTGTCACTGACCAGTACTGTTGTGGTGTTCACTCAGTATGAGTGTTACTGACCAGTACTGTTGTGGTGTTCACTCAGTATGAGTGTCACTGACCAGCACTGTTGTGGTGTTCACTCAGTATGAGTGTTACTGACCAGTACTGTTGTGGTGTTCACTCAGTATGAGTGTACTGACCAGTACTGTTGTGGTGTTCACTCAGTATGAGTGTTACTGACCAGTACTGTTGTGGTGTTCACTCAGTATGAGTGTTACTGACCAGTACTGTTGTGGTGTTCACTCAGTATGAGTGTTACTGACCAGTACTGTTGTGGTGTTCACTCAGTATGAGTGTCACTGACCAGTACTGTTGTGGTGTTCACTCAGTATGAGTGTTACTGACCAGTACTGTTGTGGTGTTCACTCAGTATGAGTGTCACTGACCAGACTGTTGTGGTGTTCACTCAGTATGAGTGTCATGACCAGCACTGTTGTGGTGTTCACTCAGTATGAGTGTCACTGACCAGTACTGTTGTGGTGTTCACTCAGTATGAGTGTTACTGACCAGCACGTTGTGGTGTTCACTCAGTATGAGTGTACTGACCAGTACTGTTTGGTCTAGTGGTGTTCCTCAGTATGTAGTGTCAGCACTGTTTGAGTGTTACCATACGTTGTGGTTTACCAAGTTACTGGTTGTGTGTTCACTCAGTATGAGTGTTACTGACCAACTGTTGTGGTGTTCACTCAGTATAGTGTCACTGACCAGCACTTTGTTTGGTGTGTCACTCAGTATTGTGTGTTCACTCAGAAGTCACTGTTGTGTGTCGTTTCACGTATGAGTGTCATGCCAGACTGTTGTGGTTTCACTCAGTATGAGTGTCACGACCAGACTGGTTCTAGTGATTCACTCAGTTGTGTTCACTCAGTATGAGGTCACACCGTATAGTTGGGTTCCTCGATAGCCTGCGTGTTTGTGGTGTTCACTCAGTATGAGTGTCACTGACCAGTACTGTTGTGGTGTTCACTCAGTATGAGTGTCACTGACCAGTACTGTTGTGGTGTTCACTCAGTATGAGTGTCACTGACCAGTACTGTTGTGGTGTTCACTCAGTATGAGTGTCACTGACCAGTACTGTTGTGGTGTTCACTCAGTATGAGTGTCACTGACCAGTACTGTTGTGGTGTTCACTCAGTATGAGTGTCTCTGACCAGTACTGTTGTGGTGTTCACTCAGTATGAGTGTCACTGACCAGCACTGTTGTGGTGTTCACTCACAGTGTAACACTGACAATATTCTGTCAGTGTTACTCATCTCGTGAATGTCACAAGACAGTTAACGCAACTTAATTCTGTCTGACAGCATATTTACTCACAGGATAAAAAGCCTTGCTGTCGGAGTTGCCTCTCTGTCGCGATATAAGCAGACGGAGAAACGAGCCCTCCGGTACTCCCTACGCTGAATGACACACACGGGTTTAGCTCTTTACTTAGGTATTATTTTATCGTAATTAACAAGTTGAACAGCGTACAAAACAGTACAAAATCTTGAATTCACTTCCTCCTCTTATCTTTCTACGATAAGGTTTTGTTTGGATTTTTAACCCGGGGAGGGTTAGCCACTCAGGATAACCCAATAAAGTCAGTGCGTCATCGAGGATTCAATCTTGCCCCCAGGATGCCACCCATACTAGTCCACTAACACCCAGGTACCTACTAGGTGAACGGGGACAGCAGGTGTAAGGAAACACACCCAGTGTTTCCACCCAGACGGGAATCGAACCACGAGCACTCGGTGTGTGAGGCGAGAGCGTTGCTAACCAGACCACCTCACGAAGAGAGAGATTAATTAATTGGTTTTATCATCATCCACAGTTGTGTAAAATTTCCGTCTCGGTTACGAAGAGCATTGCTGTTTTTAGGCTCAATACGGCGTGAGCCGTCAGTGGCCCTATAAACACAAAAGTAAGTCATTTGAGGGCTTAATACGGCGTGAGCCGTCAATAGCCCTGTAACTACAAACAAAAGTAGTTGTCATTCAAGGGCTCAATATGACGTGAGCCGTCAGTGGCCCTTTAAACCTCGAGACGACAGCTCTGTTCCTACAAATATATACTCACAAGTAGCAGTTAAAGACCCAAGTGTGAGTTTTAAAGACCCAAGTGTGAGTTTTAAAGACCCAAGTGTGAGTCTTAAAGACCCCATTGTAGTTGGAACGTCTTCACACAATTTTTATCCTGTGCTTAATTTATCGTTGAATACACCTGTGGACTCGCGTCACTATATGACGTAAAATCCGCCTTTCGCTTTAGTGTCCCGTGGCGCCACCTGGGTGAAATGGGCTCCAGGTGGTGTGTGAGTGAGCACCTGGAGGTAGGTGACTGCCCCTCTCCTGTCTCCCTACCTCCTCTGGCAGTCACATGGCAGCAGGTGGTGGTAGGAGCGTCGTTAGGTGACGGCAGGTGCATCGAGGCACAGCCTTTCCTTTACCTGGCAGTGCCGGGCACGCGCACGCATCAACGCCACCAAACATCAACTCATGCATAAACGCTAGCAAGCATCAACTCATGCATCAACGCCGGCAAGCATCAACGCCTGCAAGCATCAACTCATGCATCAACGCCGGCAAGCATCAACGCCTGCAAGCATCAACTCATGCATCAACGCCGGCAAGCATCAACGCCTGCAAGCATCAACTCATGCATCAACGCCGGTAAGCATCAACGCCTGCAAGCATCAACTCATGCATCAACGCCGGCAAGCATCAACTCATGCATCAACGCCGGCAAGCATCAACTCATGCATCAACGCCTGCAAGCATCAACTCATGCATCAACGCCGGCAAGCATCAACGCCGGCAAGCATCAACGCCTGCAAGCATCAACTCATGCATCAACGCCGGCAAGCATCAACTCATGCATCAACTCATGCATCAACGCCAGCAAGCATCAACGCCTGCAAGCATATACTCATGCATCAACGCCAGCAAGCATCAACGCCTGCAAGCATCAACTCATGCATCAACGCCTGCAAGCATCAACGCCTGCAAGCATCAACGCCTGCAAGCATCAACTCATGCATCAACGCCGGCAAGCATCAACTCATGCATCAACGCCGGCAAGCATCAACTCATGCATCAACGCCAGCAAGCATCAACGCCTGCAAGCATCAACTCATCAACTCATGCATCAACGCCGGCAAGCATCAACTCATGCATCAACGCCAGCAAGCATCAACGCATGCAAGCATCAACTCATACATCAACGCCAGCAAGCATCAACGCCTGCAAGCATCAACTCATCAACTCATGCATCAACGCCGGCAAGCATCAACTCATACATCAACACCAGCAAGCATCAACGCATGCAAGCATCAACTCATCAACTCATGCATCAACGCCGGCAAGCATCAACTCATACATCAACGCCAGCAAACATCAACGCATGCAAGCATCAACTCATACATCAACGCCAGCAAGCATCAACGCATGCAAACATCAACTCATCAACTCATGCATCAACGCATGCAAGCATCAACTCAACAACTCATGCATCAACGCCGGCAAACATCAACTCATACATCAACGCCAGCAAACATCAACGCAAACAATCAAAATATCTCGTTTCAGGGGGAAAAAAACCTTACCACTCAGTGTTAACATCAATCAGTTTTTAAGTCAGGTTAAGTTAGATAAAGATACATAAACCTATTAAAACGTACAGTTAAACACATCTAAATAAAACACACTTTCCCTGGACGTCTAGCAGGGCAGTAGCCTAACAGGAAACGTCTAAATCCGGACGAACGTCACTGTTGACGCAGGATTTGCATGATGATTTCAGACGTTGTCTATCATTGCTGGTGTTGCAGTCTTCAGTGTTTGTAGTTGCAACACCAGAGTTGTGTTGCTGGTGTTGCAGTCTTCAGTGTTTGTAGTTACAACACCAGAGTTGTATTGCTGGTGTTGCAGGCTTCAGTGTTTGTAGTTGCAACACCAGAGTTGTGTTGCTGGTGTTGCAGTCTTCAGTGTTTGTAGTTGCAACACCAGAGTTGTGTTGCTGGTGTTGCAGTCTTCAGAAATATTATGCAGTCATTTTTGGCATCAATTTTGCTACGTTTGCAAAACTGTTTTCGATGTGTTTTTCTTTCGTGTTTTTTTTTATGATTTTTGTGAGAGGAGGAAGTGGGAGACGAAGTGGGAGTTGGAAGTGGGAGGGGAAAGTGGGAGGGGAAATCCCCATGGTAAGTCAGGTGTTCCCCCTTGTTGTCTGAGTTGAAAATAATCAAGTTAGAGCTGCCAGTTACTGCTGTTCTTGCTGTTCCTGCTGTTGTTGCAGCTGCTGATGATCCTTCTCACATCCTTCCTTAAACTGATACAATACAGACAGGTATTTTCGTCACAGTATTACATGTAGATCTAACCTAAACTGCAGACTGTTATCCTCACTGAGAGGTCGAACGGTGCGGTATATCGAGAGAAACCCTCGAGAGGACAGAAACATGAGTGATAAACTTGTCTGCTGAAGAGGACCTTAGCTGGAGGTCGAAATATGCATTAAGCACTTTAGTTGTTGAAAATGGTATAAAATACCGACAAGTTGAAGATTAAGACACATGTACAACAGTTGGGTGTCTTTATTGATGAAACGTTTCGCCCACACAGTAGACTTCTTCAGTCAAATACAAAGTGAACAATAGTAATGATGTTGGGTAAAAGGACACAAGTGCAACTAATGTTACATTTTATTGTGGCAACGTTTCGCTCTCCAGGAACTTTGTCAAGCCGTTACGGCTTGATAAAGATACCTAATAAAGATACCTAAGTGTTGCACACGTGTCTTACCAACATAGTTGCTACCGCTCTTAACTAGACTCCTGGAAATATAAACACATAAGCAGTATAATGTGATCCTTTATTGACAACGTTTCGCCCACGCAGTGGGCTTTATCGAGTCACAAACAGATCTACCTGGATAGAAATTAAACGAGTACCTGACTAAATCCTATAAATACTCATGTACTTTCTATCCAGGTAGATCTGTTTGTGACTTGATAAAGCCGACTGCGTGGGCGAAACGTTGTCAATAAAAGATCACATTATACTGCTTAAGTGTTTATATTTCCATTGTGTCTGTATTTTATACCATTTATTTCCAGTCGACTCCTACTTAGATCCATCAGCGTATATAACTTGTGTTAAATTGTAACTAACAGTTACACCATCAATTTCTTCTTGAGCAGTTGATTTTGTAAGGGATTTTTCTCTAGCGAGGTGGCAACAAGAACAGTAAAAAGTATGTGTCATGACTCCCATGTTGTCATGCATGAGTTAAGTTCTGTAGTCATTCCCTGGAGGTCGTGCGGTGAGGGTGAGTGCATGACAGTCACGTTGAGGTCATGTACAGTAGAGGTCATGCCCAGTGGATCCATGACAGCCATTTTGTGGTCATAATGAAGTAGCACCTTGCCTTTTTTTTTTACTGTTTAAAGGGTCACAATGACCTAATCTGGGATAGAGATTTATTCATAAAAAATCTATTTCTCTTATGTATGGGACAGGTCATCCTGAGAAATGGTAATTCCCAAGTGACAGTAACTCCAGCTCTGCTGGAACGAAACCTTTGAAGTTCATATAAAGAATTCTTTCTGAACTGTAGTTCTGAAAGCTCTCCTGATCATTCTGATACGAAGTTACTTCTGTAATTATATTACAGTTCCTCATAATAGTGTAAATATAAACATAATAATGGAGGAACACTGCAGTAGGCCTGGTGACCCAAACTAGGCAGATCCTTCTCTAAACCAACCATCCCAAACCATACCACGGGTGGGGATAGAACCCGCGATCAGAGTCCTAAAACTCCAGACCGTCGCGCTGACCACTGGGCCAGCCACCCACTTCTCCAACCTGTTCCCAAGGCTTCCCAAGAATTTGTTTCCATTCTTCAGTTAATAGTCAAACACAACCCTTCTCACTCATATATTTATTCAATCTCTTAAAGCTATCCAAGGTCTTAGCCTCTCTTACCCTATTGTACCAGCTGTTCCTTGCTACACCACACCAGCTGTTACTACCTGTTCTCTCTCAAGGTCCCCGTCACTATTTTAACATCTCTGGTGATTCTTTGGCGTGTGCGTGTTTACCCAGAACCCTGGTGGGCCAGACAGGTGGGTCGTGTTCACATGAAGGTAACACCTACACAGTGTTCCCCAACCAGTCATCAACAAATCCACTATTTCCACTGAACGGATGCCATCTCAACACCTGGCATCCTGGGGGACAAGACTGAAGGACTACAATGGAAACAAGACAGACAGTCCTCGATGACGCACTGACTTTCTTGGGTTATCCTGGGTGGCTAACCCTCCCCCGGGTTAAAAATCCAAACAAATCCTGTCTTATCTTATCTTATAATTATTATTATTATTATTATTATTATTATTATTGCTAGTGTGTTTCATGTGTTCATTGCAGGTTAAGTTATTACAGTTGCTGGATAACAACAAAACTGTCATCCTTAAAATACGGATTAAAGTCAATTCTCTTCGTATACACAGAAATACACACCGGGTGTGTATACACAAAGAGATACACACCGGGTGTATATACACAGAGATACACACCGGGTGTGTATACACATAGTTAAAAGCTTCTTGTTGTATTTACACAGAGATAAACTCCTCCCGATGTATATACCTTCTTCCTGCTCTATGGTTCTTAATGTGGTGTCCAGGTATATACATATATACAACCAGTTGTGAGAGTGACCAGGTATATACGTCAACACAACTAGTTGTCATTGACCAGGTATACACATCTATACAACCAGTTGTGAGAGTCACCAGGTATATATGTCAACATCTAGTTGTCATTGACCAGGTATATACATCTATACAAATAGTTGTGAGAGTGACCAGGTATATATGTCAACACATTTAGTTGTCATTGACCAGGTATATACATCTAAACAACCAGTTGTGAGAGTGACCAGGTATATACATCTATACAACCAGTTGTGAGAGTGACCAGGTATATATATATATACAACCAGTTGTGAGAGTGACCAGGTATATACGTTGCCTCAAACGTTCCTTTTCCAACGTTGTTGCCAAGGCAGTTTCAGTCATAAAACATTAACCCGGGTTTAACACATTCAATGTTGCAGAACCCGCCTCTCAGTGTTGGCAGTGTTGCAAGCTGCTGTTGACTGCTTTTCTCCTCTATCTATCGAACCAGGGATCTACCATGCAGTTTCTCCTCTATCTATCGCAATAGGGGTCTACTGTCATCTTGCGCAAGCCGCGGTATTAAAATCATAGCAAGCAACACACAGCAGGCAGTTTAACCCAGCAAGCAACACACAGCAGACAGTTTAACCCAGCAAGCAACACACAGCGGGCAGTTTAACCCAGCAAGCAACACACAGCAGACAGTTTAACCCAGCAAGCAACACACAGCAGACAGTTTAACCCAGCAAGCAACACACAGCAGACAGTTTAACCCAGCAAGCAACACACAGCAGGCAGTTTAACCCAGCAAGCAACACACAGCAGGCAGTTTAACCCAGCAAGCAACACACAGCAGACAGTTTAACCCAGCAAGCAACACACAGCAGGCAGTTTAACCCAGCAAGCAACACACAGCAGGCAGTTTAACCCAGCAAGCAACACACAGCAGACAGTTTAACCCAGCAAGCAACACACAGCAGGCAGTTTAACCCAGCAAGCAACACACAGCAGACAGTTTAACCCAGCAAGCAACACACAGCAGGCAGTTTAACCCAGCAAGCAACACACAGCAGACAGTTTAACCCAGCAAGCAACACACAGCAGACAGTTTAACCCAGCAAGCAACACACAGCAGGCAGTTTAACCCAGCAAGCAACACACAGCAGACAGTTTAACCCAGCAAGCAACACACAGCAGACAGTTTAACCCAGCAAGCAACACACAGCAGACAGTTTAACCCAGCAAGCAACACACAGCAGACAGTTTAACCCAGCAAGCAACACACAGCAGACAGTTTAACCCAGCAAGCAACACACAGCAGACAGTTTAACCCAGCAAGCAACACACAGCAGACAGTTTAACCCAGCAAACAATACACAGCAGGCAGCTACAGCTAACAAGCAACACAGCAGGCAGCTACAGCTAGCAATCAACATACAGCAGGCAGCTACAGCTAGCAAGCAACACAGCAGGCAGCTACAGCTAACAAGCAACAAACAGCAGGCAGCTACAGCTAACAAGCAACACACAGCAGGCAGCTACAGCTAACAAGCAACAAACAGCAGGCAGCTACAGCTAACAAGCAACACACAGCAGGCAGCTACAGCTAACAAGCAACACAGCAGGCAGCTACAGCTAGCAAGCAACACAGCAGGCAGCTACAGCTAACAAGCAACAAACAGCAGGCAGCTACAGCTAACAAGCAACAAACAGCAGGCAGCTACAGCTAACAAGCAACACACAGCAGGCAGCTACAGCTAACAAGCAACATACAGCAGGCAGCTACAGCTAACAAGCAACACACAGCAGGCAGCTACAGCTAACAAGCAACAAACAGCAGGCAGCTACAGCTAACAAGCAACACACAGCAGGCAGCTACAGCTAGCAAGCAACATACAGCAGGCAGCTACAGCTAACAAGCAACACAGCAGGCAGCTACAGCTAGCAAGCAACACAGCAGGCAGCTACAGCTAACAAGCAACACAGCAGGCAGCTACAGCTAACAAGCAACACAGCAGGCAGCTACAGCTAACAAGCAACAAACAGCAGGCAGCTACAGCTAACAAGCAACAAACAGCAGGCAGCTACAGCTAACAAGCAACATACAGCAGGCAGCTACAGCTAACAAGCAACACACAGCAGGCAGCTACAGCTAACAAGCAACAAACAGCAGGCAGCTACAGCTAACAAGCAACACACAGCAGGCAGCTACAGCTAGCAAGCAACATACAGCAGGCAGCTACAGCTAACAAGCAACACAGCAGGCAGCTACAGCTAACAAGCAACACACAGCAGGCAGCTACAGCTAACAAGCAACACAGCAGGCAGCTACAGCTAACAAGCAACACAGCAGGCAGCTACAGCTAACAAGCAACACAGCAGGCAGCTACAGCTAACAAGCAACATACAGCAGGCAGCTACAGCTAACAAGCAACACAGCAGGCAGCTACAGCTCAACAACAACAGCAGCAGGCAGCTACAGCTAATCAAGCAACACAGCAGGCAGCTACAGCTAGCAAGCAACACACAGCAGGCAGCTACAGCTAACAAGCAACACAGCAGGCAGCTACAGCTAACAAGCAACAAACAGCAGGCAGCTACAGCTAACAAGCAACACACAGCAGGCAGCTACAGCTAACAAGCAACACAGCAGGCAGCTACAGCTAACAAGCAACACAGCAGGCAGCTACAGCTAACAAGCAACACACAGCAGGCAGCTACAGCTAACAAGCAACACAGCAGGCAGCTACAGCTAACAAGCAACACAGCAGACAGCTACAGCTAACAAGCAACACACAGCAGGCAGCTACAGCTAACAAGCAACATACAGCAGGCAGCTACAGCTAACAAGCAACACAGCAGGCAGCTACAGCTAACAAGCAACACAGCAGGCAGCTACAGCTAGCAAGCAACACACAGCAGGCAGCTACAGCTAACAAGCAACACAGCAGGCAGCTACAGCTAACAAGCAACAAACAGCAGGCAGCTACAGCTAACAAGCAACACACAGCAGGCAGCTACAGCTAACAAGCAACACACAGCAGGCAGCTACAGCTAACAAGCAACACACAGCAGGCAGCTACAGCTAACAAGCAACAAACAGCAGGCAGCTACAGCTAACAAGCAACACACAGCAGGCAGCTACAGCTAACAAGCAACATACAGCAGGCAGCTACAGCTAACAAGCAACACAGCAGGCAGCTACAGCTAACAAGCAACACAGCAGGCAGCTACAGCTAGCAAGCAACACACAGCAGGCAGCTACAGCTAACAAGCAACACAGCAGGCAGCTACAGCTAACAAGCAACAAACAGCAGGCAGCTACAGCTAACAAGCAACACACAGCAGGCAGCTACAGCTAACAAGCAACACACAGCAGGCAGCTACAGCTAACAAGCAACATACAGCAGGCAGCTACAGCTAACAAGCAACACACAGCAGGCAGCTACAGCTAACAAGCAACACACAGCAGGCAGCTACAGCTAACAAGCAACACAGCAGGCAGCTACAGCTAACAAGCAACACAGCAGGCAGCTACAGCTAACAAGCAACAAACAGCAGGCAGCTACAGCTAACAAGCAACACACAGCAGGCAGCTACAGCTAACAAGCAACACACAGCAGGCAGCTACAGCTAACAAGCAACATACAGCAGGCAGCTACAGCTAACAAGCAACACAGCAGGCAGCTACAGCTAACAAGCAACACAGCAGGCAGCTACAGCTAACAAGCAACACAGCAGGCAGCTACAGCTAACAAGCAACACACAGCAGGCAGCTACAGCTAACAAGCAACACAGCAGGCAGCTACAGCTAACAAGCAACAAACAGCAGACAGCTACAGCTAACAAGCAACACACAGCAGGCAGCTACAGCTAACAAGCAACACAGCAGGCAGCTACAGCTAACAAGCAACACAGCAGGCAGCTACAGCTAACAAGCAACACAGCAGGCAGCTACAGCTAACAAGCAACAAACAGCAGACAGCTACAGCTAACAAGCAACAAACAGCAGGCAGCTACAGCTAACAAGCAACACACAGCAGGCAGCTACAGCTAACAAGCAACACAGCAGGCAGCTACAGCTAACAAGCAACACAGCAGGCAGCTACAGCTAACAAGCAACACACAGCAGGCAGCTACAGCTAACAAGCAACACAGCAGGCAGCTACAGCTAACAAGCAACACAGCAGGCAGCTACAGCTAACAAGCAACACAGCAGGCAGCTACAGCTAGCAAGCAACACAGCAGGCAGCTACAGCTAACAAGCAACACAGCAGGCAGCTACATCTAACAAGCAACAAACAGCAGGCAGCTCCACGTGCTTCCTTAAGCTAGGGTAATAATAGCTGCCCGGCACACTCAACACCAGTGCCCCGCCAGATACCCCGGCATCATCTGGGTATTCCCCAGGTGGTGCGGGGGTATCTTACATACCCCCAGCTTCCCCACCTGTTTTCCCCATTTATCCAGCTTCCTCCTCTCTCCCCCTACCCCCAACCTCTCTCTTCCCCACCTCCCCAACCTTGCTTCCTGACCTTACCATCTCTGCTTTCTATTTTTCCCTTCAGTCCTTACTTTACTATCCTCTCTCTCTCTCTCTCTCTCTCTCTCTCTCTCTCTCTCTCTCTCTCTCTTTCCTACCACACCAGTTTATTTCACTATTATTGTTTCAGCTCATTCATAATTTATGAAAGAATGAGTGGTAATAGAGGAAGAAAAATCTGGGTTTAGTGTTCATTAAGATACATCAGGATGTTCTACCTCACCTAACCTAACCTAATTGGAATTACATGAAGCCCCGATAAGTGCAGTCAGTCAGTCAGTCAGACAGTCAGTCAGTCAGACAGTGAGTCAGTCAGTCAGTCAGTCAGTCAGACAGACAGACAGTCAGTCAGTCAGTCACCCAGCCAGCCAGACAGTCAGTCAGTCAGTCAGTCAGTCAGTCAGTCAGCAGCGTCTCTTCTCAAGACAAGGTATATACACCCCGCCAGTTTATATATATATATATATATATATATATATATATATATATATATATATAGTTATTGCTCTGGTTTTCCCCGTGTCCTCCATTCTCGATGTCACTGATAGTGTCACCAACAGTAAGTCAAATTTTTTTGTGTGCCAGCATCGTAGCTGGTAGTGGCACTGAGTGATTCACTGTAACACTGTTCCTTCACTGTGCCAACATCGTAGCTGGTAGTGGCACTGAATGATTCACTGTAACACTGTTCCTTCACTGTGCCAGCATCGTAGCTGGTAGTGGCACTGAGTGATTCACTGTAACACTGTTCCTTCACTGTGCCAACATCGTAGCTGGTAGTGGCACTGAATGATTCACTGTAACACTGTTCCTTCACTGTGCCAACATCGTAGCTGGTAGTGGCACTGAGTGATTCACTGTAACACTGTTCCTTCACTGTGCCAGCATCGTAGCTGGTAGTGGCACTGAGTGATTCACTGTAACACTGTTCCTTCACTGTGCCAACATCGTAGCTGGTAGTGGCACTGAGTGATTCACTGTAACACTGTTCCTTCACTGTGCCAACATCGTAGCTGGTAGTGGCACTGAGTGATTCACTGTAACACTGTTGTTTCATTGTGCCAACATCGTAGCTGGTAGTGGCACTGAGTGATTCACTGTAACACTGTTCCTTCACTGTGCCAACATCGTAGCTGGTAGTGGCACTGAGTGATTCACTGTAACACTGTTCCTTCACTGTGCCAGCATCGTAGCTGGTAGTGGCACTGAGTGATTCACTGTAACACTGTTCCTTCACTGTGCCAACATCGTAGCTGGTAGTGGCACTGAGTGATTCACTGTAACACTGTTCCTTCACTGTGCCAGCATCGTAGCTGGTAGTGGCACTGAGTGATTCACTGTAACACTGTTCCTTCACTGTGCCAACATCGTAGCTGGTAGTGGCACTGAGTGATTCACTGTAACACTGTTCCTTCACTGTGCCAACATCGTAGCTGGTAGTGGCACTGAGTGATTCACTGTAACACTGTTCCTTCACTGTGCCAGCATCGTAGCTGGTAGTGGCACTGAGTGATTCACTGTAACACTGTTCCAACACAGTGTACAATTGACATGGCAGTTTCTTTCGAGTAACGTCATAGTCTCCGTTAAGTAACAATAAGTAGTAGTATTAGTAGTAACAGTAGTAGTAGTAACAGTATTAGTAGTAACAGTAGTAACAGTAGTAGTAGTAACAGTATTAGTAGTAACAGTAGTAGTAGTAACAGTAGTAGTAGTAACAGTATTAGTAGTAACAGTAGTAGTAGTAACAGTAGTAGTAGTAACAGTAGTAGTAGTAACAGTAGTAGTAACAGTAGTAGTAGTAACAATAGTAGTAGTAACAGTATTAGTAGTAACAGTAGTAGTAGTAACAGTATTAGTAGTAACAGTATTAATAGTAACAGTAGTAGTAGTAACAGTATTAGTAGTAACAGTAGTAGTAGTAACACTATTAGTAGTAACAGTAGTAGTAGTAACAGTAGTAGTAGTAACAGTATTAGTAGTAACAGTATTAGTAGTAACAGTAGTAGTAGTAACAGTAGTAGTAGTAACAGTATTAGTAGTAACAGTAGTAGTAACAGTAGTAGTAGTAACAGTAGTAGTAGTAACAGTATTAGTATTAACAGTAGTAGTAGTAACAGTAGTAGTAGTAACAGTATTAGTAGTAACAGTAGTAGTAACAGTAGTAGTAGTAACAGTAGTAGTAGTAACAGTATTAGTAGTAACAGTAGTAGTAGTAACAGTATTAGTAGTAACAGTATTAGTAGTAACAGTAGTAGTAGTAACAGTATTAGTAGTAACAGTAGTAGTAGTAACAGTAGTAGTAGTAACAGTAGTAGTAGTAACAGTAGTAGTAGTAACAGTAGTAGTAGTAACAGTAGTAGTAGTAACAGTAGTAGTAGTAACAGTAGTAGTAGTAACAGTAGTAGTAGTAACAGTAGTAGTAGTAACAGTATTAGTAGTAACAGTAGTAGTAACAGTAGTAGTAGTAACAGTAGTAGTAGTAACAGTAGTAGTGAACAGTATGTAGTAGTAACAGTAGTAGTAGTAACAGTAGTAGTAACAGTAGTAGTAGTAACAGTAGTAGTAGTAACAGTATTAGTAGTAACAGTAGTAGTAGTAACAGTAGTAGTAGTAACAGTAGTAGTAGTAACAGTATTAGTAGTAACAGTAGTAGTAGTAACAGTATTAGTAGTAACAATAGTAGTAAAAGTAGTAGTAGTAACAGTAGTAGTAGTAACAGTAGTAGTAGTAACAGTATTAGTATTAACAGTAGTAGTAACAGTAGTAGTAGTAACAGTAGTAGTAGTAACAGTAGTAGTAGTAACAGTAGTAGTAGTAACAGTATTAGTAGTAACAGTATAGTAGTAACAGTGTAGTAGTAACAGTATTAGTAGTAACAGTAGTAGTAACAGTAGTAGTAGTAACAGTAGTAGTAGTAACAGTAGTAGTAGTAACAGTAGTAGTAGTAACAGTATTAGTAGAAACAGTAGTAGTAGTAACAGTATTAGTAGTAACAGTAGTAGTAGTAACAGTAGTAGTAGTAACAGTATTAGTAGTAACAGTAGTAGTAACAGTATAGTAGTAACAGTAGTAGTAGTAACAGTAGTAGTAGTAACAGTATTAGTAGTAACAGTAGTAGTAGTAACAGTATTAGTAGTAACAGTAGTAGTAGTAACAGTATTAGTAGTAACAGTAGTAGTAGTAACAGTATTAGTAGTAACAGTAGTAGTAGTAACAGTATTAGTAGTAACAGTATAGTAGTAACAGTAGAGTAGTAACAGTAGTAGTAGTAACAGTAGTAGTAGTAACAGTAGTAGTAGTAACAGTATTAGTAGTAACAGTAGTAGTAGTAACAGTATTAGTAGTAACAGTAGTAGTAACAGTAGTAGTAGTAACAGTAGTAGTAGTAACAGTAGTAGTAGTAACAGTAGTAGTAGTAACAGTAGTAGTAGTAACAGTAGTAGTAGTAACAGTAGTAGTAGTAACAGTAGTAGTAACAGTAGTAGTAGTAACAGTATTAGTAGTAACAGTAGTAGTAGTAACAGTAGTAGTAGTAACAGTAGTAGTAGTAACAGTATTAGTAGTAACAGTAGTAGTAGTACAGTATAGTAGTAACGTAGTAGTAACAGTAGTAGTAGTAACAGTAGTAGTAACAGTAGTAGTAGTAACAGTAGTAGTAGTAACAGTAGTAGTAACAGTAGTAGTAGTAACAGTAGTAGTAGTAACAGTAGTAGTAGTAACAGTAGTAGTAGTAACAGTAGTAGTAGTAACAGTATTAGTAGTAACAGTATTAGTAGTAACAGTAGTAGTAGTAACAGTATTAGTAGTAACAGTATTAGTAGTAACAGTAGTAGTAGTAACAGTAGTAGTAGTAACAGTATAGTAGTAACAGTATAGTAGTAACAGTATTAGTAGTAACAGATTAGTAGTAACAGTAGTAGTAGTAACAGTAGTAGTAGTAACAGTAGTAGTAGTAACAGTATTAGTAGTAACAGTAGTAGTAACAGTAGTAGTAGTAACAGTAGTAGTAGTAACAGTAGTAGTAGTAACAGTATTAGTAGTAACAGTAGTAGTAGTAACAGTATTAGTAGTAACAGTAGTAGTAGTAACAGTAGTAGTAGTAACAGTATTAGTAGTAACATAGTATAACAGTAGTAGTAGTAACCCCCCCCCCCCCCCCCCCCCCCCCCCCCCCCCCCCCCCCCCCCCCCCTAGTAGTAACAGTAGTAGTAGTAACAGTAGTAGTAGTAACAGTATTAGTAGTAACAGTAGTAGTAGTAACAGTAGTAGTAGTAACAGTATTAGTAGTAACAGTAGTAGTAGTAACAGTAGTAGTAGTAACAGTAGTAGTAGTAACAGTAGTAGTAGTAACAGTATTAGTAGTAACAGTATTAGTAGTAACAGTAGTAGTAGTAACAGTAGTAGTAACAGTAGTAGTAGTAACAGTATTAGTAGTAACAGTATTAGTAGTAACAGTAGTAGTAGTAACAGTATTAGTAGTAACAGTAGTAGTAGTAACAGTAGTAGTAGTAACAGTAGTAGTAGTAACAGTAGTAGTAGTAACAGTAGTAGTAGTAACAGTAGTAGTAGTAACAGTAGTAGTAGTAACAGCAGTAGTAATAGTAGTAGTAGTAACAGTAGTAGTAGTAACAGTATTAGTAGTAACAGTAGTAGTAGTAACAGTAGTAGTAGTAACAGTAGTAGTAGTAACAGTACTAGTAGTAACTAGTAGTAGTAACAGTAGTAGTAGTAACAGTAGTAGTAGTAACAGTAGTAGTAGTAACAGTACTAGTAGTAACAGTACTAGTAGTAACAGTAGTAGTAGTAACAGTAGTAGTAGTAACAGTAGTAGTAGTAGTAACAGTAGTAGTAGTAGTAACAGTAGTAGTAGTAACAGTAGTAGTAGTAACACTAGTAGTAATAGTAGTTTCTGAAACAAAGGGAATATTCTTCAGGACTACGGTGTTCTTCACAGTACGTAACTCCAAGACTGAGGGACTGATTACCTCATCTTTTATACATACTTCTACAGTCTTCAAGTTATGTCCTTGAATCAGTATTGATAAAGCCACTGGAGGGCGAAACGTCTATAATAAAGATACCCGGATGTTGCACATGTGTCTAATTTTCATTCAGATCTAGATGTGGCAACACTGCGACAGAATATACCCACCCTATTGGTTATGGTATTTTATTGTTAAGACGTTTCGCCCACCAGGTGGGTTCTAATGTCTTTGGTGGACGAAACGTCTTCACAATGTATGATTTATCCATTCAAAGATTCCTGATATTTTACCACTACTACATATATGTTGTGTGTGTGTGTGGTTGAGTTCCAGCTGCTGGGTCCCTCGGTGGTGTTGATCTCCAGCTCCCAGACCTTTCAGGAAGAGTTTAATTGTAGCTTCCTAGGTCGGTTGGAAGCACACTCAGCTTACACACTGAGTGTCCGTGGTTCGATCCCCAGTATGGGTGGAAACACTGGGGTGTTTTTCCTTAAGACACCTGCTGTCCTTGTTCACCTAGCAGTAAGTAGGTACCTAGGTGTTAGTCGACTGGTGTGGGTCGCATCCTGGGGACAAAATTAACCTAACTTGCCGGAAATGCTCTGCATAACAATGGGCTTTCTATTTAGTAGTATGTCACTGATGTCAGCTATGGTATGTATAAGTTGTATCATATACTTGTAGAAATAAAGATTATTATTATTATTATTATTATTAGCGTGGAAGGTTTCAATGTGAGGTGCCTAGGCCTCTTGCATAGGCCTAGGAACAGGATTCTAGAGATGTTATGTGGGAGATACATCTCTCAACATCCCAGAGAGAGAGAGAGAGAGAGAGAGAGAGAGAGCATTAGACAGCACCCACCAACTTACCTGACCACCCTCGCATCGCTCTGGGCTCTTTAAACCAGAAATGAGGGATCCTGGCACAGAGCAGCTCAATACAAAGAAACTTAGAGCACACAAGTCTTTATTACACAACATTTGCCTCAAAGGCGAGCTTCCTAAGTCACAACCTTTGAAAAAGATTGTGATTTGATAATGGTCCGACCGAAACATCGCATACAGTTTCCTCTTAAGACTTGATAATTGTTCCAAAACAGACCAAAACTTCGTCGTCTAAAAATATATGGGTTATCTTTGAGTGGAAACGTGTTATGGTATCTACCTAGTCTTCCAAGCACCGCAGGTCTTGGTAATATATGAGGAGTTAAAGATTTTCTGACGTTATCTGGTGCCATCAAAGGCCTGACTACGAAAACGAGAGAAGCAAAGAACATGAACAGAGAAAGGAGAGGAGGAGAGAGAGAGAGAGAGAGAGAGAGAGCTAGCACCTCTGGGAAGATTCTCAATGTCAGTGTCAAGGTGAAGGAATTGTCATGCGCGGTACCCTTGTTGATAGTAGGCAACACCTGCCTCGGTAGGCACGTCTGCAACATTCCCCCCCCCCTCACATGCACCCACTCGTGCCTTAGTGAACTGCCTTAGTGCACCTGCTCACTCATTAGAGTCGTTCAGCACAAGAAGTGGGAGAATGGCGTAGCAGCACACTGTGGGTGTTCCACAGTGTAACTGTCATATAGAACAGTGGAGCAACACTGAGTTTGTAATCAATTCTGTTAAAAAAAATGGTTTTAACTGACCATAATTTTTAAAGGGGTGGAGGGGTAAGCCAGCGGAAGGCCTCGGTCAGATAAGATAAAGATAAGATAAGATTTCTTCGGATTTTTAACCCCGGAGGGTTAGCCACCCAGGATAACCCAAGAAAGTCAGTGCGTCATCGAGGACTGTCTGTCTTATTTCCATTGGGGTCCTTAATCTTGTCCCCCAGGATGCGACTCACACCAGTCGACTAACAACCCAGGTACCTATTTGCTGCTAGGTGAACATGACAACAGGTGTAAGGAAACACGTCGAAATGTTTCCACCCGCCGGGAATCGAACCCGGGCCCTCCGTGTGTGAGGCGAGAGCTCAAGCCACCAGACCACCGGGCTGGTCAAAAGCTCCAGCTGTGGGTCATCATCTGACTAAGACCCGCGTCAGGAAACACTTGTCCTATTTCCTGACGAACCTTACCTAACCTAACCTGTTAAAAACACTGAATATTAACGCTTCACATTGAGTGTGTATGTTCATCTATCCTCCCCCACAACCTACCCTTCTATCCTCCCCCACAACCTACCCACCTATCCTCCCCCACAACCTACCCCTTCTATCCTCCCCACAACCTACCACCTATCCTCCCCACAACCTACCCTTCTATCCTCCCACAACCTACCCTTCTATCCTCCCCACAACCTACCTTCTATCCCCCACAACCTACCCTTCTATCCTCCCCACAACCTACTTCTATCCCACACTATCTATCCTCCCCACAACCTACCCTTCTATCCTCCCCACAACCTATCCCTTCTATCCCCCACAACCTACCTTCTATCCTCCCCACAACCTACCCTTCTTATCCTCCCCACAACCTACCCTTCTATCCTCCCCCACAACCTACCCTTCTATCCTCCCCACAACCTATCCTTCTATCCTCCCCACAACCTACCCTTCTATCCTCCCCACAACCTACCTTCTATCCTCCCCCACAACCTACCCTTCTATCCTCCCCCACAACCTATCCTTCTATCCCCCACAACCTACCCACCTATCCTCCCCACAACCTACCCTTCTATCCTCCCCACAACCTACCCTTCTATCCTCCCCACAACCTACCCTTCTATCCTCCCCACAACCTACCCTTCTATCCTCCCACTACCTACCCACCTACTCATCCCCACAACCTACCCTTCTATCCTCCCCACAACCTACCCTTCTATCCTCCCCACAACCTACCCTTCTATCCTCCCCACAACCTACCCTTCTATCCCCCACAACCTACCCTTCTATCCTCCCCACAACCTACCCTTCTATCCTCCCCACAACCTACCCTTCTATCCTCCCACAACCTACCCTTCTATCCTCCCCACAACCTACCCTTCTATCCTTCCCACAACCTACCCTTCTATCCTCCCCACAACCTACCCTTCTATCCCCACAACCTACCCTTCTATCCTCCCCCACAACCTACCCTTCTATCCTCCCCACAACCTACCCTTATCTCCCCACAACTCTTCTTCTCCCCACAACCTACCCTTCTATCCTCCCCACAACCTACCCTTCTATCCTCCACCACAACCTACCCTTCTATCCTCCCCCACAACCTACCCTTCTATCCTCCCCCACAACCTACCCTTCTATCCTCCCCCACAACCTACCCTTCTATCCTCCCCACAACCTACCCTTCTATCCTCCCCACAACCTACCCTTCTATCCTCCCCACAACCTACCCTTCTATCCTCCCACAACCTACCTTCTATCCTCCCACAACCTACCCTTCTATCCTCCCCACAACCTACCCTTCTATCCTCCCCACAACCTACCCTTCTATCCTCCCCACAACCTACCCTTCTATCTCCCCACAACCTCCCTTCTATCCTCCCCACAACCTACCCTTCTATCCTCCCCACAACCTACCCTTCTATCCTCCCCACAACCTACCCTTTCTATCCTCCCCACAACCTACCCTTCTATCCTCCCCACAACCTACCCTTCTATCCTCCCCACAACCTACCCTTCTATCCTCCCCACAACCTACCCTTCTATCCTCCCCACAACCTACCCTTCTATCCTCCCCACAACCTACCCTTTCCTATCCTCCCCACAACCTACCCTTCTATCCTCCCCACAACCTACCCTTCTATCCTCCCCACAACCTACCCTTCTATCCTCCCCACAACCTACCCTTCTATCCTCCCCACAACCTACCCTTCTATCTCCCCACAACCTACCCTTCTATCCTCCCCACAACCTACCCTTCTATCCTCCCCACAACCTACCCTTCTATCCTCCCCACAACCTACCCTTCTATCCTCCCCACAACCTACCCTTCTATCCTCCCCACAACCTACCCTTCTATCCTCCCCACAACCTACTCCTTCTATCCTCCCCACAACCTACCCTTCTATCCTCCCCACAACCTACCCTTCTATCCTCCCACAACCTACCCTTCTATCCTCCCCACAACCTACCTTCTATCCTCACAACCTACCCTTCTATCCTCCCCACAACCTACCCTTCTATCCTCCCCACAACCTACCCTTCTATCCTCCCCACAACCTACCTTCTATCCCCACATACTCCTATCCCCACAACCTACCCTTCTATCCTCCCCACAACCTACCCTTCTATCCTCCCCACAACCTACCCTTCTATCCTCCCCACAACCTACCCTTCTATCCTCCCCACAACCTACCCTTCTATCCTCCCCACAACCTACCCTTCTATCCTCCCCACAACCTACCCTTCTATCCTCCCCACAACCTACCCTTCTATCCTTCCCCACAACCTACCCTTCTATCCTCCCCACAACCTACCCTTCTATCCTCCCACAACCTACCCTTCTATCCTCCCCACAACCTACCTCTATCCTCCCAATACCTCATTCCCCACAACCTACCCTTCTATCCTTCCCACAACCTACCCTTCTATCCTCCCCACAACCTACTCCTTCTATCCCCCACAACCTACCTCTTCTATCCTCCCCCACAACCATCCTTCTATCCCCCACAACCTACCCTTCTATCCTCCCCACAACCTACCCTTCTATCCTCCCACAACTACCTCTATCCCCTACAACCTACCTTCATCCTCCCCACAACCTACCCTTCTATCCTCCCCCACAACCTACCCACCTATCATTCTTCTTGTCTGCTGTTTCATTTATCAACTTGTCGCTATTCTAAATATTTTATTAAAACTCTGTCTGTACCCTACTGTCTGTACCCTACTGTATGTATCCTACTGTCTGTACCCTGCTGTCTGTACCCTGCTGTCTGTACCCTGCTGTCTGTACCCTACTGCCTGTACCCTGCTGCCTGTACCCTACTGCCTGTACCCTACTGTCTGTAACCTGCTGTCTGTACTCTGCTGTCTGTACCCTGCTCTCTGTACCCTGCTGTCTGTACCCTGCTGTCTGTACCCTGTTGAAAATTTAAGTTCGCAACATGAGATTTGATGGTCAGGTCCCTCACACCATACAGTCACAGTAGTATCACAGCACTGACCTGTGACAGCAGCATCACAGTACTGACTTGTGACAGCATCATCACAGCACTGACCTGTGACACAGCAACATACAGCGCTGACCTGTGACGCAGCAACACACAGCGCTGACCTATGACGCAGCAACACACAGCGCTGACCTATGACGCAGCAACACACAGCGCTGACCTGTGACGCAGCAACAGCACTGACCTGTGACAGCAGCAACACAGCACTGACCTGTAACAGCAGCAACATAGCACTGACATGTAACAGCAGCAACACACAGCACTGACCAGTGACAGCAGCAACACACAGCACTGACCTGTAACAGCAGCAACATAGCACTGACATGTAACAGCAGCAACACACAGCACTGACCTGTGACAGCAGCAACACACAGCACTGACCTGTAACAGCAGCAACATAGCACTGACATGTAACAGCAGCAACACACAGCACTGACCTGTGACACAGCAACACACAGCACTGACCTGTGACGCAGCAGCATCACAGCACTTACCTGTGACGCAGCAGCACTCAGCACTGACCTGTGACGCAGCAATACACAGCACTGACCTGTGACACAGCAACACACAGCGCTGACCTGTGACAGCAGCATCACAGCACTTACCTGTGACGCAGCAGCACTCAGCACTGACCTGTGACGCAGCAATACACAACACTGACCTGTGACACAGCAACACACAGCGCTGACCTGTGACAGCAGCATCACAGCACTCACCTGTGACAGCAGCAACACTTAGCACTGACCTGTGACAGCAGCAACACTTAGCACTGACCTGTGACAGCAGCAACACTTAGCACTGACCTGTGACAGCAGCAACACACAGCACTGACCTGTGACAGCAAACACACAGCACTGACCTGTGACAGCAGCAACACTTAGCACTGACCTGTGACGCAGCAACACACAGCACTGACCTGTGACAGCAGCAACACACAGCACTGACCTGTGACAGCAGCAACACTTAGCACTGACCTGTGACAGCAGCAACACTTAGCACTGACCTGTGACAGCAGCAACACTTATCACTGACCTGTGACAGCAGCAACACACAGCACTGACCTGTGACAGCAGCAACACACAGCACTGACCTGTGACGCAGCAACACACAGCACTGACCTGTGACAGCAGGAACACACAGCACTGACCTGTGACGCAGCAACACACAGCACTGACCTGTGACAGCAGCAACACTTAGCACTGACCTGTGACAGCAGCAACACACAGCACTGACCTGTGACAGCAGCAACACTTAGCACTGACCTGTGACAGCAGCAACACTTAGCACTGACCTGTGACAGCAGCAACACAGCACTGACCTGTGACAGCAGCAACACACAGCACTGACCTGTGACAGCAGCAACACACAGCACTGACCTGTGACCCAGCAACACACAGCAATGACCTGTGACAGCAGCAACACACAGCACTGACCTGTGACCCAGCAACACACAGCACTGACCTGTGACCCAGCAACACACAGCACTGACCTGTGACGCAGCAACACACAGCACTGACCTGTGACGCAGCAACACACATCACTGACCTGTGACGCAGCACCACACAGCACTGACCTGTGACAGCAGGAACACACAGCACTGACCTGTGACGCAGAAACACACAGCACTGACCTGTGACGCAGCAACACACAGCACTGACCTGTGACGCAGCAACACACAGCACTGACCTGTGACCCAGCAACACACAGCACTGACCTGTGACCCAGCAACACACAGCACTGACCTGTGACCCAGCAACACACAGCACTGACCTGTGACGCAGCAACACACAGCACTGACCTGTGACCCAGCAACACACCACTGACCTGTGACCCAGCAACACACAGCACTGACCTGTGACCCAGCAACACACAGAACTGACCTGTGACCCAGCAACACACAGTACTGACCTGTGACCCAGCAACACACAGCAGCCTCAGCAACACTAACAACACGGAACTGAGGTTCTCAGTTGCATGACTCGACTCACTTTAACTGATGCCGGTTATTTAAACTTGTTATGCTAGTATTTATGTTATGTTTCTTTTCATTGCTTTTGTTTGTTAATCTTATCTTTATTTTTGTGTGGTATTCTTCTGGTATTCTTAAGGTATTCTTCTGGTATTCTTAAGGTATTCTTCTGGTATTCTTTAGATATTCTATAGGATTCTTCAGGTATTCTTTAGGTATCGTATAGGATTCTTCTGGTATCCTTTAGGTATTCTTTAAATATCCTTTAGGCATTCTTCAGGTATCCTTCATTCTTCAGGTATCCTTCATTCTTCAGGTATCCTTCATTCTTCAGGTACCCTTCATTCTTCAGGTGTTGCTATACATCAAGATGTTGATGACACAAGTATTGTATGTAAGTGTAGCAACAATATACATCAAGGTCGTGGGACATTAGGTGTAGTGCTGAGTGTAATGTCATTGAACAAGGTGAGCATCAAGGGGTGGGTATGGGTGTTGCTGGGCTGGTGATGGCATAGTGGGGCGGAGGGTTAGTGGGCACGTCCTGGGGTGGGGGTGGCCCTGCGTGGGTGTGGTAAGACAGGGGTGGGCTAGCGTGGGTGTGGAAAGAACATAGCAAAGACTGCAATAACAGAGAATGACCCAAGAGCTAGGTCAAATAAATAGCTTCAGGGTCAAATTATTAGGACAGAAATGAATTTGCCTCAAGCCAGTGAAGAACAGGACTGGCCAAACTAAGAAATACCCGCGACCTTACATTCCAAATATCGAAGACCTGGTCCGGAACACATTAGTGTCAAAGACAGTTGAAGAGAATCTCTTCAACTACGGTGCTCTTCACACCAACTCCAAGGTTGACGGACTGATTACCTCATCTTGTGTATATAGTTCTACTGTCTTCAAGTTATGTCCTAGAATCTGTATTGATAAAGCCACTGGAGGGCGAAACGTCTACAATAAAGATACCCAGATGTTGCACAAGTATCTTACTTATCAAGCAGAGAAGATGCAAACTAGAAAGAGCGGAGCTCTGACAACCTAAGATAGATACACCCCGAATGAATTAACAATGACCAGAGCCCTGGTAAAGAGGAGGGAAGGAAGAAGGATGGAGGAGGGTGGAAGAGGGAGTTGAGGAGGTATGGTGAGAGAGAAAGGAAAGGAAAAAGATAAAATATAAGTGTTTCAACTAGTTTTCAGTTTTTACTTGGTAGTGTGTTCACTGTGTTGTGTGTACGTGGTGTACTGTGTTGTGTGTACGTGGTGTACTGTGTTGTGTGTACGTGGTGTACTGTGTTGTGTGTACGTGGTGTACTGTGTTGTGTGTACGTGGTGTACACATTACTTCAAAATGAAATTTGCATAGATTGTATACCGTACTACCCAGCACTCATTCAGATGTATACATGAAAGGTGTCTTCATGTATATTCCGGCGGTAGGTGTATGTATGTATATTCGTGAAGTGAAATTCCTTGTGATGGATGGTCGAGGCTTCCCAGGATTGTGGGTGCACGGTGAGTGAGCAGGTGGCTCAGTGGTACTTGCCAGGCACGGTGTTCTTTCCTTCTGCCTTCAGCTAGGCTCGGTGTTCTGCCTTGGGTGGCCTTCGTGGTGTTCAGGTGTTCGAGGGTGTTATGTAGTCTAGGTCAGACATTGCCCAGTCTTTACCGCCTCTTGGTAAGTCACTCTATATACTTAGCCTTTAAGTCCAAGACCCGAGACTCTTGGAACTCCAAATTCACCAAGAATTACAAGAAACTAATATCCCTTAATGTAAATATTCTCTTGAGAATGAGCCTGAACACCCGACTCATCCCACAGTCGTTGAAAACGCCTACATATATAGTGCCACTCCACAAATATGTTAGTTAAACTAATTGAAAAAAACTATATACTGATAGCGCCAGCGGCACACATTATCAAGATCTTTGAAAGGGTTAATTAAGAAGCAAGATTGCCAATGAAATTGAATCACAACAACTGCACAACAGAGGGCATGGACTTACAGTGGGTCAGTCCAACTTCTCGCATTTGCTGGAGCATTACATGATCTTGGGTGCACTGGAAAACAAGCAAAATGTAGATGTAGCGTAGAGTAACTATGCAAAAAAAAAAAAAGCCTTCGACAAGTGTGATCATGATGTAATAATGCATAAAATACTTACAGAAGGAATAACTGGAAAAGTGTGGAGATGGATATTTAACTTCCTGACAAACAAAACTCAGAGTGATAGCAAGCAGAGTAAAATCAGGGCCTGTCACAAAGAAAAACTGTTGCTCAAGGCACAGTACTCGCTCTACTTCTCTTCATCCTCGTATTCGACATAGCAACATAAATTATACCACTGTATCATCATCACAGACGATACTAGAACTTATAGAGAGTGACTTCCACAACACAAGACACAGATCACTTTTTGATATACCCCGTGTCCATATCAACCTATGTAAAAATTCTATGCACATAAAGGGCCCCAGAATCTGGAATTCATTACCAGTAAATACTAAAATAACCTTATCTGAAAATCATTTTAAGACTCTTCTCAAAAACCACCTACTCACCCTAAACTAAATACTCATACTGTAAATTACTTTCAAAAATGCTCAATGTTATTTTCCTTAAGATAATTTCAATTTTTACTATTATATTACCATCCTACTAAAACACTTACTACAATGTAATATCATCATATTGTATTTTGAACAATGTAATATCATCATATTGTAATTTGAACAATGTAATATCATCATATTGTAATTTGAACAATGTAATATCATCATATTGTAATTTGAACAATGTAATATCATCATATTGTAATTTGAACAATGTAATATCATCATATTGTAATTTGAACAATGTAATATCATCATATTGTAATTTGAACAATGTAATATCATATTGTAATTTGAACAATGTAATATCATCATATTGTAATTTGTACAATCTAGTATTTAAACAAAACAAACTCAATCAATTTCTCTAATATTATGTTCATAGTCTATAAGCCATTAGATTAAGCTGCCCTTAATGCCATGGCATGTCAGTGGCTCTCCTTGCACTTCAGATTATGATTGTAACTACAAAACCTATGTAAACTTGCAATGAAATAAATATTTGAATTTGAATTTTGAATTTTGATAAGAAACCTTCAAGCAGATATAAAAAAAAGTATTCCAGTGAGCCACTGACAACAATATAATGTCCATCGTGGATAAATTTCAGTTACTCTTCTATAAAAAAAATTTAAAAATAAAGATGGGTATGGAATAAAAGACAAATCCGAATTACTCAATAGAGCAAAATTTTAATGTAAGAGACCTGGGAGTGATAATGTCAAAGGATCTCACATTCAACACTCACAGAAATGTTATAATCACAACCACAAGAAGAGGTGATAACCCCGTGTAAGGCAGTCGTACCTGCTCGCTTAAAATCACCTGAATTACTGGGAATGCTGGAAGTCAATCTAACTGTACTCCTTGAAATGTAGGCGAGAAAAATTCACCATGATGTACACCTGGAAAATTCTGGAGAGACTGGTCCCAAACCTGCACTCTGAAATCACTCCCTATGAAAGCAAGAGTCTTGGCAGACGGTGCAAAATACCTCCAGCGAAAAGCAGGGATGCAGCGAGTACACTAAGAGACAACTATCTAAGTGTAAGGGGACCAAGAGTCTTCAACAGCCTTCCTTCATACATAAGGAGAATCACCATAGCTAGGAGCTGCGCCAGAATTTCTATAGTGGGGGGAGGGGGCTTTGGGGGCTATCTGGTTGGAAGGGGGCCTAGGACGCTTGAAGCAACGTTATTATTACTAATTTAATGAGGGGGCTGAGGGCATTCTGGGAGGTGAAGCCCCCAAGATTCCCTCTCCCCTTGGTACCACCACTACCTAGCTGTCTTTAAGAAGGAACCTGACGATAAGTTCCTTAAGTCACTTCCTGACCAACGAAACTGTGGCGCATGCGTTGGTCTGCGTGCATGTGGATGGGGGGGTGGAAGAGGGCGTGTTGACGGGGGTGGGAGTGGTTGGGCTGGCAAGAGGTGGGAGAGGACGGGAGGACTGGGAAGGGAGTAGGAGTAAGTGGGCGGGCATTGGGTGGTAGTGGGCGGGGCACGACTAAACTACGCAGTTGGCTCCTAAGGTCCCTCACCTTTACCGTGGTGATGGGTGTCACCCCTTCCCCACCCAGTCACCTCCCCTTCCCCCCTCACCTAGTGTACCTACACTAAGAGGTGTGTATCTCTACATGATAGATACACAGATTTGTACATATACACAGAAAGGTGTACACCCGCCGCTGTGTATACACACTTTAATCCTCTAACACAAGGTATTAAAGTCTTCTTGAGGTGGCGGCGAACCTGGTGACATGCAGCCTTCATGACCCTCGTGTAGTAGATAGGCTTGAAACCTAACAAAACAAAAAACATATCCCCATTTTCAACACGTTCAGTTTCTTACATAGACGATTCATGAAATCTTACAAGACAATTTTCTTTTAATTTAGGAAAGGTTAATATAGGTTAGACTAGGATAGGTCTGGCTAGGCTAGATCAGGCTATGCTAATCTAGACTAAGTTAGGTTAGTCAAAGTTAGATTAAATTAGACTACATAAGCCTATAAAATTTATATTAAACCACAAATAAACACATTAAAAACACTGCGGCCTTCATACGTTTGGCAACGAGGTAGTCGAGGATGATAAACACAAAAACGTTCGAATTTCGACGTTTATAATTCGTGGTGCGATAAAGATATGCTTTCCCCTCTGTTCCCTCTCCCCTCGTCCCCTCCCCCCTCGTCCCCTTCCCCCTCTTCCCCTCCCACCAATGAAAATTAAGGTAGTCAGAGGAGGAAGTTGTGTTGACCACAGCCACAAGCCACAAGCCAGGGTACCCCGGGTGCTGTCTTAACCTTCACACATGGCTTGTGCGACGCCTCCTCTGCCGCTCATGTCTCAGTGATGCTCATGTCTTAGTGATGTTCATGTCTCAATGCTGCCCATGTCTCAGTGATGTTCATGTCTCAGTGCTGCTCATGTCTCAGTGCTGCCCATGCATCAGTGATGTTCATGTCTCAGTGCTGCTCATGTCTCAGTGCTGCCCATGTCTCAGTGCTGCCCATGTCTCAGTGCTGCTCATGTCTCAGTGCTGCTCATGTCTCAGTGATGCTCATGTCTCAGTGATGTTCATGTCTCAGTGATGCTCATGTCTCAGTGCTGATCATGTCTCAGTGCTGCCCATGTCTCAGTGATGCTCATGTCTCAGTGCTGCTCATGTCTCAGTGCTGCTCATGTCTAGGTGCTGCTCATGTCTCTGTGCTGCCCATGTCTCAGTGATGCTCATGTCTTAGTGATGCTCATGTCTCAGTGATACTCATGTCTTAGTAATGTTCATGTCTTAGTGATGCTCATGTCTCAGTGATGCTCATGTCTCAGTGCTGCCCATGTCTTAGTAATGTTCATGTCTTAGTGATGCTCATGTCTCAGTGCTGCTCATGTCTCAATGCTGCTCATGTCTCAGTGTTGTTCATGTCTCAGTGCTGCTCATGTCTCAGTGTTGTTCATGTCTCAGTGATGTTCATGTCTCAGTGCTGCTCATGTCTCAGTGTTGTTCATGTCTCAGTGATGTTCATGTCTCAGTGCTGCTCATGTCTCAGTGTTGTTCATGTCTCAGTGATGTTCATGTCTCAGTGCTGCTCATGTCTCAGTGCTGCAACAGCAATGGTTCTTTGATACAGTGGATACATGTGTGGGCGAAACGTTGTGGTTAATTTAAGGTATCCATCGCATATGTGTGTTGTTTACTGCATCTCTGAAGCATCTGTATCCGTTTGTATATGTCTGTGTACTCACCTATTTGTGGTTGCAGGGGTCGATTTATAGCTCCTGGCCCCGCCTCTTCGCTGACCATTCCTAGGTTCACTCTCTTCTCCCCGCTCCAAGAGGTTTATTGTGTGTGTGGGGGGTTGGGGGTCGTCGTGAGGGGGTAGGTATATAACCCTTGCAGTGGCGCAGTTGGCCCTCTACTTCCCCATCCCCCTCACCTCCCTGTCAGCAACCCCTCTCTCTACCTTCCCTCACTTCCTCCTCTCCCCCAGTTACCTCTTCCACTCCCCCCCACTTGTCTTTCCTTACCATAACTCCCTATCCTCATCCTCTTCCTCAAATTATTTTTTCTCCATTCTCACCTAATTCATGCTCTATACTGTGTGTGTACTCACCTAATTGTGGTTGCAGGGTTCGATTCATAGCTCCTGGCCCCGCCTGTCTGCGTGCGTGTTAGGTACCGGTTGTCAAATACACTTTACGATAGACACTTGTTTACTTAATTCTACCATATGTGAAAGAATTCTTGAATGAAAATTATGGCAGTGTTATAAACATCGTACAAAAAACTACGTTTCAGCAAGCTACACTGGCAGTCAGAGAAGGCGGAGTGGGGGCACGCACTGGTTCAGGCTTCCTCGTAAGCCTTATCCTCTTAAAATGGATCCCACGAACTGGTGAAGGAAATTCTGGGAAGACCCCCAGCTCCACATGCGGCACCAGCGCGAAGGATACCAGCTCAGCGCAGACAAGACGACCAATTGAAACTGTGCTCGTAAACAATGCAGCTGGGATAGTGTAAGCTGTGAGTGCACATCAGTCAGTTGATTTTCCTCTAACAGTTCCCATCTCTGCCACCGGCACATCTCTTGACCCACTGACTCTCAGCATAGCAATGGCTCTCCGACTTGCTGCCCCTATTCACACTAGGCACAAGTGTCTGCAGCAAACCATTAGCTGAACAATTTAGTCTACATGGTCTGAGCTGTGCAAAGGATGGCCTGTTAGACACAATGAAACCAGTGACATCATGAAAGGAAGCCTAGCCACAGCCCAGTGCCCAGCCCAGAGAGAACCTCAAGCCTTATTTTTTACAGACGAATCTCCCGCTAGCATGGCCGTGACGAACTCTAGCTCAAGTCCCCCTCAAAGCCGTCAACATGACTCACAGCCATGCTAGCGGGAGATTCGTCTGTAAAAACTTGCATTTGTGGACACAGTGGGGCCTATGCTAACCTCAAGCCTTATTTTCAAGCAGGCCAGATACACATGCCAGCCACTTCGACGGGATCCTGTGGAACCCCATAGAACCTTGTGAAGCTCCGTAGAACTTGTGAAACCCCATAGAACCTTGTGAAACCCTATAGAACCTTGTGAAACCCCATAGAACCTTGTGAAACCCCATAGAACTTTGTGAAACTCCATAGAATCTTGTAAAACTTCATAGAACCTTGTAAAAACTCTCAGGACCTGTGAAAATCCTAATTCCTTGTAAAAGCAATGCTTAAAACGTTGTAAAAATCATTGGAAAAATGAAAGACAAGTGGCGTGAGACTGTTCTTGTCATCTAGTCTGACCAGCACCTACATCCCATTTAGTGCTGATCAGCAGAGTGGTGCTGCTGATCACAGGGAAGATCACAAGCTCGACAAGTATTGGGATACTTGGCCTACCTGTATTACTTTCTAGCAATATAATTAGACCTTTGGTCCCTTTTGAAAAAACATGTTATGGGTGTCCTCCAAAGCTGGGTTCCATAGTTATCGAAACCACTAGCGTGGCTGTTTAGTAAGGGTAATACGTAGTACATCTGGGGTCCCAGTCAGAGGAGCTTAACATTGTGTGGGATATGGTATTGTTTTAGAAGATTTATCCTGGCTGGCTGACCACAGCTACTGCTTCAACATACCTGGCATACTTCCACTAGTCACTAGTGGGCCCCGTCCACGTTGATACAACCACTACTACTGCTGTATCTCTCCTCTGCCACCATCTCACTGGCTCCCGTCTCCTTTCTCACTTCATTAGATTCATAAAGCCCTCTGGTGGGCGAAACGTCTCTCAAATAAACTCACATGTGGCCCATGTGTCTTGTTCACAAGCTGGTCGCAGTTAAATACATCTAATCTAGTTATATTGGAGATTTGTGTTGGAGTATATTTCAGGGTCATCTTTCTGCAAGAGAATCTGGTATGAAGCTGTTATTGCAAAGGCTGTAAGCACGGAGAAAGTTGTGTATATAACGTATTAATGTATGCGGGTCGTGTGCCTGCATTCCAGCAGTAGTAGTAGATCCCCTGTGATAAATAAGACACTTGTGCAACACTTAGGTATCTTTAGTCTGGAAACGTGTAGCCAGCCAGTGGCTTCTTCATTACAGTGCAGAAAAACGGTGGAAGATAAGGAGTTTGAGGTAATCAGTCCCTCAGCCTGGAATCGATGTTGTTCAGTCCACCAATCTTAATAAATCATTTATCATTAATGTTTCTATACATTATTGTAATTAATCAGATTATCTTAAAGGCAAAAATAACAGGAGCTCCCGTCATTCCACATTTACCGCGTAAATCCGCCACCCGCCAAAATCTGCGACGCAATAGCGGCCACGTGGTGCGCGCGCACGCGCTGCCCGCCACCACGTGCTCCCGCCCGGATGTAAACAAACACTCGTCCGATACATATGAAAAACTGTTCGATTCTAATGAAAAAACATAAACTTTGTAAGTGCCGTTTAACTCACTGTAAATTTTATGATAACTAGGGGACTTTGCAATCGATAACTGGAGTACCTAACCATATGATAACTTGCGTACCTTACCATGTGATAACTGGAGTACCTTACCATATGATAACTTGCATACCTTGCCATATGATAACTTGCGTACCTAACCAAATGATAACTTGCGTACCTTACTATATGATAACTGAAGTACCTTACCATATGATAACTTGCATACCTTACCATATGATAACTGGAGTACCTAGCCATATAACTGGAATCTTAAAATTTGTTGGGATTTTTAACCCGGGGAGGGTTAGCCACCCAGGATAACCCAAGAAAGACTTATTTCTATTGTGATCCTTTAATCTTACGTTTTCGAAAAAAATGCAATCTTCTTAAAAGGCTTAACCATTTTTTGAAAAGACGTAGAACTTTGTAGAAAGACTTAGGACCTCGGAAAACTTCGTAGAACCTTGTGAAACTCCCGTAGAATCTCGTGAAATCCCCTAGAACCTCGTGAAAGTCCCGGAGAACCTTGAGAAATCCTGTAGAACCTTGTGAAATCCCCGTAGAACCTTGTGAGACCCCGCAGAACCTTATGAAACCCCGCAGAACCATTTGAAATCCCGCAGAACCTTGTGAAACCCCATAAAACCTTGTGAAAGTCCCGTAGAACTTTGTAAGACTGTAGAACCTTGTGAATCCGTAGAACTTCGTGAAATCCCTTAGAACCTTGTGAAACCAAAGTAGAACCTTGTGAAACCAAAGTAGAACCTTGTGAAAAACCCGTAGAACTTTGTGAAACCCCCGTAGAACTTTGTGAAACCCCCGTAGAACTTTGTGAAACCCCCTTATATCCTTTTGAAAAGTCTCGGGACCTGTGAAAATCCTTAATCCCTGTAAAAACAATGCTTAAAAGATTGCGAAGAGCCTTAGGCTTGTGGGGAGCCTTGAGTTTATGAGAAGCCTTACTACGCTGGGCAACAAGAGTTTATACATTAAAGAAATTTTTAGATTTGTTAAATTTTATTGTATTTATACATACATCAACAAGTTTTCCACATATCTCGAAAGCACACAGGTGTTGTGGGCACATTGTAGTGTATTGTATAGATTTAGCCTAGCCCTAAGATAATCAAATAAAAAAATGACTTATTGTTTATGGTGTAAGATTATTTAGATACAATTACACATTTTTTTTTGGATTCATTATAGTTGTTTTACATAGCAATATATGTGTAATTTACCTAGGATAAGCCTTAATGACCATCATGCAGTCGATAGGCTTTAAACCTCATTGACCAATCCAAAAGAAGTCCAAGTGACTTTTTTTTTCCATTGGGGCTCTTGTCATACATAGCGTAAAGTAGGTTAAGTTTATTTAGGCACAGGTACACATAAGTACAGTTATCATACATAGTGTAAATTACCTAGGATAACCCTTGTAATATCTTATTACTTAAACTTTAGAAGTTAAAACATCTTAATAACTCATCTGTGAAAATCACAATAAAAGGAGATACACTAGGAGTAAGGTAACCTGAGTTATTTACATTAACAAAAGAGAGGATCAGCTTACAATAGGGACATGAATGTTAGCTGTACAAGAAATCACTCTCCTCCCTTTCTGTAACTTCATTTATTAGGCAAATTTTTAGCTTTCAGTTTTCCCATCAGTTCTTGAATGTAATTAGAAAAATGGATCTTTTTAAGGGCCTGTGGAATGAAAGGTGATTTAATCCAAGGAATGGGAAGGATAGCTCCATTTCCTTACATCCAGAGCCCTGGATTAAAGGGATAGTGTGCATGAGTCGAGGCAGTGCGACGCTACCCGACTGTATCCGAGGTTGTCACGTGACCTGCACTCAGTGCTGCGTCTCCCCCACGCTCGTGTGGACGCATACGTTTGTGAGGTGATATTACGACGTCTTGGTGGGTTATATCACCCTCTGCGTCGGGTGTGAGTGTGTGCGTCACTCAGACGACGAGTGCGTGGGGGAGGGAGTGAGGTGTGCGTAGCGGAGGAGGTGGAGTTAGTGAGGAGAAATGTGGAAGTTACCCGACGGACGTGCGGCTGTAGTCAGGGAGGCGTCCCTCCACACTCCCGGCCGCGTCGATAATATCCTCTAGTTGTGATTGGTCGTACGTGTGCACCGCCCTTGCACGTACACGCTTCCCTCCCACTGCTACACGTTCACCACTCCACGTGTACGTTTGTCACCACGTACACGTTACCAGCACGTACAGGCCCACGACGTACACTCCCACCATCTCAACATACGCCACTACCACACGTACACGCTTGGTAACATCAGTCGTACATTCCCACCACACGTACACGTTCACCACTACTAGACGTACCCACCCACCACTACACGTACCCACCCACCACTACACGTACCCACCCACCACCACCACTACACGTACCCACCCACCACCACCACTACACGTACCCACCCACTACCACCACTACACGTACCCACCCACTACCACCACTACACGTACCCACCCACTACCACCACTACACGCACCCACCCACCACCACTACACGTACCCACCACCACGTACGCTCACCATGGCACACGCCAACCAGCTCTGTGAAGATGCTCTCATCGCCAAAGTAAAGGAACACCCAAACCTTTATGACGTTACCCATAAAGACTACAAAGATTCGCGGAAATGCATCCACACCTGGTCCCAGATCGCCAGGGACATAGGGTGTCCGGGAGAGTGGAAGATATGCAAGGAACGCTGGAGGACACTGCGGGACGTGTACGTGAGGAACAGGAAGTCCATGATGGTGGGAGACACAGTGAGAAAGAGACCTCGTTGGCGATTCTTCGACCAGATGCACTTCCTCAACTCCTACATCAACCACAGACATCAAGACCCTGAAATGTTTGCTCTCTTGACTAGGTATTGAATGTGTCTACGTATTTTTTTTTAGGTAAAAGACACATAAGCATTAAGGAAACCTTTTTTTTTTAAGCTCGCTACCGTCTACAGGTTTTAATTTAAGTACAGGTACATATAAGTACAATTATCATGGATGTATATGGGGTACACAGTCAACTAGCCACTTTTGTGGCTACAGTCTTAAATCTTTTATACCAAACCTCATTAAATCTTATAGACTATATTTTGAAGCGTATGCAGTATGTAGAGCAACATTGAAGGTAAACAGGAGGTATATAAAGCAGCATTGTAGGTAAACAGGTATATAGAGCAGCATTGCAGGTAAACAGAAGGTATATAGAGCAGCATTGTAGGTAAACGGGGTATATAGAGCAGCATTGCAGGTAAACAGAGGTATATAGAGCAGCATTGCGGGTAAACAGGAGGTATATAGAGCAGCATTGCAGGTAAACAGAGGTATATATAGCAGCATTGCAGGTAAACGGAGGTATATAGAGCAGTATTGCAGATAAACTGAGGTATATAGAGCAGCATTGCAGGTAAACGGAGGTATATAGAGGAGCATTGCAGGCAAACGGAGGAGGTATATAGAGCAGCATTGTAGGTAAACAGGGGAGGTATATAGAGCAGCATTGCAGGTGAACGGAGGAGCATTGCAGGTGAACGGAGGAGGTATATAGAGGAGCATTGTAGGTAAACGGGAGGTATATAGAGCAGCATTGCAGGTGAACGGAGGAGGTATATAGAGGAGCATTGCAGGTAAACGGAGGTATATAGAGCAGTATTGCAGATAAACTGAGGTATATAGAGCAGCATTGCAGGTAAACGGAGGTATATAGAGGAGCATTGCAGGCAAACGGAGGAGGTATATAGAGCAGCATTGTAGGTAAACAGGGGAGGTATATAGAGCAGCATTGCAGGTGAACGGAGGAGCATTGCAGGTGAACAGAGGAGCATTGCAGGTGAACGGAGGAGGTATATAGAGCAGCATTGTAGGTAAACAATGGAGGTATATAGAGCAGCATTGCAGGTGAACGGAGGAGCATTGCAGGTGAACAGAGGAGCATTGCAGGTGAACGGAGGAGGTATATAGAGGAGCTTTGTAGGTAAACGGGAGGTATATAGAGGAGCATTGCAGGTGAACGGAGGAGGTATATAGAGGAGCATTGCAGGTGAACGGAGGTATATAGAGGAGCATTGCAGGTGAACGGAGGAGGTATATAGAGGAGCATTGCAGGTGAACGGAGGAGGTATATACAGGAGCATTGTAGGTAAACAGAGAAGGTATATAGAGCAGCATTGTAGGTAAACAGGAGGTATATAGAGCAGCATTGCAGGTAAACAGAGGTGTATAGAGCAGCATTGCGGGTAAACAGGAGGTATATAGAGCAGCATTGCAGGTAAACAGAGGTGTATAGAGCAGCATTGCCTGTAAACAGGAGGTATATAGAGCAGCATTGCAGGTAAACAGGAGGTATATAGAGCACATTGCAGGTAAACAGGGAATATGAGATATATAGAACAGCGTTGCAGGTAAACAGAGGAGGTATATAGAGCAGCATTGTAGGTAAACAGGAGGTATATAGAGCAGCATTGCAGGTAAACGGAGGTATATAGAGGAGCATTGCAGGCAAACGGAGGAGGTATATAGAGCAGCATTGTAGGTAAACAGGGGAGGTATATAGAGCAGCATTGCAGGTGAACGGAGGAGCATTGCAGGTGAACAGAGGAGCATTGCAGGTGAACGGAGGAGGTATATAGAGGAGCATTGTAGGTAAACGGGAGGTATATAGAGCAGCATTGCAGGTAAATGGAGGTATATAGAGGAGCATTGCAGGTAAACGGAGGTATATAGAGCAGTATTGCAGATAAACTGAGGTATATAGAGCAGCATTGCAGGTAAACGGAGGTATATAGAGGAGCATTGCAGGCAAACGGAGGAGGTATATAGAGCAGCATTGTAGGTAAACAGGGGAGGTATATAGAGCAGCATTGCAGGTGAACGGAGGAGCATTGCAGGTGAACAGAGGAGCATTGCAGGTGAACGGAGGAGGTATATAGAGCAGCATTGTAGGTAAACAGTGGAGGTATATAGAGCAGCATTGCAGGTGGACGGAGGAGCATTGCAGGTGAACAGAGGAGCATTGCAGGTGAACGGAGGAGGTATATAGAGGAGCTTTGTAGATAAACGGGAGGTATATAGAGGAGCATTGCAGGTGAACGGAGGAGGTATATAGAGCAGCATTGCAGGTGAACGGAGGAGGTATATAGAGAAGCATTGCAGGTGAACGGAGGAGGTATATAGAGGAGCATTGTAGGTAAACAGAGAAGGTATATAGAGCAGCATTGTAGGTAAACAGGAGGTATATAGAGCAGCATTGCAGGTAAACAGAGGTGTATAGAGCAGCATTGCGGGTAAACAGGTATATAGAGCAGCATTGCAGGTAAACAGGGGTGTATAGAGCAGCATTGCCTGTAAACAGGAGGTATATAGAGCAGCATTGCAGGTAAACATGAGGTATATAGAGCACATTGCAGGTAAACAGGGAATATGAGATATATAGAACAGCGTTGCAGGTAAACAGAGGAGGTATATAGAGCAGCATTGTAAAATGCTGTATAACCCCTGTGGTTTAGCGCTTCTATTTGATTATAATAATAATTGTAGGTAAACAGGAGGTATATAGAGCAGTAATGCAGGTAAACAGAGGAGGTATATAGAGCAGCATTGCGGGTAAACAGGAGGTATATAGAGCAGCATTGCAGGTAAACAGGAGGTATATAGAGCACATTGCAGGTAAACAGGAAATATGAGATATATAGAGCAGCGTTGCAGGTAAACAGAGGAGGTAGGGTAGTTGATGAGTGGAACAGTCTGCTTAATAGGGTTATTGAAGCAAGGACCTTGGGTAGTTTCAAATTTAGGTTGGATAAATTCATGAGTGAGAGGGGTTGGATTTAAGTGGGAATTGCACATGAGTAAATAGAATTATCAAAGCTTATTTCTTGGGTACAATTGAAGATTATGTTGAATAAATATTCTGTTAGTGGGATGGAATGTGAAGGACTTGCCAAGTATGGGTCAACAGGCCTGCTGCAGTGTTCCTCCTTTCTTATGTTCTTATGTATATAGAGCAGCATTGCAGGTAAACAGAGGGTGAGGTGCCTACGTCAGGTCACGGATGTGGGAGGCTCAACAGTGGAATACCTATGGGTAGGTTTAGATTGTGATACTCTGTGTTGTATTAAAACTTTGTCATAAAACGATGGTTGGAACAATTCAGATATAACTCACACTTTGGATTTTTTTAATCGGGCAAGTGCTAAACCCGTAGGGGATCACAGTTAAAGAGGCTTCGTGTCCAACAGGAATGCAGACATTATGATATTTTTTCTGTTATTCTAGTGCCTTTATGCCGGTGAAGTGCCCTTGATCTGAGAAATTGGAGCCATCCTCCCCTTCCTCAGATCAAACCTCTTCGTGACCAGCCAACCATTTATGATCCAGTCAATATAAAAAAATTCCCCATTGACGCTTTTCAATTATGTGGGCATCTGACACATTTGAAATTTTAGCTATGCATATCATCAATAAAATTATATTGTGTAGAAACACATACATTATCGTTATTTTAAATCATGGGTGTATTTTAAATGGAAAATTGTAAGTGTAATAATAAACTTTACCATTATCAAGTTTCGGTGAGAGTACGAAGGGTACAGTGTGAGTATACCACTGTAATTTTAGGTATGTTGGATACATTTGCAATGTTGGTATGTCTTATTTAAGTTGCTTTTTGTTCACCGGGAGCTTTATGAAGCCTCAGTTCAGGCTTGACAAAGTTCACAGTGAGCAGAACGTAGGTTAAGTAAAATATTCGCACGTTATTCACTGACATAATTTACGAGCTAATGATCCAGAGCTGACTGAAACGTCGTCTAATTTTCAATTTACGAGCTAATGATCCAGACTGAAACGTCGTCTAATTTTCAATTTGTGTGTTAGATTCAATTATTCCAGTCACGGCATTCAAACTTTTATCTTCTATTTGTACTTTCTGTTTGGCAGTCAGTGGGTAGGTCCGGAGGACGTGGAGACTGTGCTGTGTGAGGAAGAGAACGAGGGTAGTGATGCCTCGGAGACCCATGACGACACCTCTAACTCTACCAGCTTCAACGCTGAGGACCTCATCCTCACTACGGTGGATGGCAGACGTATCAAAGAGGAGATGGTGGAATGGATGGATGAAGAAATTGACGTGGTTGATAGAATGGTTACTCCAGATGATGGTGATTCTGTGACATCGGTTCTAAGCCCTAGTGCTGTTGCTCTCTCAGCTGCACACTGGAACACTGAGTCTACCCCTAAGAGTAAGTTTTCTTTCAAAGCTTCCCGCTTATCAACCCTATTATCTTTCATCACTCTGTAGCTTTTTATATTTCACTTATACATGAAAAAAAAACATTTACTTTTTAATTGCGCCTTTAATACTATGTAATCATTTTCAGAAAGAGCAAGAAAGCTTAATCACCTACCACTCGACAGTTTGCCAATTCAAATTAAGAATGTCTCTGGTAGTCAAGGACAAACGAAGAAGCCAGCAATTGCCCAAGACAACAAAAAAGATAAGGACAGTTTACTAGCGAAAGTTGGTGAACACACGATTAGGCTTCGCAGTATTTCAAGTATACAATCTCAGGACATTAAACCACAAATGTTAAGTATAAAACCTGAATGTCCTCAGGACGAAGAGGAGGAATTCTTCGGCAGATATATAGCAGCCGCTATTAAAAAATTATCTAATAAGTCAAAATCTTTGGCTAAAATGCGGATTCAAGAAGTTCTTTATAACCTGGAAGAGTCTGATCGAAAAAGCCAGGAAGTGAAATTGAAACACTTTAAAAACGACAAATCTGAAAAAGGAGCTGCATAGGTGCTAGTGATCTTCCTTTTAATTTATGCCTTGATGTTGCTGAAGGGCTCTTGATCCAAGGAATTGGAGCAACCATTACCTTGTATCAAACTTGAATACGTATCTCCCTTTCCATAGGCGCTGTATGACCCTCATGGGTTTAGCCCTTCCCCACGAATATATAATGGCACTGGCAGCATTTTTGTATTTGCCACTGATAACGTGAAAAGTTGTAAACATATGTTGTATAATTACACGAGTGAATGTTAAGACATAAATATTAGATGCCTCCCATGGCTCTACACAAGTTCCTTCATGATAGCCATATGAAACCCTCAAGTGTTGATAGTGCTACAGTGCAGATGTGCTACAGTCTGTTGACACGTGCTGCAGTGCTTGGAGTGTAGGTGAATGACATGTATGCACTGATCAAGACTTTTTAAGGAAACTTGACGCTAGAAGTGACTTCAGAACTGAAGTCGTCACGTGTGGTGAAAAATTTTCTTTAATAAATATCTTGATCAGTACATAAGTGTCTTACCTATATGTTATCGGTATCACCATACCACTTGCACCAAAGTTTTGTGTTGACAGTGCTACAGTATTGGATAAAGTGATCAGATGATAAGTGTCGGAAATATACCAGCTTTTAGCCGCAACATACGTGCTGGACACAATGAACGAACCAGTATGTTTAGAACTACGTATAGCAAAAATGTGTTCATACAAATTTGGAAATCCGATGTTGCTGCGATCAGTTTGCTACAAAAAAATATATTTTAAAGCAGTAGCCTCTTATAAAAACCAATGTGTACGTCCTGGCCTCACATGCACTACAAGAACCTGACCAAAATTGTGTAGCCAAAGTCGATGTTCCTAAATGTGTGTTACAAAACTCGGACATTAATATTGTGCCTCATTACGTTCTGACCCCTCAAGGGAGGTTCCTTGACGCTGGCGAGGGGCTCTTGATCTAGGGAATTGGATCTGTGCTCCGGTTCCCTGAATTGAGCCTGCATACCTTCCCCTCTCCCCACGTGCGCTGTGTAATCCTACGGGTTTAGCTCTCCCCCATGATTATAATAATAATAATCATTACGTTCTGCAACTTAACCACCAAGCGCTTTGGTGATCTCTTAATAACGTTTTCAAGGATGTGTGTTCTATGAGACATTTGTGAGATCACGTTGGTTGAAGATGCAGAACACCAAGTACGTTTATCTGGAGAGAGTTTCGGGGGTCAACGCCCCCACGGCCCGGTCTGAGACCAGGCCTCATGGCAAGTTGAAGATACAGACCAAAATACTAAATATTGAGTACGCTGGTTGAAGATATGGACCAAAATACCAAATACCAAGTATGTTGGTTGAAGATGCTATAGTTACGATATGAACGAATACCAAGTATACTGCAGAATATATTGTCAGCGTCTCGCTCTAACGTGAGCTTATACTAGTCTTGAAAAAAAAACTAATTAGAGCCCGGGTCCGTTGTCCCAATAAAGACCTGCTCGACTACTTGCTTATCTTCAATGAGATAAGCAGGTAGCCTGGAATTTAATTATATTTCGTAGTGGTTAAATTACACAAACTGCACTACACAAAACAAACTACGCTTCAGCAAATTACATTAAAATAAACTACACTACAACAAACTACACTACACCAAACTACAATACAACAAACTACACTACGATGTTGACTTCGTTTCTTGTGATCTTGTTGAATCCCTTCCTGGTGTATTCTATTGCTGATTACAAGAACCTTTATCAATTACTGTGTTAACAGTTTAACAATTACTGTGTTAATTTGCATGCAACTCTCTACAGAGTTATTTGTAAAATGAAATGTTAACTGATATATTTTATAAATGTATCATTAGACAACAGTGAAATAAGTTTTAATTAACTACCAACTGTCTGGTAAATTACTGGTGTTTACCATGTGGTTAATTACTCACTAGTGGTGGTAATGTATATATTCCTAATGATTATAATCATAGCCATATTTTTTAAAGGGGTGGAGGGGTAAGCCAGTGGAAGGCCTCGGTCAGATGACCATAAGCTCCAGCTGTGGGTCATCATATGGCTAAGATCCGCGTCAGGGAACACTTGCCGTTTCCTGACAAACATTATACCTACCCACTAGTGGTAATTTTGCCTTTTTTGGGGGAGATAAATCCCCTTTAGGGATGCGCCTTGACGCTGGTGAGGGAGTCTTGATCTAGAGAATTGGATCTGTGCTCCAGGTCCTGAATTGAGCCTGAATGCCTTCCATTCTCCCCCACAGGCGCTGTATAATCCCTGAGGGTTTAGCGCTCCACATAATAGGTAAATAGCTGACATTATTATTATTTCCATGAAAACCTCTCGAGGGAGGTTCCGTGATGCTGATGAATGGTTCTTGATCCAAGGAATTGGAATTTTCCTTTTGATCATACCTGATTACTCTCATTCCTATGGTGTTGTATAATCGTTACGGATTTATCGCTTCCTAAATATCTCCCTGGTGAAGGGCTCGCGATCCAAGGAATTGGACCTTCCTTGGCTCAAGCCTTATTCCACGGTTTTAGCGCTTTCAGTGAGTACTCTTCTATATGTGGTCGCAGGAGTCGAGTAACAGCTCGTGGTTCTGCCTCTTCAATGTATGTCCCTCGAGGGAGATAACTGGTTGCCGGTGAGGGGCTTTTGATATAAGGAATTGGTCCTGTACCGTAATTCCTTGAATAGAGTCTGTAAGTTTATTTAGGTACAGGTACACATAAATACAGTTACGTAAATTAACATACGTAGCATATGTGTAGATTACCTAGGATAACCCCTCCCCCCCAAAAAAAAAGTGACATTTCCATTGGGGTCCTGAATGCCTTCCAGTCTTCCCCAGGCTCTCTATGATCCCTACGGGTTTAGCGCTCGCTCCCCATGAATGATGTAGTAGAAGTAGGAAGAAGAAAGGGAAGGAAGAGAAGAACATAAATATTAGGGGCTTTTGGCATGTACATCTCTTTATACCTATGTATCATGTAAACCCAACAATGTATCTTTGTACCATGTCTAAATAAAGTATTATTATTATTATAAGGTTCTTCAGGAAACAGAACGAGTGTTTCCTGATGCGGTTAGATGATGACCCGCCGTTGGAGCTTTTGATCATCTGACCAAGGCCTTCCGCTGGCTTACCGGTCCACCCCCCTTTAAAAAGTATGGTCATAGTTATAACCATTTTTATAATATTAAGACTAAGGAAGAAACCATGTGCGCCTCGATAAGGGGACGGCCCTTCACCCCAACCACAACAATACCATCATAGCAGCAGTGGCTGTATAACCCTTGTGGTTTAGCGCTTCTATTTGATTATAATAATAATAATAATAGCAGCAGTGTTGTGTCTGTTGCTCCATCACTCGACTACCACCTCACAGCTGCTCATACAAGTGAGATATGAACTAATAAGTACCTTCATTGCCATATTTTCGGGCCCTCTGAAGTTGTGACCTTCCTATTGTATATAAAGTAGAAATTAGTGAAAATATTAACAGACAGCACTGAGCAGTATCTAAACACGATAAACATTGAAGTTTATTCTAAATTTCGGCAGAATTACCCCTCAAGGGAGGTTCCTTGACGCTGGTGAGGGGCTCTTGATCTAGGGAATTGGATCTGTTACAGTTCCCTGAATTAAGCCTGAATACCTTCCACATCCCCACAGGCGCTGCATAATCCTACGGGTTTAGCGCTCCCCCTTTATTATTATTATAATCGGCAGAAGTAAGTGATTCAAGTCCGACTTAGCGCTCCCCCACGATTATTATAATAATAAAAGCGACTCCGGTAAGTTATTGACAACACTGAAGCAACACAACAATGAGACAACAACTTCAGCAAGCCACCAACACTAACAGAGAACACTGAAGCAACACAACAGTGAGACAACAACTCCAGCAAGCCACCAACACTAACAAAGAACACTGAAGTAACACAACAATGAGACAACAACTTCAGCAAGCCACCAACACTAACAGAGAACACTGAAGCAACACAACAATGAGACAACAACTTCAGCAAGCCACCAACACTAACAGAGAACACTGAAGCAACACAACAGTGAGACAACAACTCCAGCAAGCCACCAACACTAACAGAGAACACTGAAGCAACACAACAAGAGTAACAACACTACAAGTGGTGGGTTCGTCAGGATGAGAAAAAAACATTGAAGAAGACTTCTACTCAAGCCTCGGTGGTGTGACAGCATCTTTCTGTCTTGAGTATTGGTAAGAAATATCCCATAAAATATATATATATATTATATTTATTTATTGACTTATATTTTAAGGTAGTATGTTGTTTCTTGACCCCGGGTACATCAATGGTTGGAGCCCCATGCGAGTCCCTTTCCTGAGTTGCTGGATACTGACTTGGGTAAGATAAGATTTTGTTTGAATTTTTAACCCAAAGGGTTAGCCACCCAGGATAACCCAAGAAAGGCAGTGTGTTATCTGTCTTATTTCCATTGTGGTCCTTCAATCTTGTCCCTCAGGATATGACCCACACCAGTCAACTAACACTCAGGTACCTAGTTACTAGGGTTAGGTTAGGTTCGTCAGATGAATGGGACAGCAGATGTAAGGAGACGCGCCCAGTGTTTGCACCCTTGCCTGGGATCAAACCATTGCCCATTGCCTACCAGGCCACGGGCCACTTAGGTAGTGTGTTGGTGTCTAGCTCAGCCAGGCTGTCTGCTCATGTTGAGTTGTTTCTAGTGTCTTAAACCATTGTGTTAGATGGTGCTATTAACTAGTACAGTATGTAAGATTATTAAATGTAGAAAACATTTACTCCCCTTCTCTCTCTCTCTTGTCTGTCTCTATCACCCATATTAGTTTAGTGATTGTTTTTTAATAATAATATTTTTTTCTTTCTCTTTCCTGCTCTCTTTTTATTTACACAAGGGTTAGGTTAAGAGTTCCTGTATTTATTTACAAGCTAAGAGCTCTTTAATTATTTTTTCTCTTTCCTCTCTCTCATTTCATTCTCTTTCCCTTTCCTTTCTCACTTTCTTTGTCCTTTTCTTCTTACTCTTTCTCTTTCCTTTTTATTTTTTTTCATAATTCCACAAGGGTTTTTACAGGGCTAATTTGAGAGTTCCTACCTTTATTTACCAGTTAAAAGCTGTTACATACTTCATTCATTTGAAAGCCTTTTTTGTCATGAAATATACAAATGGAGAACAGGATTAAGTTGGAACCATCTGTGGGCCAGCTATTTCATTTGGTCAACTGACTTTACTTCATTGATGTTATGCTGTACAAACCTATTCCAGCCTTGAGTCATTCAAGGAATGAATGATTGCAGATGAAGTGATGTTCTTACGAAGGGTACAGCCAGAGTGTAGTTTCTGTTTGCTTCCAGTCTTGTTGTGTAGAAGCTGGAAGCTGTCTTCTTGCTGTCTGCAAAGTGTACCATGTGGTACCTTGACAGCATTGGCCTTACATATATAGTATAACAGTAAGGCCACCCACATCCCTCCTGTGTTGAAGACTCTGCTGAAATGACAGATCTATCCAGGCGAGATATGAGTCGTCTTGCTCTGTTTTCTATTTTGAAAAGAAGTCTTAGATGAGATGGGGGCAGGCAGTCCAAGAAAGTGGAACATACTCAAGGTGTTTGAGCACTTGTGCCTTATACAAAGTCTTGTAGCCTCTACCATTGAGCAGATACAAGATACACCTTAGTGCTGTTAGCTTCATGGCTGACTATCTTGCATAATTTACTGCGTGGTTCTTCATAGTCAATTTTGAATCTAATTTCACCTAAAATCTTTTCTTAAAGACAGACACCAGTATGTACAAGTACCATCCGACTTACGACCGAGCTTGGTTCCGACCATCCTGTCGTAAGCCAAAATGGACGCAAGTCGAACCTTAGAAAATTGCCAACATACTGGGTAGGGCATAATGTCAAACCTTTGCTATATAAAGTACGTACAGTGGTACCCTGGTTTACGTAATTAATTCTTTCCAGAATGCTGTTCAAGTGCCGTTACCAAACGAATTTGTTCCCATAAGGAATAATGTAAATTAGATTAGTCCTTTCAAACCCCCAAAAATACACTTACAAAAACACACTTACATAATTGTTTGAGTTTGGAGCAGTACGTAAACCGGGGGTCCACTGTACCAACATAGTATTGCATGTTACTTTTTACTAAATGCTTTACTAATGTGTATGCTGCCAGACATATGTTACTTTTTACTAAATATTTTACTACTGTATATGCTGCCAGACGTACGGTCGTAAGTATGAGTGGTCGTATGTTGAGCAGGTCGTAAGTCGGATGGTGCTTGTACAGTGGTACCCCGGTTTACGATATTTTTTCATTCCAGAATGCTGTTCAAGTGCCATTACCAAACAATTTATCTCCTTAAATGTTGTAAAATAGACTAGTCCTTTAGACCCCAAAATTACACTTACAAAAGCATTTAAAATAAACTTACATAAGGGTGAGTTTGGGGACCATAACCGGTACCTGTATATGCAAATGGAGTCAACCCACTATCCAGCCTGCAGCTGTAGGAGTACCCCAAGGTAGTGTCCTAGGCTCACTCCTCTTTCTCATCTACATCAATGATCTCCACAATGCATCCCAACTCCTTAAACCAGTTCTGTTTGCAGATGACACTACTTATGTCTACTCCTATTCAAACCCAGCTGTACTTAGAAACACTGTAAACAACGAGCTGCTAAAAATATATACAGTGGACCCCCGGAAATCGAACATTCTTCGTTCCAGAATGCTGTTCAAGTGCTGTTACCGAACGAATTTATTCCCATAAGGAATAATGTAAATTAAATTAGTCCATTTCAGACCCCCAAAAATACACTTACAAAAGCACTTACAATAATAAACTTATATAATAGGTCGAGTTGGGAGGCGTTCAATTTCCGGGGGTCCACTGTACATCTACTTGGATGATGACCAGCAAACTCACTGTCAACATAGACAAAACATACTTCATGCTGTGTGGCAACAGAGCCTTAAACATCCAACTTAATACAGTGGACCCTCGCTATTCGAACATTCTTTTAGTTCTTCACCTCATGAAACGTGAAATGTTATGTGGGGAAAGGCACAAACATGTTCACCTTGATTAGGGTTAGTGACTTTTTTGTATGAAATTTGTGAAATGTATATCCATAATATTGTAAGATATATTTATTTCATTGGGTTCTGCTTGAAATTAGGGGGAAATTATTTATACAATTGTTGGTGTGTGTGTTTCTGTTTTTTGTATAAATACCATATCTGGCATATATATACGTATTTCATTGTACTATTAGGATAGGATAAGACTTGTAAATGTTACATCAACATCTTTTCTCACGTATGCATCACCTATAAACACAAATACAAATCTTTATTTCAAAATTATTATATAGAACATACAGTATTCTGAAGGACCATAGGAAGTATAGTATTTCAGAAATAACTTCACAGCACATACTGTAATTAATTTTTTTTATTATTTTTAAGGGGCTAATTCACATTATTAATAGCAACTTAAAAATAGACCAAGGCAGGCTTTCTAAGAAAATTTTAGTGAGTGGGTTCATGTTTTGTTTTTTCTGGTTAAAATCAAATCAAAGTTTTTGTTTTTATTTACCAGTTAAAGAATAAAAAGAATAAAGATTTTATTTCTTTGTAAAGGTTACAATGTGTAATTACAATTTTCGTTTCTTAAGTACAAAGAAAGCCACTATCATGCTGGGGCATTTCGGGCAGACTAATCCTAGTACATAACAACTACCTAAATCTAGACAAGATCAGAGTGGTTAACTTTTTAATAAATCTTTATTTAATCTTAATACTAATGTGAGGTAGTCAAGGTGGAGATTTATAAGAAAAATAATCTTGAAATTGTACATAATAAAAACAGTACAATTACAATTAATGGTTCAAACAGTAATATTTCATGGATTGGCAGATGTTTAATAGACTAGAGGTCATATAATATAATATTTGGGAGAGTTGCTTCAAATTTATTAGAAGTTGTTTTGATTGGTTTGGTTAGTGTTGAGAGATGAGATGATTTTTAAGCATAGTCCTAAATTTATATGTAGTCAAGGGATCCTTTACTGGTTCAGGTAGTGAATTCCAGATCTTCGGGCCCTTTATGTGCATTGCATTTTTGCATAGTGTGAGACTGACACGAGGGATGTCGAAGAGTGCCCTATGCCTTGTACGTATTGTGACTTGTGTGTTCTGCTGTAGCTATCAAGGAGAAGTTTAAGTGGAGGGTTTATGTTGGAATTTAATGTTCTGTATATGTAGTAGGCACAATAATATGAGTGTATGTCTCGTATATTTAGTAGGTTCAGGCTTTTGATGAGTGGTGGGGTGTGCTGTCTGGTACAGGAGCTGGTAATCTTCTGCACAGCAGTTTGATATGTTATTCATAGCAAATATAATGAAACAGTATTTACTTTGAATAACAGTATGTACTGATACTACATATATGTATATTCTCATTTACCAGTCAGGCTGGTACTTAAACCATTTCAGTATCACTCTGGTCTTTGTACTGTACCTTTGCTGTTTTCCTCATAGGAATGCTGTTACAGGTAGATGTGGATCAAAAAGAACCATTCTGATCTAATTCATGGCACTGAATAGTCTATTGTTTGTCCTTTGTAAAGATATTTAGTCTTTTGTCACTACCAGAAAGATTGCAGTGGGAAAACTCTCTGAAGTTAGCACAAGATTGACAAGTATTGCAAGAGACTGGTTTCACAACTTCTGTAAATCAGCTTGAATTTCATCCTCATATCATGGTCTCTTAACTTTGGTTACTTTATGAAAAGGTCAATGCAGTCCTCCATTTTACCAAATTAAATACAGGGAAGCCCCGCTTATACAGCAGGTTAGATTTCAGGCTACTGCTGTAAAGTTAATCATATGCTTTTTTCACTTTCAAATGCATATAAAAACTTGATAACTAATTTACACTTATATATTAAGTGAGCAGTAGAGCTAGGCCTAAAAAATGCATATACAGTGGACCCCCAAGTAATGAGCAAAATTCATTCCAGAAGCCTGCTCAAGTGCCATTACAGAACGAATTTACTCCCTTAAGAAATAATGTCAAGCAGGTTAGTCCATTTCAGACCCCCAAAAATACACTTACAAAAGCACTTACAATATTATACTTACATAATTGTACGATTTCTGGGGTGCTAATTACTCGGGGGTCCACTGTATAGTACACACATTACTTACCTTAAAATATTTTCAACCTTATTCATCATCCTATTTATTGTAGGAGGTCTGAATAAATGAAGAATGGGTATTATTTAAAACTCATGTATTAGGAAAATGCTGTAAAGTGAAGCACTGTAAAGCGAGGGCTGCCTGTAATCAAAGAACATTTAATAGTCAGCCAGCATTTTCACAGCAGTTGTGTACAATATTCAGTGTACTCGTACACATTGCAACTGTGTCTACCTCTTCGTTGGTTTCTGTTTCACTTGCAAAATGTATCACATGCTATTCAGAAAGTTTACTTTTCACGTCTCATTGTTCTTCATATACAGCAGTGGATATGTCGCATTTCTACCAAGCACAAAGAAGACTGTTTTGACTGGGTCTCTGGATTTGTTGATGTTCAGAAGAATGAACATGTAGACTCAACTGCTCAATATACTACTCACTACTTACCTATCTGTAATAGAAGGGCATTTTTCTCAAGACTATTTTCCAGCATTTTCTCAACTTTGAAGTCACTGGCAACACATTGGTCTAAATTACAGTACAGTGGTACCCCGACTTACGATGGTCCCCAAACACACCCTTTTATGTAAGTTTATTTTTAAATTTTTGTAAGTGTAATTTTGGTCTAAAGGACTAGTCTATTTTCATCATTTCTTATGGAGATAAATTCGTTTGGTAATGGCACTTGAACAGCATTCTGGAATGAAAAAATATCGTAAGTCGGGGTACCACTGTATAACCATTGTTTTAAATCACACTGCTTTTGATTCCCTAGCCATCTTGTCCATTGTTATCAGGTATGGCAAACTACACTCCCATCTTGCAAATCAAGACACCTACAGCTCATACATGGATACGTTTGGAGAGAAGATGCCCAGCACTTCTGTGTGAGGACTACCAGGCCAAACTGTTAGTTAACCATGTCTTAACTCTTTCACCATCTCTCACATAGCTCTGTCATTGAGGTCAGTGTTGCTTATGTAGATCTACTTCTTAATCATAGGTGGGTGTACAGTATAAAAGAAATCTGCCCCATGCATTATTGCATAATGGGAGCAATGAACCTCAGGCCCTATGTTCAAGTTAAAATAGCAACTTAGAGATGTTTTTTATAATTTTATTGGTTGTTTCTTGGTATCAGTTAAGTACAGTGGTACCTCGACTTACGATATTTTTTCATTCCAGAATGCTGTTCAAGTGCCATTACCAAACGAATTTATCTCCTTAGAAATGATGTAAAATAGACTAGTCCGGTTAGACCCCCAAAATTACACTTACAAAAGCATTTAAAAAAATAAACTTACATAAAAGGGTGTGTTTGGGGACCATCGTAAGTCGAGGTACCACTGTATGTGCCAAAGTATCAGTATTGATATAGGTAGTACTGGCTGATTTTTATGGCATCAGCATCAGCCTAAGATTTAGTATCTGCATCAGTGAGTATTTGCTAATTTCAGTGGTATTACCTAATTTTGATGGTATCAATATTGGCATAAAATTGAGTATCAAAATTGGTATCAGTAAATTTTTTGGCATTAACCCATCCCTAGTGTCAGTTGATAGATTGGAAAACATACTAGTGATATGGAGATTATTTTGGTCAGTTTCTGATTGGAAGTACAGTAGCATGAAATAAGCCTCATATTAGTGGAAATTTTCTAGTTTTGGCCATTTTCCTGAGGAAGGGTAGGCCCTCTTCCCCCAGTCTGTTTTACAGGCTTTTACTAGGTCTACTTCAATAATTTGGATGGACTCACTCATGACCAGTCATTCTTATATACTAATAGCCAAGAAATAAGGTAAAATTTCATTTTTATGTGTGATGGATTCAAAATGGGGGGCAAGTGTTATATAAAAAGAGTCCTTGGGGATGATTAGTGAACAGAAGAATGGCTACTCTAGTGGCTGGAATGCCTATATAGTTTTTTTTTTTTTTGGGAGGGGGAAGGGGGAATTTTTAAATTTGATTTATTGAGTTTTGTGGAATTTTAGAAAATTTACCGATTTCTGGGTGCCTTATAGGGCGGTTGATAGGTGAATGGGAAGTTTCTTGTGCTCACTCAATAGAATGGAAAGCATACTTCCCAAATAGCCTGAAATTAAGTTGGTATGAATAATGGAAATAGCATAAAATAGGCTTGAAAGTGGGCAATATTGCAATTGCATAAAGTGCTCCCCAACCTCCAACTGCATGCCTGCATAATTCCACGAGTTTTCCATCAGATTTCACAATTTTCGTATCTCTTTTTTTATTTATTAACACATCGGCCGTTTCCCGCCAAGGTAGGGTGGCCCAAAAAAGAAAAACTTTCACCATCATTCATTCCATCACTGTCTTGCCAGAGGCGTGCTTACACTACAGTTATAAAATTGCAACATTAACAGTGCAGGCACTGTACTTATCATCTCCAGGACTCGAGTCCAGCCTGCCGGTTTCCGACACGACATCTCCACTGCCTCCAGCCTTCTCCTTGTTGCAACATTCACCACCCATGCTTCAAACCCATATAAGAGCTTTGGTATAACTATACTCTCATACATTCCCCTCTTTGCTTCCATGGACAAAGTTCTTTGTCTCCACAGACTCTTCAGTGCACCACTCGCCTTTTTCCTTGTCAATTCTATGATTCACCTCATCTTTCATAGACCCATCTGCTGACACGTCCACTCCTAAATATCTGAATACATTCACCTCCTCCATACTCTCTCCCTCTAACCTGATATCCAATCTTTCGTTGCCTAATTTTTTTTATCATGTAGTATAGGGCAAGGAGGAATAACATCTTGTAGGAGTGAGTTGTGAGTGTGGGGAAGTTCGTGAGGCAGTGGGTAGAATGAAAAGGGGTAAAGCAGCTTGGATTATGGGATAAAGATAGAAATGTTAAAGGCAGGTGAGGATATACAGTGGACCCCCGGTGTTCGTAATTAATTCATTCCAGAATGCTGTTCAAGTGCCGTTACCAAACGAATTTGTTCCCATAAGGAATAATGTAAATTAGCGTAGTCCTTTTATACCCCCAAAAATACACTTACAAAAGCACTTACAAAAATACACTTACATAATTGTTCGAGTTTGGAGCAGTACGAACACTGGGGGTCCACTGTAGTTTTGGAGTGGTTGGTGTTTTTATTTAATAAATGTATAGTTCCTTTGTATAACAGCAAAGGGGACAAAAGAGAATGCAAAAATTATAGGGGAATAAGTCTGTTGAGTATACCTGGTAAAGTGTATGGTAGAGTTATTATTGAAAGAATTGAGAGTAAGACAGAGTAGGATAGCAGATGAACAAGGAGGCTTTAGGAATGGTAGAGGGGGTGTAGACCAAGTGTTTACAGTGAAACATTTAGGTAATGACAGTAGTTTGTTGGACTATGTATTGGTAGATAAAAGACTGTTGAGTAGACTTCAGGATGTACATGTTTATAGAGGGGCTACAGATATATCAGATCACTTTTTAGTTATAGCTACAGTGGGAGTAAAAGGTAGATGGGATACAAGGAAAATAGAATCAGTAAGTAAAAGAGAGGTGAAGGTTTATAAACTAAAAGAGGAGGCAGTTAGGGTAAGATATAAACAACTATTGGAGGATAGATGGGCTAGTGAGAGTGTAGGCAATGGGGTCGAAAATGTATGGGGTAGATTTAAAAATGTAGTGTTAGAGTGTTCAGCAGAAGTTTGTGGTTACAGGCGAGTGGGTGCGGGAGGGAAGAGGAGCGATGGTGGAATGATGATGTAAAGAGAGTAGTAAGGGAGAAAAAGTTAGCATATGAGAGGTTTTTACAAAGTAGAAGTGATGCAAGGAGGGAAGAGTATATGGAGAGAAAAAGAGAGGTTAAAAGAGTGGTGAAGCAATGTAAAAGAGAGCAGATGAGAGAGTGGGTGAGATGTTATCAGCAAATTTTGTTGAAAATAAGAAAAAGTTTTGGAATGAGATTAATAAGTTGAGGAAGCCTAGAGAACAAATGGATTTGACAGTTAAAAATAGGAGAGGAGAGTTATTAAATGGAGAGTTAGAGGTATCGGGAAGATGGAGAGAATATTTTGAGGATTTGTTAAATGTTGATGAAGACAGGAAGCTGTGATTTCGTGTGTAGGGCAAGGAGGAATAACATCTTGTAGGAGTGTGGAAGAGCCAGTTGTGGGTGTAGGGAAGTTCGTGAGGCAGTGGGTAGAATGAAAGGGGTAAGGCAGCTGGGATTGATGGGATAAAGATAGAAATGTTAAAAGCAGGTGGGGATATAATTTTGGAGTGGTTGGTGCTATTATTTAATAAATGTATGGAAGAGGGTAAGGTACCTAGGATTGGCAGAGAGCGTGTATTGTTCCTTTGTATAAAGGCAAAGGGACAAAAGAGAGTGCAAAAATTATAGGGAATAAGTCTGTTGAGTGTACCTGGTAAAGTGTATGGTAGAGTTATTATTGAAAGAATTAAGAGTAAAACAGAAAGCAGGATAGCAGATGAACAAGGGGCTTTAGGAAAGGTAGGGGTGTGTAGATCAAGTGTTTACAGTGAAACATATAGGTGAACAGTATTTGGATAAGGGTAAAGATGTTTTTGTGGCATTTATGGATTTGGAAAAGGCGTATGATAGGGTAGATAGGGGGCAATGTGGCAGATGTTGCAGGTGTATGGAATAGGAGGAAGGTTACTGAAAGCAGTGAAGAGTTTTTATGAGGATAGTGAGGCTCAGGTTAGAGTGTGTAGGAGGGAAGGGACTATTTCCCAGTAAAAGTGGGCCTTAGACAAGGATGTGTGATGTCACCGTGGTTGTTCAATATATTTATAGATGGGGTTGTAAGAGAAGTGAATGCGAGGGTCTTGGCAAGAGGTGTTGGGCTAAAAGATAAAGAAGCAAATACAAAGTGGGAGTTGTCACAGTTGCTTTTGGTGATGACACTGTGCTTTGGGAGATTCTGAAGAGAAGCTGCAGAGGTTGGTGGATGAATTTGGTAGGGTGTGTAAAAGAAGAAAATTGAAAGTGAATATAGGAAAGAGTAAGGTGATGAGGATAACAAAAAGAATAGGTGACGAAAGATTGGATATCAGATTGGAGGGAGAGAGTATGGAGGAGGTGAATGTATTCAGATATTTGGGAGTGGACATGTCGGCGGATGGGTCTATGAAGGATGAGGTGAATCATAGAATTGATGAGGGGAAAAGGGTGAGTGGAGCATTTCGGAGTCTGTGGAGACAAAGAACCTTGTCCATGGAAGTAAAGAGGGAATGTATGAGAGTATAGTTATACCAACGCTCTTATATGGGTGTGAAGCATGGGTGATGAATGTTGCAACGAGGAGAAGGCTGGAGGCAGTGGAGATGTCATGTCTGAGGTCAATGTGTGGTGTGAATATAATGCAGAGAATTTGGAGTTTGGAAATTAGGAGGAGGTGCGGGATTACCAAAACGATTGTCCAGAGAGCTGAGGAGGGGTTGTTGAGGTGGTTTGGACATGTAGAGAGAATGGAACGAGACAGAGTGACTTCGAGAGTGTATAAATCTGTAGTGGAGGGAAGGCGGGTAGGGGTCGGCCTAGGAAAGGTTGGAGGAGGGGGTAAAGGAAGTTTTGTGTGCGAGGGCTTGGACTTCCAGCAAGCATGTGTGAGCGTATTTGATAGGAGTGAATGGAGGCATATGGTTTTAATACTTGACGTGCTGTTGGAGTGTGAGCAAAGTAACATTTATGAAGGGATTCAGGGAAACCGGCAGGCCGGACTTGAGTTCTGGAGATGGGAAGTACAGTGCCGGCACTCTGAAGGAGGGGTGTTAATGTTGCAGTTTTATAACTGTAGTGTAAAGCACTCTTCTGGCAAGACAGTGATGGAGTGAATGATGATGAAAGTTTTTCTTTTTCGGGCCACCCTGCCTTGGTGGGAATCGGCCGATGTGTTAATAAAAAAAAATAAAAGTATTTAGATAAGGGTAAAAAGGTGTTTGTGGAATTTATGGATTTGGAAAAGGAGTATGACAGGGTGGATAGGGGGGCAATGTTGCAGATGTTGCAACTGTATGGAATAGGAGGTAGGTTATCAAAAGCAGTTTAAAGCATTTATGAGGATAGTGAGGCTCAGGTTAGAGTATGTAGGAGAGAGGGAGATTATTTCCCCAGTCAAAGTAGGCCTTGGACAAGGATGTGTGATGTCACCATGGTTGTTCGATATATTTATAGATGGGGTTGTAAGAGAAGTGAATGCTTGGATGTTGGCAAGAGGTTTGGGGTTAAAAGATAAAGAATCTAACACAAAGTGGGAGTTGTCACAATTGCTCTTTGGTGTTGTTATCTTTAGAAATCATCACAGACTCACTCTGACTTTTTAAAAAAAACTAATTTTCACAAAATAATTCGCACTTAGGAGAAAAAACTTATGGCGAGGTTTCTCTCCATCCTGAACTATTGTCAAGAGACTAGTCAGGGATGTGCATGCAAGAGGGTGGACTGGAAATGTCAATTAATAAATGTCCAACATTCAAAGTAATTGTGAATGCATGGACAAGTGGTACACATTCCGTACTTACACATCCACTTTGGAATAAGTCCAACTTGGTATACGTCCTGTTTGGATGCAAAAATTTTCCTTGGTATACAACCTTTGTTTGGAATACGACTTGCGTGCTACCCTTGCTTTCCTCTCTCTCGAGACAAAGCCATGAGTGCCCACTAGTGTCAGTATGCTAGTGGAGTTAGTGGAGGGGCACAGGGAAGAGCTGACCACTGAGGAGCTGCAGGAACTTGAGAAGGAGGAGCACAAGACTAAGATGGATGCACTCTCTTCAGGCTTGAAAGAGTAGATAGAGAAGCCCTTACTTCATTAATCAAGGAAATCTTTGCCAAATGGATGGACGTCAAAAACTTTGCAGAGAAGTACCACCCCAACAAAGCCCAAACAAGCCATAATAGCATTGTCTGGAATGACCAGACAGTGTCACATTTCCGAAACATCCTGAGAAGGCAGAAGCAAAGTTCCTTGGACAGATTTTTATTAAAAGTCAAACCTGGTGAGCTTCAACCAGGTCCAAATAGGGAAAAGAGACAGAAAAGAGAAGGAGACTCTTCTTCCAAACAATAACATTTCCTCCTACCTTCTCAGCACTATCCTACTAGGCACTCAACTCTTTTCAGCAAAGTAAAGTTAAATTTGCATTTATTTCATCTAATTCTTTTGTATTTATGTACAGTAGGAGAGGAGAGTTATTAAATGGAGAGTTAGAGGTATCAGGAAGATGGAGGGAATATTTTGAGTTGTTAAATGTTGATGAAGACAGGGAAGCTGTGATTTCGTGTATAGGGCAAGGAGGAATAACATCTTGTAGGAGTGCGGAAGAGCCAGTTGTGAGTGTGGGGGAAGTTCGTGAGGCAGTGGGTAGAATGAAAGGGGGTAAGGCAGCTGGGATTGATGGGATAAAGGTAGAAATGTTAAAAGCAGGCAGAGATATAGTTTTGGAGTGGTTGGTGCTATTATTTAATACATGTATGGAAGAGGGTAAGGTACCTAGGGACTGGCAGAGAGCGTGTATTGTTCCTTTGTATAAAGGCAAAGGGGACAAAAGAGAGTGCAAAAATTATAGGGGAATAAGTCTGTTGAGTATACCAGGTAAAGTGTATGGTAGAGTTATTATTGAAAGAATTTAGAGTAAGACAGAGAGCAGAATAGCAGATGAACAAGGTGGCTTTAGGAAAGGTAGGGGGTGTGTAGACCAAGTGTTTGCAGTAAAACATATAGGTGAACAGTATTTGGATAAGGGTAAAGAGGTTTTTGTGGTATTTATGGATTTGGAAAAGGCGTATGATAGGGTGGATAGGGGGGCAATGTGGCAGATGTTGCAGGTGTATGGAATAGGAGGTAGGTTACTGAAAGCAGTGAAGAGCTTTTATGAGGATAGTGAGGCTCAGGTTAGAGTGTGTAGGAGAGAGGGAGATTATTTCTCGGTAAAAGTAGGCCTTAGACAGGGATGTGTGATGTCACTGTGGTTGTTCAATATATTTATAGATGGAGTTGTAAGAGAAGTGAATGCGAGGGTCTTGGCAAGAGGTGTGGGGTTAAAAGACAAAGAATCAAATACAAAGTGGGAGTTGTCACAGTTGCTTTTTGCTGATGACACTGTGCTTTTGGGAGATTCTGAAGAGAAGTTGCAGAGGTTGGTGGATGAATTTGGTAAGGTATGTAAAAGAAGAAAATTGAAAGTGAATATAGGAAAGAGTAAGGTGATGAGGATAACAAAAAGATTAGGTGACGAAAGATTGGATATCAGATTGGAGGGAGAGAGTATGGAGGAGGTGAATGTATTCAGATATTTGGGAGTGGACATGTCAGCTGATGGGTCTATGAAGGATGAGGTGAATCATAGGATTGATGAGGGGAAAAGGGTGAGTGGTGCACTTCGGAGTCTGTGGAGACAAAGAACTTTGTCCATGGAAGTTAAGAGGGGAATGTATGAGAGTATAGGCATTAAAAAACAAAGAAGGGAAGTAACCCCAGATAAGGACTTGTTACCTGTTGTCTTTATGGAAGGGGATTCCCCTTCCAAACAGTAACAAATCTTCCATCCTCTCCCCTTCTCCGGTCTTCCACACATCAACAACTCTTCAATCAAGGTGTCATGGTTTTATTGTTTTATTCTTCATGTCTCATTGTTTTCTGTGTAATTAAATGTATATTTAATGTAGAAATTTTTTTATTTTAATACTTTTGGGTGTCTGGAACGGATTAATTGAATTTCCATTATTTCTTATGGGAAAAATATTCGGAAATCGTAATATTCGGTTTTAATCACTCTCTCTGGAACGGATTAATTACGAAAACCGGGGGTCCACTGTATGTATTTTAGCATTAAGCAGTGTTTATATTACATATTTTAGTATTAAGCAGTGTTTAAATTGTTTTATACAACCCCATCAATGTACAGTGGACCCCCGAGTTTCGTAAGGTTCTTACTTCGTAAACATCGTGTTTCGTAAGCTTTTTACGATTTCGAGAATCGTAAAACCGCTCGTGTTTCGTAACGTATTAGACCTGTCCGCCTGCTCCGCGCCTGCGCGGGACGCAGGACGCCGCCAGTGAAGCATTGTTTACCATTGAGAGAACATTACCTAGCGCTCTTTCAAACATTCACACTACATTTGGTGTTTTTTTGGTGCTTTAGTGATTGTCACTGTGAAATAAGTCTCCATGGGTCCAAAGAAGCTTCCTAGTGGCACCCTGTGGTAGCATTCATGGAGGGAGTGTAGCATTCATGCAGGGAGTGTAGCAGGCATGCAGGAGTTTAGCATTCATGCAGGGAGTTTAGCATTCATGCAGGGAGTTAGCATCATGCAGATGCAGATGCAGGAGTTTAGCAGGTATGCAGGAGTGTAGCATTCATGCAGGGAGTTTAGCATTCATGCAGGGAGTGTAGCATTCATGCAGGGAGTGTAGCAGGCATGAGGAGTTTAGCATTCATGCAGGGAGTGTAGCATTCATGCAGGGAGTGTAGCAGGCATGCAGGGAGTTTAGCAGGCATGCAGGAGTTTAGCAGGCATGCAGGGAGTGTAGCATTCATGCAGGAGTTTAGCAGGCATGCAGGAGTTTAGCAGGCATGTAGGGAGTTTAGCATTGTTACAGGAGTTTAGCATTGATGTAGGGAGTTTAGCAGGCATGCAGGGAGTGTAGCTTTCATGCAGGGAGTGTAGCAGACATGCAGGGAGTGTAGCAGGCATGCAGGGAGTGTAGCAGGCATGCAGGGAGTGTAGCAGGCATGCAGGGAGTTTAGCAGGCATGCAGGGAGTTTAGCAGGCATGCAGGGAGTGTAGCTTTCAAGCAGGGAGTGTAGCAGACATGCAGGGAGTGTAGCAGACATGCAGGGAGTGTAGCAGGCATGCAGGGAGTGTAGCAGGCATGCAAGGAGTGTAGCAGGCATGTATGGAGTGGGGATTTCCCTTCGTAGAGGCTGAAGAATTCCTCCCCCAACAAGTGTTTAATTGTGATGAAACAGGCCTGTTTTGGAAGAAAATGCCGAAGAGGACTCTTCAATAAAGGTAAGTAAATGTATATACGTATATATATTGTTTTTAATTATTTTATATGTGAATATTTTTTTGTGGAACGGATTAATTGTATTTACATTATTTCTTATGGGAAATAATGGTTCGAATTTTGAAAACTTCGTGTTAAGTACTAGCTCCTGGAACGGATTAATTACGATACTCGGGGGTCCACTGTATATGCCAATAACAATAGGATTTTTTTTTCATGGGAGCGGATTAATTTTTTCCATATGGAGCACTTCGGAGTCTGTGGAGACAAAGAACTTTGTCCATGGAAGTAAAGAAGGGAATGTATGAGAGTATAGTTATACCAACACTCTTATATGGGTGTGAAGCATGGGTGTTGAATGTTGCAACGAGGAGAAGGCTGGAGGCAGTGGAGATGTCATGTCTGAGGTCAATGTGTGGTGTGAATATAATGCAGAGAATTCGGAGTTTGGAAATTAGGAGGTGCGGGATTACCAAAACTATTATCCAGAGAGCTGAGGAGGGGTTGTTGAGGTGGTTCGGACATGTAGAGAGAATGGAACGAGACAAAATAACTTCGAGAGTGTATAAATCTGTAGTGGAGGGAAGGCGGGGTAGGGGTCGGCCTAGGAAAGGTTGGAGGGAGGGGTAAAGGAAGTTTTGTGTGCGAGGGCTTGGACTTCCAGCAAGCATGTGTGAGCGTATTTGATAGGAGTGAATGGAGACAAATGGTTTTTAATACTTGATGTGCTGTTGGAGTGTGAGCAAAGTAACATTTATGAAGGGATTCAGGGAAACCGGCAGGCCGGACTTGAGTCCTGGAGATAGGAAGTACAGTGTCTGCACTCTGAAGGAGGGGTGTTAATGTTGCAGTTTTATAACTGTAGTGTAAAGCACCCCTCTGGCAAGACAGTGATGGAGTGAATGATGATGAAAGTTTTTCTTTTTCGGGCCACCCTGCCTTGGTGGGAATTTGCCGATGTGTTAATAAAAAAAAAAAAAATTCTTATGGGAAAATTTGATTGGTATACGTCCTGTTTGGTATACGTCCTAGAACAGATTAAGGACGTATACCGAGGTACTACTGTATTCAGAAACTAACCTGTTGCACCAACTTTGCATCTCCACTAGCCTTTACACAACTAAATTTGCTTCTCCACTAGCCTTTACACAACCAACTTTGCATCTCCACTAGCCTTTACACAACCAACTTTGCATCTCCACTAGCCTTTACACAACCAAACTTTGCATCTCCACTAGCCTTTACATAACCAACTTTGCATCTCCACTAGCCTTTACACAACCAACTTTGCATCTCCACTAGCCTTTACATAACCAACTTTGCATCTCCACTAGCCTTTACATAGCCAATTTTGCGTCTCCACTAGCCTTTATACAGCCAACTTTGCATCTCCACTAGCCTTTACACAACCAACTTTGCATCTCCACTAGCCTTAACACAACCAACTTTGCAGCTCCACTAGCCTTTACACAACCAACTTTGCATCTCCACTAGCCTTTACACAACACTATACCACAATACCACAATACTATGTTTCCCTTATGGGTGTAGTGCTTTTTTTTAATGTAAAACAAGTGATGACTTCATAACACCAAATCTGAAAATAATATTGTAAAGTGCTAAACCCAGAAGGGTCATATAGCATCTGAGTAATGGGAGGCAGTCAGGTTCATTTCAAGGAAGGAGAGGATACGTTAAATTCCATGGATAAAGAACCCCTCACCAGCATCAAAGTACCTTCCTTGAGAGGTACATGTATTTGAAAATACTGTTCAAAGTATCGCCACTCTTCCTTTCCTGGAAGAAGCCTTTACTAATTATTTTTTTTGCCACTGTACAGTGGTACCCCGAGTTTCGTACAGCTCCCAACTCGAACAATTATGTTAAGTGTATTATTGTAAGTGCTTTTGTAAGTGTATTTTTGGGGGTCTGAAACGGACTAATCTAATTTACATTATTCCTTATGGGAACAAATTCGTTCGGTAATGGCACTCGAACAGTCATCTGGAACGAATTATGGCCGAAACTCAGGGTACGACTGTACTTTCATATTTACATTTACATCCTTTTGTTCCTCCTTTTGATCTTTTGAGTGTTTTAGTCCATAAGATGATCCTTCTACAAAGTGAGGCAAAAATTAAAAGCATTCATTTTCAACTCAAAATTCTGATTCTGTGTCTTCTCTTTGTTCAAATTAAGTTTTCAACAAAGAATCTGATCTAAGATCCTTCAATTTGGAATAAGTTTTAGTAAGAGGTAAACTTCTATGAAGCAGTGCCTTGTTGTTGGAGGAATTGAAAATTATGTATAATAAAGTTAATCGCTAAATCTGTAAGGTTGATACAGCACTTGGAGGAATTTAACCTATCTTCTTCCTTTCTGTTAACTGTTAGGGGTTCTTGATATTACATGTATCTTCTCCATGGCCTAGTCTCAGACCAAGCTTCCTAGGTTGGAAAGCAAATATTGGATCAAACTTGATTATCTTGATTCCACAGGTACAGTGGAACCTCAGTTTTCATTTGCCCTAGTTTTCGTCAAATTCAGTTTTCGACGACTTTTTTCGGCAAAATTCTGTCCGTTTTTGTTCATCCACTCGGTTTTCGTTGAGTTGACAGTGGTCCACCGTACAAAACACTCTGCCTGCCCGCGCCCACACAAAGCATCCCACTCGTTCTGACTCGGTCTGGCTTTGTTTCTCATGGAGTGAACATTACCCCGTGCATTCATCCGAAACATTTCGTAACAATCCATTGTTTTTTGTGCTTGCTTATTGAGTGCGACTGCTAAATAAGCCACCATGGGGCCAAAGAAAGTTCCGAGTGCCAGCTCTTTAATAAAGAAGGCGAGAAACACAATAGAATTCAAGAAAGAACTCGTATCAAAGTACGAAAGTGGCGTTGGGGTTGGATGAGTGGCCAGGATGTGGAAGAGTTGGGGGACGACTACAGGGAAGAGCTAACCACTGAAGAGCTGCAAGACCTTCAACTAGAACAGCAACAGACCACAGCTTAGGAAATTGCTTCAGAGGAAGTGTGTGCAAAGTGGAATGAGTTGCAAAGTTTTGTGGAGAAATATCACCCTAACAAAGCTGTTGCAAGCCATGTCTGCAACATGTTCAATGACAATGCCTTCCATTTTAAGCAAATCTTAAGAGATGCCAGAAACAAACCTCTCTGGACAGATTTTTTTGTGCGACAGGGGTCCAGTGCCAGTAAAAGACAAAGAAGGGAAGTAACCCTGGATAGGGCCTTGATATCTGAAGTCCTTATGGAAGGGGATTTCCCTTCCAAACAATAAACTCTCCTCCCTCTCCCCTCCTCGCCGTCTTCCATACACCAACAAGTCTTCAGTAAAGGTAAAAGTGATGTTAAATGTTCATTTATTCATTTCATTAGTCATTTATATTTATTTCTCATTATTTTCTGTATGTAAAACTATAGTTATTCTCTATAAAATGTATTTTTTGTTAATACTTTTGGGTGTCTGGAACAGATTAATTGGATTTACATTATTTATGGGAAATATTGCTTGTTTTCGTCAGACTTTCTGGAATGAATTAATCACGAAAACTAAGGTTCCACTGTATTGTATAACCTCCCCCCACTCCCTGTGGGTGCAGGTTTTCCTCACATTATTCCACTTATGGGGAGCACTAAACCCATAGGAATCATACATTATTATAATTAGGGGAAAGTGCAAAATCCCTAGGGGATCATACAGCACATGGAAAATGTAAGAATCAAGTTTGACCCGAGAGGAGAATAAGGGTCATACAGCACCTGGGAAAATAGGTAATAAGATTAGAGCCAAGGAAGAAAAGAGTAGCTCCAATTCCTTGGACTAAGAGCCCTTAATTGGCATCAAGGCACCTTGATAATAATAATGAATTTAAGTGATAGGATGGATAGGGAGGCCATTTGGCATATGTTGCAAATGCATTGAATAGGTGATAGGTAACTAAAAGTAGTAAACTTCTTACACAAACAAGGCTCAGGTTAAAGTATGTAGGAGTATGGGAGACTATTTCTCAGTAAAAGTAGAACTTACCCTACTAATGTGTGATGTAACTATGATTGTGTAACATATTTATAGATGGAGTTGTAGAAAGTGGTGAATGCTGTGGTGTTGGAAAAAGATGTGGGATTACAAGATGGTGAATCTGATTCAAAATGGGAGATTCTAAAGAAAAGTATCAAAGTTTGGTGGATGAATTTGGGAGGGTATATAAAAGTAGGAAATTGACAGTGAACATGGAAAACAGCAAGGTGATGAGGGTAGCAATAGTCTAGGCAATGATGGGTTGAATATCAGATTGGAGGGAGTATGGAGGAAGTGGATGTATTTGGGAATGGACATGTCACCAGATGGGTCTATGAAAAACAAGGTGAACCAAAGAATGTATGAGGGGAAAGAAGTAGGTTGTGTACCGAGACATGTATGGAAAGATTACCATCATCAGTTGAAGTGCTCAATGTAAAAGGGTTATACAGTGCTGCAGGGAGGGATGTGTGAAAGGTGAGTGTGTCAGGGATGAACGAATGTAGGGGTTATAGTATAAGGGAAGAAATCTGTGGAAAGAAAGTTTTTCTATGAGGAATAAAGTTGCACTGTATGACCCTTGTAGGTTTAGCACTTTTTTTTTTATTATAATAATATGAGGAATAAAAAGGAGGAGGGGGGTATGACTCAGAATATAGTGGTACCAACACTTATTTAGGTCTGATTATTATTATAATAAAAAAGAAGCACTAAACCTACAACGGTCATACAGTGCAGCTTAGGTCTGAGAGATATGTTTTGAACGTTGCAGCAAGAAGAGAGGCAGTGGAGGCGTCATGTTTGAGAGTAATGTGGGGTGTAAGAGTTATACAGAGAATTCAGAGAGTAGAATTATTTTTCACAAAATGTAGAAATTTAAATATGCTGTGGGTCACCAGCCACAGTTCAGAGGGCTGATATGGTTTGGAAATTTTGAAAAATTGAGGATTGGATGACGAGGGTGCACAAATCTGGGGTAGGAGGGGGATAGTGTGTGTTAAAGGCTTGAGCATCCTGCAAGTTCATGCGTTCATGCTAGTGAATAGATAAGCATTTTAATGGATGTGATCGAGTGAGCAAAGTTTTGTTTATAAAAGGATTTGGGGAAACCAATTAGCCAGACTTGTCCTGGAGGTGGGAAGGGCAGTGCTGCACTCTAAAAGGATGGGGATATTAAAGTTGGTGATAATCTAATTGTGATTTGATTACACTTTTATATATACCTTTACCTTTGATGAGTTTCAAGTCTTACCACTCCCGGAGCCCAGCCATTTGGCCATGCTAGCCTGGTCAACCAGGCTGTTGCTGCTGGAGGCCCACTGCCCCACATATCCATCACAGCCTGGTTGATCTGGCACCTGGTGAAGATACTTGTCCAGTTTCCTCTTGAAGGCTTCTACACTTGTTCCAGCCGTGTTTCTGATATCTTCTGGTAAGATGTTGAATAGTTTGGGACCCCAGATGTTGATACAGTTCCCTTATTGTCCCCACCGCACCCCTCACTCCAGTAAGTTGTTATGGCCGTGTGCAGATTTAGGACCAGGCCCTCGAGTACTTTCCAGGTATATATTATCACGTTTATCTCTCTTCTCTGCTCCAATGAGTACACGTTCATGACTTGAAGGCGTTCCCAGTAATTTAGATGCTTTACTGGCTCAATGTGAGCCGTAAACGATCTCTATTTGTTCCAGCTCTGATATTTCTCCTGCTTTGAATGGGGCCGTCAGCACTGAGCAATATTCTAAGTGATTTGAAGAGTGTCACTATCAGCATTATTTCCCTTGTTTTGAAAGTTCTCAGTACCCATCCCGTCATCCTCCTGGCTGTCGTGATCTTTGTCTTGTTATGGTCTTTAAAAGAAAGGTCAGCTGACATAATTATTCCCAGGTCTTACGTGTTCCTTTCGTTCTATTTGGTGACCCTCTGAGTTTTGTATATAGTGTTCCTTTTGAGTTCTTAATTCTTTCCAAACCTCAGCAGCTGGAACTTATCACCATTGAACGTCATGTTCTCCACTGCCCACTGCAAAACCCTGCTTACCTCTTCCTGTAATTTTTCAGTGTCCTCTACCGTAGTGACTTTCATGCTTATTTTAGTGTCATCTGCAAATGATGATACAAAAGTGTGCCGGGTGTTTTTATCTATGTCTGCTATGAGGATGAGAAACAGCAGAGGTGCCAGGACAGTACCTTGGGGCACTGAGCTTTTGACCTCACTGATGCTGGATCTTGCCTGGTTGATATGGCACCTGGTGAAGATACTTGTAAAGTTTTCTCTTGAAGATTTCTACAATTTTTCCAGTAGTGTTTCTGATATTTTCTGGTAAGATGTTTCTTTCAATGAGTACATGTTTAAGACTAAGGCATTCCCAGTAACTGAAGTGCTTTACTGGCTCAGTGTGGGCCGTAAATGATCTCTATTTGTTCCAGCTCTTGATATTTCTCCAGCCCTGAATGGGGCCATCAACACTGAACAATATTCCAAATGAGTGAGCACTAGTACAGTGGTACCTCGGGATACAAACTTAATTCGTTCCAGAAGGCTGTTTGAGTGCTGATACTGAACGAATTTGTTCCCACAAGGAATAATGTAAATTAGATTAATCCGTTTCAGACCCCCAAAATAACTTATATAATTGTTCGAGTTGGGAGCTGTTCATATCCCGAGGTACCACTATTTTGAAAAGTATCACTATTGGCATTATTTCCCTTGTTCTGAAAGTTCCCATTACCCACCCAGTCATCCTCCTAGCTGTCGTGACCTTTGACTTATTGTTTTCTTTGAAAGAAAGATCAGCTTACGTAATTATTCCCAAGTCTTGTGTGTTCCTTTCGTTCTATATGATGATCCTCTCGAGTTTTGTATAGTGTTCCTTTTGAGCAAGACAGCGATTGAATGGTGTTTCCTTTAACTAGATCACCCTGGGTGGAAAATGGCTGTTAAGACAGAGGTCATAGTGCTGGGATATGAGAGGTAATGGAATTTGATCAAAGGGTGGTTCAAATTCCTTGGATCAAGTCTCATCAGCAGCAACAGAGCAACCTTGCCTCCTCCTTGAAGGGAGGATATTGTATAGAGAACTTTAAAGACAAGCATTATACAGTTTTTACCCCTGCTGACCCTTGTGGGTTTAGTGCTTAGTTATGATCCCTGCTGCTGTTGATTTAGTTTTTCCTCTTCTTGCAGTATACCATATAGCCAGGCTTGTCTGATGAATAAGGCAATAAACAAACATAGGAAAGAATACACTTTAATTAATTTACAAAGTTTTGTACTTATCATGTACACTAAAAACATGGTACAGAAAAGTGTCAAGTCCTAATACGAAAAACAGGTTAAGATGTATGCTCACATGTTCACGTTGGTGCAGTATCCTAACAGTCCAGTCATTGTTGTACCCTCCAATGTCTAGGTATAATTTACAAAACTTTGTGCCAAGTAAGTTATATTCCTTCTGTTTTTTGCTAAATTACACAAAATCATGCTCATATATATTTATATATGAATCTATTTACCTAACCTGGAGCTGCTGACTTCAATCAAAAACTAATAAAATAAAATGTACTGTACTTCACTTACCAAACATTATTGTTCCTCCATGAAGTCTAGCCATGGGTTTTCAACAATTATACACAAAATAGTACAAGACTAGTTTCAGTCTTCCAGGTATTTTTACAATTATATTATTAAAAGCAGTGCTATTTACTTGCTGTAATCAACATTGTTTTCACTTCACATCTTGGCATCCTAGTTAATAAATTCAGTATTATCATTGTCAATTCATTGGAGTACTCTAATAATAAAAAAAAAACTCCAGGTCTTGTCAATTGTATTAACAGGAAAATGTGGGTGACAAAAATGTCTAGTAACAAGTAATTAGAAAATTAGACAAGTTTTTATATAAACTTGATGTAATGATAAAACATACAGTAATCGATAGTTTCAATTCAGAGGTCATATATACATAAATTGTACTTGTACACGTAGCAGTTTAAAAAAAATGTAGTATTCAGCAATGTAAACTCCTGAACATACTCCATTTGTTAACTACAAAAATAGCCACCTGTACTAACACATTGCACAAGTCAAGAATACCAACCACTGATCTGAAAGACAGTCTATGTATATGAAATAATGTAATTTTCGGTCTTATGTTATATAACCCCTTCATCAAACATTAATGCATTCTTACTTAAAAAGACTTTAAACATGTACTATACCAATTCTTAAATTCACTAGATATAGAGTAAGTTGCAGACATCAAGAAAATTTGAGATATTGATTTTGTTACTCGACTTGACAACAAGTATGTAACAGATGACACCAACATACCCTTCTATCTACTTTTTTTTTTTTTAACCAGTCCCAAAGCACTTACCATCCTCTGATGTAACACAACAAAATGTTAATTATTTGATGAATAATATCCACTACCACTTGAACTTCCACTTCCTCTTCCTCTGCCTCTGCCTCTCTGTTGTGAGCTATAGTTCCAGTTGTAACCACTTGTGTTCTGACCTCCAGAACTATAATTACTGTATCTGGTGCTTCCTGAATTGTACCCATAACCTCCAGAGCCTTGTCTGCAATTATAGGATAATACATATTACAATCATTTTTTATTTTATTTTATTAACACATCGGCCGATTCCCACCAAGGCAGGGTGGCCCGAATAAGAAAAACTTTCGTCATCATTCACTCCATCACTGTCTTGCCAGAGGGGTGCTTTACACTACAGTTATAAAACTGCAACATTAACACCCCTCCTTCAGAGTGCAGACACTGTACTTCCCATCTCCAGGACTCAAGTCCGGCCTGCCGGTTTCCCTGAATCCCTTCATAAATGTTACTCTGCTCACACTCCAACAGCACGTCAAGTATTAAAAACCATTTGTCTCCATTCACTCCTATCAAATACGCACACGCATGCTTGCTGGAAATCCAAGCCCCTCGCACACAAAACCTCTTTTACCCCCTCCCTCCAACCTTTCCTATACTTCTACAATTATTTATCTTATTTCCTATACGTATAAGCAATTTTTTTTTTTTACAATTTATTAACTCCTTGCCTATTATAAATTGCACAATTTTGATGACAATCTTATTTGAAAAGCTCTATAAATTCATCTACCTTCCATTTACTTTCATCAAATCTTACATTTGCTTTGTCTACACTAGAAAAAAGTTTTCTCTGCTAATTTTATCATTGGCCATGCAAAATAACTTGCTTTGTTGATTAAAAAGAATCTTAAAATATAAATTATATGCAGCATCGTATTTTTCTTCATTCCTCATTGGATCTGGGAAGTGCATATTCCTGGATACCTTTCAAAGTTCTTCAAATACTAAGAACTTTCGTAAGAGCATTTTATTAAATGACAGTTGAAGGAGTTTATTTTTTAACACATCGGCCATTTCCCACTGAGGCAGGGTGACCCAGAAAGAAGTAAAACCCAAAAGGAAAGAAAAAACGTTCATCATTCAACACTTTCACCATCACTCATACGTAATAACAGTCTTTGCAGAGGCGCTCTGATACGACAGTTGAGATGTCCCTCCAAACTGCCAATATCCCAAACCCCTCCTTTAAAGTGCAGGCATTGTACTTCTCATTTCCAGGACTCAGGTCCGGCTTACGGGTTTCCCCAAATCCCTTCAGAAAATATTACCCTGCTTACACTCAAGGAGATACTATATATAAAAAAAAAATCCTGTGAATCTTCAAATCCTAATATATGAATGTACAATACAGTACTGGTACTATTCAAATAAAAAAATTACATGTTAACCAGTTCAGATGAACAAATGCAAGTGTTTGGTAATCAATGTACATGTAAAATAAGTTATGATAATACAGCAACAGGGAAAGTTTTAAACATAAAATGTATAAAATTGAGGATTGTGATGATGGAATGAGTGTTAAATAGATGACGACAGCAGTGAAAATGCTTTCAGGAAAATATAAAAAAGAGAAAAGTCAAGATAGCGGTGGTGAGAAAATATGGTAAGAGTGCACCTAACAAAGTACTAAAATGAAGGAGTGGGAAGTAGGCAGAGGGAAATCAATTACAGTACTTAATATAGTGCAAGGAGCACTGGAGACCACACCAGCTGCCCTGCATTTTGAAGTTCAAAGCTATACCAACTTATTCGTGTGTAGCTAAGTCAGTACAGTTGCAAACTTGCACAGTAGGGCCCCCAGTAGTCCTCAGTTATCTTACACAATTCATTGCTGCTTTCACACATGGTGAAATCCTTATTTCAATGCTATAGTATGGCATCCACATGTAAACAGTAGCACTATCTGATTGAAAGAACTAATTATCATTTCTTAAAACCTTAAAATGATTTGTAAAGAACAATGTGCTGTACATTTATTTATTTTAATCAGGGCAAAATGCTTAACCTGTAGGAGTCATATAGCCCTTCAAGAAGGGAATGTATTCAGGCTTGATCCAAAGAGAAGAATGAGTCTAATTCCTTGGATTAAGAGCCCCTCACCAGCATCAAGGCACCGTGATGGAAATATGCTATACAGTGGACCCCCGGTTTACGTAATTAATTCGTTCCAGAATGCTGTTCAAATGCTGTTACCAAACGAATTTATTCCCATAAGGAATAATGTAAATTAGATTAGTCCTTTTAGACCCCCAAAAATACACTTACATAATTGTTCGAGTTTGGAGCAGTACGTAAACCGGGGGTCCACTGTATTTAAATGAAGGGCATCTCTAATTTGATTATTCATGACATTTTAGCATAGCCAATTTGTTTTGCTCAGTACACTATATTCAAATTGAAAATTAACCACACAATTTTGTTCAAAATGTGCTCAATTCAAACTTCCAAGATTTTTTTTTTTTTTACAAAATTTAATATAAACTATATTAGAATTATATTTAAAGAAATGTCTGATATAGAAAATGAGCCAAAATCTAAAACACAGAATTCTGTATTACTCCTAAATACAACTGTAAAGCATTTTTTATAAAAGTTTAATTGAAGGATAGTGTATAAATGTTAATGTCAAAAACAATATAATAAACACTGTATTTTACCTTTGATTACTATTGTAACCACCCTGATTACTGTTATAGCTTCTCTGGTTACTGTTGTAGCCACCTTGGTTTCTGTTACTGTAACCAGAGCCATTATTGTAGTTCTGACTCTGTCTGCCTCCACTGTAGCTTCCTTGGCCACTACTATAGCTATTTCCAAGTGAGCTGAAAAAGAATAATACTTTAAAACAAGCCTACCACACTTCCAGATTTACATTTTTACCTCTTGTGCCCCCCCCCCATGATATAATTGCAATTTTAGCAGTTGACTAGAATAAATTCTTAGTTGCATTTATGCAGTGAAAAATTTTAAGATGCAAGATGAACTTTACCAACTGATATCTTTTTAAGGAAGAATGCTAGTGATTATTACCAGTTATAGATAGCAAGAAGCTTCCATCATAACAATTACTTGAGTAACAATTATGTAAAAACTTAATACACACTAATCAAAAGAGAGGATGACTGTAAATTCTTGGGTACACAACTTGACAGCAAACACAAATTCAACACACTCAAAACATTCCTCTACCTTACTTATATTTGTACACTGGGATCAACGACAGTAAATCACATGAAGCTCACTATTACTAAGCAGAAATTTGCTCTTAGAACAATTACTGAAGGTCCCAGGCAAAACTCCTGGTCAATAGTTTAAATTTTATTAACCAAAACAGCCACACTTACGGCTGTGCAAACTATATATACAGTACACTTAATACAGGACAGCCCCATTTCTATGGCTGTTAGGTGCCCAACCCTCGTCGATAAATGAAAATCGCTGGTGAGTGGACAAGAGCATTTTTTCAATATCTAATGTGTCTAAAACTCCTGATAACATATTACACTATTATATATTAAGTGCTCAATACAGCTAGGCATAAAAAAAAGTTACAAGAATAAAATAAATACACAGTACAGTGGACCCCCGAGTTACGAGCACCTCGGAAATCGTACAATTATGTAAGTGTAATATTGTAAGTGAATTTGTAAGTGTATTTTTGGGGGTCTGAAATGGACTAACCTACTTGACATTATTCCTTAAGGGAGAAAATTCGTTCGGTAATGGCACTTAAGCAGCCTTCTGGAATGAATTATGCTCATAACTCGGGGGTCCACTGTATAGTATATAAAACTTAAAATATGGCGACGGTCGCCCTTCATTTCGAAAACTGTTGTGTGAAAACAATGGAAAAGCAGAAAAAGTGCCAAACATAATGAACAATGGCTCAATTAAAAAACACCAAAATGTGGAACATCGAAAAGAGGGGCCGAATATGCAAGGCCCTCCTGTACTAACATTAACCCAGACCTCAAACACTTCCTGGAGAGCTGCAATAAAACAGACTATACAAGGAACAAGTACAGTGGTACCCTGGATTTCGTACTGCTCCCAACTCGAACAATTATGTAAGTGGATTTTTGGGGGTCTGAAACAGACTAATCTAATTTACAATTGTCCTTATGGGAACAAATTCGTTCGGTAACGCCACTTGAACAGCATTCTGGAACGAATTATTGATGAAAACCGGGGTACTACTGTACTTCTCTGATAAACTGTGTGAATGACTCAACCTGTTTAGAAACTCCATGCAAATAAAATACCCCCAAAACATGGAACTGCCTGAAAACATCAAAAGTTCCCTATCTGCCAACTGCTGTAATATCACTATGTATTAAGAAGCACCCATTAAATCTGACATGAATGTTACATCCAATAACTGATTGTAAATGCTCAAGCATTATTTTCATCACTACAATTTTGTAACACTTTTTTTTTTTCAACAAATCGGCCGTCTCCCACCGAGGCAGGGCGCTCAGATACGACAGCTGAGAATAGTCCCTCCCAGCTGTCACTATCCCTGACCCCTCCTTTAAAGTGCAGGCACTGTACTTCCCATTTCCAGGACTCAAGTCCAACTAAATCAATTAACTGGTTTCCCTGAATCCCTTCACAAAATGTTACCCTGCTCACACTCCAACAGATCGTCATGTCCCAAAAACCATTCGTCTCCATTCACTCCTATCTAACACGCTCACACATGCTTGCTGGAAGTCCAAGCCCCTCGCCCACAAAACCTCCTTTACCCCCTCCCTCCAACCTTTTCTAGGACGACACCTACCCCGCCTTCCTTCCCCTACAGATTTATACGCTCTCCAAGTCATTCTACTTTGATCCATTCTCTCTAAATGACCAAACCACCTCAACAACCCCTCTTCAGCCCTCTGACAAATACTTTTAGTAACTCCACACCTTCTCCTAATTTCCACATTCCGAATTTTCTGCATATTTACACCACACATTGCCCTTAGACAGGACATCTCCACTGCCTCCAGCCTCCTCCTCGCTGCAGCATTTGCAACCCATGCTTCACACCCATATAAGAGAGTTGGTACTACTATACTTTCGTACATTCCCTTCTTTGCCTCCATGAATAACGTTTTTTGTCTCCACAGATACCTCAATGCACCACTCACCTTTTTTCCTTCATCAATTCTATGGTTAACCTCATCCTTCATAAACCCATCCGCTGACACGTCAACTCCCAAATATCTGAAAACATTTACTTCTTCCATAATTCCTCTCTCCAATGTGATATCCAATTTTTCTTTATTTAAATCGTTTGATACCCTCATCACCTTACTCTTATCTATGTTCACTTTCAACTTGCTACCTTTACACACTCTCCCCTCAATGTTTAAATATAAATTTAATGTAAATTATTTGTATTTGTTCATTACAGACTGTCTCTTCATATTCAGCATAAATTCCTTTTTCAACAGACATCCTAGTCTTACTACCTAACACAAGTCGGCCATCACTAATTCGGTAATCAGTAATCTGGTTCCATCAGTAATCCAGCACTAATTTCGGTTAGTATAATTTCAAATTTCCGGGGTCGCCACACAACATGCCACTACTGTTTGGCGGTGCTACTTGCTGCACAAGTCATTCCAATTTCTTTTTCTCCATTTATTGTTATAACCTGCTCACTTTTAGCCCTAGCCATGCTTCCAATGAATAAAAGAAATGTTTCTCGTTGTGTAAAGCACATGCACCGTACATTGTCCATAAAAGATAAGGTGGCTTTTAATCCACTGTCGGTCGCCATGAGCTCAGCTCACTCAGATAAGCTGTGACCGGTAAATTTGGGCCTGGCCCATGGCCAGGCTCCACGAGTAGTGAAAATTGAAACTCTTCAAAGGTATACATACAAGAGAATAGATGTGTGTGTTAAGTGTGCACTATATAAAAAAATCCTGCAGCAGGTAGTGCATAATGAGAAAAAATGGCAACCCTGTTTCTGGTGTAAAACAGCAACATTGCGGTGTATTTTTATTGTGTGTATGGATTATTCTCATTTTTTTGGTCTCATTTGATAGAATGGAAGATATATTATAGAAATAGTTATGATTTTGATTGGTTTTATGACAGAAAGTACCTTAAAATTGAGCTCAAATTAGTGAAAATGTTGATTTTTGCCGATGTTCAAGAGTAAACAAATGACGTCACCATCTAATACGTGTCCAACTGGCTGGTTTAATACGCAGTCACGAATGGGTTGACATTATTTATACAATTATTAAAATAATGCAGTAGTCTGCATAACAGTAAATCTTCTATTTTTTGTGTAAATAAAAATTCAAAATGGAAAAAAAAGCGTAATATAAGAGGGGCCTGGAGACATGACTGATCAGTGCTCATACTTTCAATTGGTTCCAGTGCCAATATTGTAAGTGCAGAGCATCATAACTCATGGCCTTATTGTATTTCACTTCAATCAGCTGAAAGTTAAAGGGACAGAACCAATAGCTAGTGCTGAATCCTTGCACACTCAAGAAGCAATTACATAAAGTTTATCTATTTTTATAGTTTTTGTTACTAATTTGTTTCTCTTTGCTATTAGAGTTCCTCACTTGCTGTCTTGCTACTTTATTTATATTTAAGATTAATTATGCCTTATGGTAAAGGGTCATATATATCCACAGCTTTAAACTGAAACCTAAAAATGTATAGTAAATTGTTATTACTATTATTATCATGATTGGGAGATGCTTAACCCATAGGGGGTTATATATCCCAAGTGAATGAAAAGCAATCAGGTTTGATCCAAGGAACAGGAGGATAGGTCCAATTTCTTGAATCAAGAGCCTTTCACCGGAATGTCCATTGAGAGGGACAAAATGAAAAGAATAACTGAGTATTTACCTAGAATAATTTGAGGATTGGCTCATCATTGGGAAGTTGGCAGTTGGCAGAGCTCCCAGAAGACCTCTACTCCCACCTCCTCTACCAAACTGTGGAGGAGGTACATTGCTGTACTGCCCTCCTCCTCCTCCCCCACGACTCACGTGGTGACTATGTGGAAAATTTATTATTTTGTTAATGCTACAATACTAAAATATCATTATCATTATTTTCTGGGTCAATTTCAAGCTCAATTACTGTACCTCAATATTTAGATTCATGATAGGTGATATGGCATTGTTGTAGTAAAACCTTATTAAAGTCACCTTAAGCACAAGTGTGTTATTAAAAAAAGGAGTTAAAAATCTATGCATTATTTCAAAACATGTGAAAGCTATTTTGTATGCTTTATGGTTAAATTAATAAGGTTTGACCATGATAAAAAAAAAAAGACTTGATTTATATAATGCAACCTCATAGTCGGGGACATGCCGAGAAGTCCTCCTTGTTCCGTATCAGACTCGTAATAATCTTCATCTGGTCCTGCTCCGAGTAGACTTCCCTCTTCAAAGTTCATTTTGTAAGGATTTCTCTGGATGGGTCCTGACCCAAGAAGACTTCCCTGTTTTGATCCTCTTCCATACATATCTTCCTGTTGTGGGGACGATCCTAGTAGACTTCCCATTTGGTTCCCTCTTCCATACATATCTTCTTGTGGAGATGATCCTAGTAGACTTCCCATTTGTTTTCCCCTTCCATACATATCTTCCTGATGTGGGGATGACCCAAGTAAACTTCTTTTTTGGTTCTCTCTTCCATATATATCTTCTTGTTGTGGGGATGATCCTAGTAGACCTCCCATTTGGTTTCCCCTTCCATACATATCTTCTTGTGGGGATGACCCTAGTAGACTTCCCATTTGGTTACCCCTTCCATATCTATTCTCATGTTGTGGTGCCGAGTCTAGTTGGCTTCGCCTTCTATATACATCTTCAATGCATGGTTCTGAGCCTAATAGACCTCCCATTTGCTTACCCCTTCCAAGCATTCCATCCTGCTGTGGACCTGATCCAAGCAATCCTCCCTGTTGGTTTCCCTGATGTGACGAGTTAAATGACCATCCTTGTTGAGATCCATTTCCTAGTATGCCTTGCTGTTGTGGTCCCAATCCAAGAAGGCCACCACGTACCTTTCCAGGTTTGTCTGGTTTTCCATGCCCTAGTACTGACCCAACAGCATCTCTCTGGACTCCAAAACTTGATCCTAAGAGGTTTCCTTGCACTCCAGGTCCTGAGCCTAGGAGACCCCCTTGTCCTGGTCCTGTTCCTGGAAGACCTTGACCTAGTCCAGGACCAATGAAGGCTCCTGGGCCACCTAGACATGGACCACCTGGACCTGGACCCAGGAAACCCCCTGGTCTTGGCGGCGTTGGAAGAAGCCCTGGACCTGCTCCTAGAAGCCCCTGCCCTCCTCGGGCACCCTGCAGAAGCGGCACGTTGTTGCTGTACAGCCCTCCACCATGAAGGTTCGGCAGGAGGTGGCTGCAGGAGGACGGCAGGTTAAGATGCATGCTGGCTCTCTTGTTACTCTTTTTAAACTCCTCAATGGGAATAATAAAACATACCAAGAGGAGATATAAAAATTTATTTAACACTAAAAAAAATATGCCATTCACTATCATGAATTATCTCATTTATCTAAGATAAAAAATTGGACCCAAATATATAATTCACTATAACAGAAAGGCACTCTAATAACATTAAGATTTTAAACACAACAAAATTCTTACAAAATATAAATTGCTATTTTTAACATTAGGAGCAATAACTTTTTTTGTGTTTAAAACCTCAACAATATCCCACAATTCAAACATATTTTAGTTTAAAAGATTTACAAATGCAATAAAGACCTTTAACTACATATGTCATTAATAGTGTGATATACTGAATTATCAGTGAAAGGAATTTATTTCCAAAATATGTCTGAATCAACCAAAATTCACTTTTAAATCACTCACCTAAGAACTCTGTGGCCAGATACATCAAGAGACGCTCTGGGCATGTTCCTTTTGAAGCCAATCTGCGGTCGGTAATTTTTGGATTCCAATGCCGATAGATCCTGTGGTTTTAGGACACGTGGCGGTTCCTCTGCTTTTTCAAGCCTTCTGGCTGGAAAAACAAAGCCTTTAGGATATTCAGGGTCACGGAATCTTACAGTCACCACCTGGTTGTCTCTGACAGGGTCCATGTCACGAACAGGGGCTAGCAAGGTACTGCAAAGAAAAGAACAAACAAAATATTATTTGAATTAACTAAAAACAAAATAGTCTGTCTGAATCCTCTTTCCATTTATTAAATTCATATGATTAAAATTCATAAGAAACATTAAATTTTTAAAGGAAATTTAAAAATACAATCTTCAGTGTCTCTGATTTGCTGATATTTTTTTTTAACACACTGGCTGTCTCCCACCAAGGCAGGGTGAACTGAAGAAGAAACTCTTTCACCATCATTCACACCCTGCCATATGGCGAGGTACATTCACCGTCGTAATAATGTTTGTAGAATTACCGACAATTTTTTTTAACACGCCGGCCGTTTCCCAACAAGGCAGGGTTTCATCATCATTCAGCACTTTCACCATTACCCATACATAATCACTGTCTTTGCAGAGGCGCTCAGATACAACAGCTTAAATGTCCCTCCAAACTGCCAATATCCTAAACCCCTCCTTTAAAGTGCAGGTATTGTACTTCCCATTTCCAGGACTCTAAGTCTGGCTAACAGGTTTCCCTGAATCCCTTCACACAATATTACCCTGCTCACACTCCAACAGCTCGTCAGGTCCTAAAAACCATTCATCTTCATTCACTCCTATCTAACATGCTCGCGCATGCTTGCTGGAAGTCCAAGCCCCTCGCCCACAAAACCTCCTTTTTCCCCTCCCTCCATCCTTTTCGGGGCCGACTGCTACCCCGCCTTCCTTTCCTTACAGATTTATACTCTCTCCAAGTCATTCTACTTTGTTCCATTCTCTCTAAATGACCAAACCATCTCAACAGCCCCTCTTCAGCCATCTGACTAATACTTTTAGTAACCACACCTCCTAATTTCCACACTACGAATTCTCTACATAATATTTACACCACACTGCCCTAGACAGGACATCTCCACTGCCTTCAGCCGCCTCCTCGCTGCAGCATTTACAACCCACACATCACACCCATATAAGTGTGTTGGTACCACTATACTCTCGTACATTCCCTTCTGCCTCCCCATGGATAACGATTTTTGTCTCCACAGATACCTCAACGCACCACTAACCTTTTTTCCTTCAATTCTATGGTTAACCTCATCCTTCATAAACCCATCTGCTGACAAGTCAACTCCCAAATATCTGAAAACATTCACTTTTTCCATACTCCCTCCCTCCAATGTGATGGCCAATTTTTCTTTATCTAAATTGTTTGATACTCTAATTACCTTACTCTTATCTATGATGCTGTTCTAAGCTTTTTACACTGCAATTGCAGATGCTTCTTCAGGAGCAATGCAATGAAAGGAATGGAATTCAGGAGAGCCCAAGCAGGTGTGTTCTAACACAGTCCAGCCACAGTCCTGGCTGGACTGTCTTGCACCTGCTTAGGCTCTCCTGATTCCATTCCTTTCGCTGCATTGCTCCTGCAGAAGCATTTGCAATTGCATTGCAAAAGGCATAAAGCAGCATCACTCACCCCCTCAGTGGCCGCTGTGCAAGTTTAAATAGGATATCAAGACTCCCTCCAGAAGTAAAAAATAATAAATGCTTTGATTTTAAATTTTCACAATACTACTTGTAAACTTTCATCATGTCTAATATAAGATACAGACATGTTGTAATACCACAGAACGGGTTCCCACCCTGGAGTGCTCGCACCTCCAGGAGGCCAGATGGCATTTCAGGGGGTGTGACAAAGAGTCCTATTGAAAAGAACAATTTCGTTTATTTTAACAATTTTTTTCTAATTGCTCAATTTATATTTGAGAAAGTAATATTAAATGTGATAGTATTACTTTTGTAGGGGGTGCAACATTAATCAAACATTTCCTAGAGGTGCGGGACATAGAAAAGGTTGGAAACTCCAGCCATAGAACCTAACTTATGAAGTGTGCAGACAATTTAAACTAACATCCCCACCCTTCCTTCAGAGTGTAGAAACTGTATAAAGTGGACCCCCGGTTTACGTAATTAATTCGTTCCAGAATGCTGTTCAAGTGCCGTTACCAAACAAATTTGTTCCCATAAGGAATAATGTAAATTAGATTAGTCCTTTTAGACCCCCAAAAATACACTTACAAAAGCACTTACAAAAATATACTTATATAATTGTTCAAGTTTGGAGCAGTACGTAAACCGGGGGTCCACTGTATCTCGCTTCCAAGATTCAAGCCTGACTAACTGGTTTCCCTAAATCCCTTCATAAATGTTACCTTGTTTACACTCCAATAGCATGTCAAATCCCTTAATAAAACTTAAGTCTTCACCCACCCACACACAGATCTGCTGGATACTCAACCTCCTCCCTCTAACTTTTCCACCTCAAGCTTAACCCTTTCGGTGTTTTGGTCGTACTAGTACATCTTACGCCCTGGGGTTATTGACGTACTAGTACGCCTAAATTCTAGCGCCCTCAAATCAAGCAGAAACAGGCTGTTAGGTCTAGATGTGATAGAATGGGTCTGTGCGGTCAGTGTGCGTAGTATAAAAAAATTCCTGCACCACACAGTGCATAATGAGGAAAAAAACTGACCATGTTTTTGGTTTAAAACAGAGACTTTGCAATCTATTTTCGTATGCTATTTATGCTTGTATTCTCGTTTTCTTTGTCTCATTTTATAGAATAGATGATATACAGAAATAGAGATAATTTTGACTGGTTTCACGATAAATAGCTTGAAACTGAGCACAAAGTAGCGAAAATGTTCGATTTTGGCCGATGTTCAAGAGTAAACAAATCACACCATGTGTCCAATACACATCAACTGGAGAGTCTAATATTTGCGCTGATATTATTTATACCATTTTTACAATGATGCAGTTGTATACATAACAGTAAATCTTCTATTATTTGTGAGAATAAAAATACAAAATGGAAAGCAAAAGTAATGTAAGAGGGGCCTGCAAATGATGTGACTAATGAACAGAGAAGATGTTATTTTAGTGCCAGGAATGTCTGCCTTGTTTATTATGAACCCTATTTTGAAATTGACATCGTTTGAAATTTGTGTGAAATTGGCCAAATTGCCATTTTCTGACCACTATTTTGGGTAGTTGAAATTGGTAAATAGGCAGTTTCTTGTACTCAATCGATAGAAGAAATGGAGTTCTAGCGAAATAGCTATAATTTTAGTAGACTGAAACATAGGAATTTGCCGAAAATAGGGCTCAAAGTGGGCGAAATCGCCGATGCGTATATGTCATTCATACCTCTAACTTCGTGAAAGCATAATTCTGTTAGTTTTCGATCAAATTTCAAAATGTTTGTGGTGTTATGATCTGAAAAAGATTCTTTATCATTTCATAAGAATTTTTTTTTTTTTGACCCCCAAAGGGTTAAACACCTTCATGAATATGGTTCAAGACCATAAAGTTGAACACTTCTCCAGGCTGAGGGACTGACCACCACATACTACTTCCAGGTTAATGACCTAATCACATCTTCATTTCTCCATATCTGCCACCTCTGTACTCAACTGATGAAACCTACTGTGTAGGTGAAACATTTTCGAAGTTGCCTAACTGTTGCATGTGTTTTACTTATCTGCTACCACATGCCATTTCTAGTTCCACAAATGCAACACAGTTCCTTACCCTTATATAAGTATCATTCACTTATATCTTCTTCTTTCAACACGTCGGCCGTTTCCCACCGAGGCAGGGTGGCCCAAAAGAAAAAACGAAAGTTTCTCCTTTTTTTTATTTTTTTTATTAACACATCGGCCGATTCCCACCAAGGCAGGGTGGCCCGAAAAAGAAAAACTTTCATCATCATTCACTCCATCACTGTCTTGCCAGAGGGGTGCTTTACACTACAGTTATAAAACTGCAACATTAACACCCCTCCTTCAGAGTGCAGACACTGTACTTCCCATCTCCAGGACTCAAGTCCGGCCTGCCGGTTTCCCTGAATCCCTTCATAAATGTTACTTTGCTCACACTCCAACAGCACGTCAAGTATTAAAAACCATATGCCTCCATTCACTCCTATCAAATACGCTCACACATGCTTGCTGGAAGTCCAAGCCCCTCGCACACAAAACTTCCTTTACCCCCTCCCTCCAACCTTTCCTAGGCCGACCCCTACCCCGCCTTCCCTCCACTACAGATTTATACACTCTCGAAGTCACTCTGTCTCGTTCCATTCTCTCTACATGTCCAAACCACCTCAACAACCCCTCCTCAGCTCTCTGGACAATCGTTTTGGTAATCCCGCACCTCCTCCTAATTTCCAAACTCCAAATTCTCTGCATTATATTCACACCACACATTGACCTCAGACATGACATCTCCACTGCCTCCAGCCTTCTCCTCGTTGCAACATTCATCACCCATGCTTCACACCCATATAAGAGCGTTGGTATAACTATACTCTCATACATTCCCTTCTTTACTTCCTTGGACAAGGTTCTTTGTCTCCACAGACTCCGAAGTGCTCCACTCACCCTTTTTCCCTCATCAATTCTATGATTCACCTCATCCTTCATAGACCCATCCGCCGACATGTCCACTCCCAAATATCTGAACACATTCACCTCCTCCATACTCTCTCCTCCAATCTGATATCCAATCTTTCGTCACCTATTCTTTTTGTTATCCTCATCACCTTACTCTTTCCTATATTCACTTTCAATTTTCTTCTTTTACACACCCTACCAAATTCATCCACCAACCTCTGCAACTTCTCTTCAGAATCTCCCAAAAGCACAGTGTCATCAGCAAAAAGCAACTGTGACAACTCCCACTTTGTATTTGCTTCTTTATCTTTTAGCCCAACACCTCTTGCCAAGACCCTCGCATTCACTTCTCTTACAACCCCATCTATAAATATATTGAACAACCACGGTGACATCACACATCCTTGTCTAAGGCCCACTTTTACTGGGAAATAGTCCCCCTCCCTCCTACACACTCTAACCTGAGCCTCACTATCCTCATAAAAACTCTTCACTGCTTTCAGTAACCTTCCTCCTATTCCATACACCTGCAACATTGCCCCCCTATTTACCCTATCATACGCCTTTTCCAAATCCATAAATGCCACAAAAACATCTTTACCCTTATCCAAATACTGTTCACCTATATGTTTCACTGTAAACACTTGGTCTACACACCCCCTACCTTTCCTAAAGCCCCCTTTGTTCATCTGCTATCCTGCTTTCTGTCTTACTCTTGATTCTTTCAATAATAACTCTACCATACACTTTACCAGGTACACTCAACAGACTTATTCTCCTTTTACATTTAGTAATATAGTATACAGGAGAAGGGGTTACTAGCCCCTTGCTCCCGGCATTTTAGTCGCCTCTTATGACACGCATGGCTTACAGAGGAAGAATTCTGTTCCACTTCCCCATGGAGAGAGGAAATAAGAACAAGAACTTGTAAGAAAATAGAAGAAACCCCAGAGGGGTGTGTATATATATGCTTGTACATGAATGTGTAGTGTGACCTAAGTGTAAGTAGAAGTAGCAAGATGTACCTGAAATCTTGCATGTTTATGAGATAGAAAAAAAGACACCAGCAATCCTACCATCATGTAAAACAATTACAGGCTTTCATTTTACACTCACTTGGCAGGACGGTAGTACCTCCCTGGGCGGTTGCTGTCTACCAACCTACTACCTAGGATTCACTTATATACTTTTGTGTAAATGCTTGATCTACACATCCTCTATCCTTCTAATATCATCCTCTTCTTCTGCAATCCTACTTTCTGTCTTACCAAATCTCTTTCAGAATAATTCTTCCATACACCATACCTGGTATACTCAATAGGTTTATTTCCTTATACAATCTATTGTCTCCTTTCCCTTTATACAAGCAATGTATTCTCTGTGACAATCCTTAGCTACCTTCCCTTTCATGTATACAGTATACTGAACAAATACACCAACCACTCCAAGACTATATCTCTGCCTGCATTTCAACATTCCTGTCTTAATTCCGTCTGTCCGAGATGTTTAACCCCCTTTTATTGTTCCCACTGTCTCAAGCACTTTATCCATATTCACCTCTTGGCTCTTCCTCTCCTACCACATAATATTTCTTTCTGGCTAAGGCACATTTTTTTAATCAGGCCTTGAGAAAAAATTACCAAAACTGAAATGCTCTGTGTTATATACTTTAGAATGAATATTTGTTTTCAAAGTTTTTCTCGTGCAAGTGATAGCTTATCATGTGCCTTAAATGTAAATAGGCTCAGCAAATTCTCTTCTAAGTAAAAGAAAGACAAAACCACATTTTTTTGGCTACATTCAATAAATGAGACTGTCTTATAGGAGGCACAAGCAATGTACTATCACTAGTTTAGCATGCAGACATCTCGTTAAAATTACACTACACACTGATGAAACATTAACTTTAAAGCTTACCCATTAGGTTCCACACAATCTGTTGCCAAAAGTACAGTTCCTTGCATGCCTTGATATTCTTTGCCTGATATTGGGACCTGAAAATAAAATGATGTCCATTAAAGAAGTTTAAAGGGTGATAAGAGGAAGTACTCCTGATCATCAATACCAGTATACCAAAGAATACAAATACACTATGTAAAATTAGTTTTTCTTCAATTACTATAACTTACACTAGTAAAAATTTCATAAACCCTTTATATCTCAAAAATTATCAAAGCATATGACAATGCAGCTTTAGGATAAACTGCATTTAGATACACAACTAAATTCATTTATAATTTCTTAAAACTAATAAAATATCTAAAATTCTGAGCAATAAAATTGACAAAAAAAATCCTTAGGAATAAAAATATATGCAGTGCTGTGTATGATTCTTTTTCCTCCAAAACTTGGTAATAGATTGCTAAATTTCATATTATTCTATAGATTGTATACGTGAAGAAACTGAGGTAGGGTGACCCAAGGAAAGAAACACATCTACCATTACTCATTCCCTAGCTGTCTTTCTACAGATGCATGAATGTCACAATACAAATGAGTCATCTAACTGTAATATTCTCACCTCTTAATTACAAACACATGTGACACAGCCTATGTACTAATGTTTTCTAAAAGAAAAAAAAAGTCTAAAGTTGTCAATAACTTATTTATTGGATGGAACAAAATATGACGACTTAGAGGGTGTATAAATCTGTAGTGAAGGGAAGCCAGGGTACGGGTTGTCCTTAGAAAGGTTGGAGGGATGGGATAAACGAGGTTTTGTATGTGAGGGGTTTGGACATCCAACAGGTGTGCGAGAGTACGTTAGATAGGAGTGAAGGCAAGTGGTTTTTATGACTTGGCATGCTGTTGGAGTGTAAGCAAGGTAACATGTATGGAGGGATTCAGGAAAATTGGTTAGCTGGACTTGAGTTCTGGAGGTGGGAAGTATAGTGCCTGTGAGAAGGTAATGGTGAGGATGTGTTAGGGGAGGGTGTAGCATATGCCCTCAGTTCTGTGCCTCACCCATGAATATATCCAATACACTGGCAGCAGTGGTGCTGACTAGCAAAGACAGTAATTATTTAATCTACATTTCTTAACCCTTTCAGGGTCCAGACCCCCGATCTAAAACTTGTCCACAGGGTCCAAGAATTTAAAAAAAAAAATATTTTTTTCTTATGAAATGGTAGAGAATCTTTTTCTGAAAGTAATAAAACAAAAGGTACAAAATTTGATGAAAAACTGACAAAAATTACACTACAGTCAACCCCCGGTGCTCGACAGCGTCGGAGGTCGTCCAAATTGGTGTTCGACAGGTTTTTTTTACGAGAATTTTGGCTTGGTATTAGGCGATCTGCTCAGAGTTGGACAAGTTGGCTATTCGTCCCAGATGCGTAAGCGTGTCCCAGCTGGGCCCAGGCACTCCACGGAGCGTCAGTGCTATTGTTTACAAGCGAGAGCGACCACCATCCACTCATTCATACCAATATATTGTCATTATTCCACTGTTTTTAGTGCTTGCAACTGTTAAATAAGCCACCATGGGCCCCAAGAAAGCTCCTAGTGCCAAGCCTGCAGTAAAGAGTGTTGCAGAGTGTAGCATTCATGCAGGGAGTGTAGCATTCATGCAGGGAGTGTAGCATTCATGCAGGGAGTGTAGCATTCATGCAGGGAGTGTAGCATTCATGCAGGGAGTGTAGCATTCATGCAGAGTGTAGCATTCATGCAGGGAGTGTAGCATTCATGCAGGGAGTGTAGCATTCATGCAGGGAGTGTAGCATTCATGCAGGGAGTGTAGCATTCATGCAGGGAGTGTAGCATTCATGCAGGGAGTGTAGCATTCATGCAGGGAGTGTAGCATTCATGCAGGGAGTGTAGCATTCATGCAGGGAGTGTAGCATTCATGCAGGGAGTGTAGCATTCATGCAGGGAGTGTAGCATTCATGCAGGGAGTGTAGCATTCATGCAGGGAGTGTAGCATTCATGCAGGGAGTGTAGCATTCATGCAGGGAGGTAGCATTCATGCAGGAGGTAGCATTCATGCAGGGAGTGTAGCATTCATGCAGGGAGTGTAGCATTCATGCAGGGAGTGTAGCATTCATGCAGGGAGTGTAGCATTCATGCAGGGAGTGTAGCATTCATGCAGGGAGTGTAGCATTCATGCAGGGAGTGTAGCATTCATGCAGGGAGTGTAGCATTCATGCAGGGAGTGTAGCATTCATGCAGGGAGTGTAGCATTCATGCAGGGAGTGTAGCATTCATGCAGGGAGTGTAGCATTCATGCAGGGAGTGTAGCATTCATGCAGGGAGTGTAGCATCATGCAGAGTGTAGCATTCATGCAGGGAGTGTAGCATTCATGCAGGGAGTGTAGCATTCATGCAGGGAGTGTAGCATTCATGCAGGGAGTGTAGCATTCATGCAGGGAGTGTAGCATTCATGCAGGGAGTGTAGCATTCATGCAGGGAGTGTAGCATTCAAAGAAAAAGGCCAGTAACCCCAGAAAAGAACTTGCCACCTGCAGTGTTAATGGAAGGATTCCCTTCCAAACACTAGCATACTACTCCATCTTCTCCCCTCCTCCCGTCTTCCACACATCAACAACTCTTCAATAAATGTAAGTGACATGTTATTGTACTATTATTTCTTAATTTTTCATAAAATTGTGTATAATTTAATGTCAAAAAGTTCAAAAAAATATTTTAATACTTTTGGATGTCTGAAACGGATTAATTTTATTTCCATTATTTCTTATGGGGAAAATAGAATCGGAGTTTGACCAAACTGGTGGTCGACGGGCCCTCTGGAACGGATTACCGACGAGAACCGGGGGTTGACTGTATTGCAAATTTTGCTGTGTCGGTGATATTTACGTATTGGCGATTTTGCCCACTTCACCTCCTATTTTAGGTCAATTACATTGTTCCAGTTGACAAAATTCTTAGCTATTATGCTAGTATGCCTTCTATTTTTTTCAATTGAGCATAAGAAACTGCCCAATCAACTATTTCAACTACCCAATAAAGTGATCAGATATTGGTAATTTGGCCAATTTGACAAATTTCAAAATACAGTGGACCCCCGAGTAACGAACACCCCGGAAATCGTACAATTATGTAAGTATAATATTGTAAGTGCTTGTGGAAGTGTATTTTTGGGGGTCTGAAATAGACTAACCTACGTGACATTATTCCTTAAGGGAGTAAATTTGTTCGGTAATGGCACTTGAGCAGGCTTCTGGGATGAAGTTTTTACGTTACTCTGGGGTCCACTGTATTCCAATTTCAAATTAGGGTCCAGAATAAACCATGCAGGCATTCCTGGCACTAAAATAACATTTCCTTTGTTCATTAGTTACATTACCAGGCTTTACATATGAATTCAATTCTGATTTTTTTATTCACACAAAAAATATTTGTCATGCAATATTATAATAATTGTATAAATAATATCAGCTCATTCGTAAACACATATTAGATCCACCAGTTTACGAGTATTGAACGCATAACGTGATTTGTTCACTCTTGAACATCGGCAAAATTCAAACATTTCCACTACTTTGAGCTCAATTTCAAGCTATTTGAGTCCTCAAAAGCATCAAAATCATCTCTATTTCTGTAATATATCTTCCATTCTATCAAATGAGATCAAGAAACTGAGAATACAGCCATAAAAACCATATGAAAATACACCACAAAATTGCCGTTTTAAATAAAAAACACAGTCGCAGTTATTTTTCCCTCATTATGCAGTGCTGCAAGATTTTTTATATGGTGCACACTTACTGCCTCAACCCATTATATCATATTTAGTCCCAAATTCACCGCTCACAGCTTATCTGAGTGAGGTGAACTCATCATGGACCCTGAAAGGATTAACCAATCTCTATCAAAAAACATTAAACTCTCCATACATGCATAAAATGAATATACACAGAATACCAATGCATTTGGTAAAACAAAAAAAATCATAATTCAGCCTTAAGGAAATTGTATAAAGCTATAGTCCTTGATCAATCTCTACTAATTAAATATGAGCTTTCTGTATAAGCATAAATGAACATACATAAAGTATGAATACATCTGGAAAAAAAAATGGTTTCAATATTTGCAATAATCATTACTGCAGATCAGAATTCATGAGAAATTAATTATGGTAGCTCTAAGGTGCCAATATCCTAAGTGTGGAACAATGTAAGTAGAGGCCTTACTGTCAAAGATCATGCTTAACCCTTTCGGGGTTATGGTCGTACAAGTACGTCTTACGCGCAGGGGTTATTGACGTACTAGTACGCATAAATTCTAGCGCCTTCAAATTAAGCGCGAAATGGCTGGTAGGCCTAGTGGTGAGAGAATGGGTCTGCGTGGTCAGTGTGCGCAGTAGGAAAAAAATCGGGGACCCAGTGGTGCATTGTGGGAACGCCATGTTAGTACACTCTGATCACCATGCCTGGCGGTAAGAAACTCCTCACTCCTCGGCGAATTGGAACACTTTTGTTCCCCAGTGACAGTTCTAACACCGATGGGAGTGTCAGTGGTGATGAGTTTCAAGGTTTTGATGAGGTTGTGACCGAAACTAATGACCATAATACCGGTAATATTGAGGAAAAACCCAGACGACCCTCAGCCGTCCACCTCCGGTGTTGTGGCATCTTGTTCACGCTCAATTGTTCCAGGACGAAAGAGGAAACTGTTATTTACTCATATCCCAGACTCTGATGTGAGCAATGGTGATGATAGTGATAGTGAATATGAACTCCAAGCTCTTCAAAACAGTTCCAGTAGCGAGAGTGGAGCAGAATATTCTCCAGTGAAGCGTCAGTATATACGACGGTATATGCGCTCTGGTAGCGTGCCATATGCTGTTCCAAGGGAAGGAGTACATCTCGGAGTACATCCCGTGGGCGTACAACAGGAAGTGATAGTGAAAATGAAGACGATAGTGTTGCAATTGGAATGAGAAATGTGCATGGAACTGGTACTGGTAGTGGTGGTGGTGGTGCCAGGCGCGAGGCACCAGCAGTGGACCATGCTGGCACCGACGCCGCTGAGTCAGCTCAGCGGCCATCCTCACCCACCCACCAACCCCCACATCCACAACCTCCACTTCCACAACCCCACAACCACAACCTCCACTTCCACAACCCCCACAACCACCTGTAAATATCCAGTACCCACCAGCAGACCGCACCTGGGATTGGCAGGACGCTGACAATTTTATTCCCAATCCTCATCAGTTTGATGAAAGTCCAAGTGGAATACGCCCATCTTGTCCACTTGGGAACAATGCCAGTGAACTGGAATGTTTCGAGTTATTCTTTGACGATCCCTGATAGAAATTATTGTCAGGGAAAGCAACAGATACTACGAGTACACCATGGCAAACACAATACTTTCACCAACATCACGCCTCAACAGGTGGAAAGAGGCAACTGTGGCTGAGATGTACTTGTTCTTTGCCACAATAATGCTTATGCCGCATGTTTATAAGCATCGTGTCAAATCATACTGGTCGACAGACCGCCTGATTGCAACACCAGGTTTCAGTGATATAATATCAGTGAATCGATTTGTGCTACTGCTGAGGATGCTACACTTCTCAGACAAAACCAGGCCTGATAGAAACGACAGGTTATATAAGATTAGGAATGTGTTTTTGTATCTGAAAGAGAAATTCAATATGCATTTTTATCCCTTCAGGAAGCTTGTTATTGACGAGTCACTGATTCTGTTCAAAGGTAGACTGTCGTTCAAGCAGTATATACCAAGCAAGAGGAAACGCTTTGGTATAAAGTTGTTTGTGCTTTGTGATTGCTACAGTGGTATTGTATTGGATATTATTGTGTACACTGGAAGTTATACATTGCAAGATACCAGGAAGTTATTGGGTATCTCTGGTGATGTGGTTAGAACAATGATGGAACCATATCTTGGTAAGGGGCATATATTATATACTGATAACTGGTACACAAGCCCCTCCCTCAGTGATTTTTTGCGAGTGAACTTGACAGATGTGTGCGGTACAGTGCGTGTAAATCGTAAGCATATGCCAAGGTTCAATGCTGTCACTCGTAGAGGTGAGGTGCAAGTGTTTGCTGCCAATGACATCATGGCATTTCGGTGGCATGACAAACGAGATGTCACACTGTTGTCATCAATTCACCCTAACGAAATGACAGACACTGGCAGGGTGCATAGAGACACCAATGAACCCATTCTAAAACCTGCAGCTGTGATGGATTACACGCTCAATATGCGCTTAGTGGACAAATGTGACATGCAAATTGGGTTTGCTGATTGTGTTCGCAAGAGTTACAAGTGGTACATAAAACTCTTTTTTCACATTCTGGACATTACCATGCTCAATGCTTATAATATTTATAAGTTGAAGACCACAAACAAACCACCATATGGCGAATTTTGTTTGTCTGTCATCAGGCAAATAATATTCAAGTACCAAGGAGCAACACCTGCAATAGAAACCCGCCCAACACCAGGTTATCAACACCTACCTTCTCGTCTGAGGCCTGGTGAACACTTCCTAACAAAACTGCCTGCTACTGCTTGCAAGAAAAAGGCTCAGAGGAGGTGTTTTGTCTGTGCACATACAAAAAAACGCCCACAACAACGCAAAGACACTCGTTTTATGTGTGTGGAATGTAAAACACCACTGTGCATGGAACCATGTTTCAGAGACTTCCACAGGCTGCAGAACTACTAGAAACATGTCCAGTGACTATATATATGTATATACATGATTGAACAATGAAAATAAACAATATTTGTTATTGTGAATAACTGTAAATAAGTTGTGTAAACAAAATAGTGATAAAAGTTATGTAATGATTGTGAAATACTTAGCGAGTGAATATTTGAAAAACAGCACTTATATTGGTCTCACAGGCCATAAAAGATATTTGGAGAAAAAAAAAAATAAATAAAAAAATAACTTCAAGAAAGAAAAAAGAAAATTACCGGCCAACCGGCAGTTACCGATGTTGCCGGCACCAGTTCATTTTTCGTAAACTTCAATCCTCCATATTTCGGTGAGTATTGATCGCAAAAATGTAATTTTTAGCCTATTAGATTTATAAAAAAAAAAACTATCATTTCATAAGAAAAATTTTTTTTTTTTTTTTTTTTGAAATTCGTGGACCCTGAGAACGAGTTTCAGAGAGACCCCTTGGACCCCCAAAGGGTTAATCTTCTTAGCATCAGTAGTACTGTATTCCTCTATGGTACCATGATATAGTAATGAAAAATATCCAAAAAATATGATAAATACAGTGATAATATAAGAATGGAGGAACACTGCAATAAGCTTTCTGATACATGCTAAGAAGATCCTTCTCAAACCCAACCCTTCTCATCATTTATTTGTTCAACCTATTATTAAAACTATTATAAACTATCCTCAACTCTAGTGCTAAACTAACACTTTCATATAGCCTTTCTTAATCTAATTATTTTACTTCAACGACCCTCTCCCACTAAAGCAGTGACCAAAACAAGGAAACACATTAACCATCATTCATTCAATCACTGTTTTGCCATTAGAGTGCTAACATCACTATTCAGTTTACCCTCCAACTGCAACATCCTCACCCCTCCCTCAGAGTGCAGGCACTGCCCTTCCTAACCTAAATCCATTGTTTCAAGTTCTTCCTTGATTAAATATCCTCAGCACCCCACTCACATCTCCACAAGACACTTTCGGAATGCAACTGTAGGTGGCATGGGTGGTCAGTAAGAGAGAAAGAGCTGCGCACCACTGCATGCAATATCAACATTTCATGCATTAGCTAATTCTTTAATGCTTCACAACAATTAGCCAACTTCAAAATTTTCGTGCTTCATCAAACTTCTCAGTGGCACTTTTTGAATTGTGTTATAAGAGGGTTTACTGTATAACTTTACGTAAAAAGATAAAGAGCTTAAACGTACAGTTGTATTCAAGTTCATCCCCATGCGGTACATGTCCGAGAGTTGGCTAAATGCTTCATGTTTGACACTGATGTACATGCGACTGTCACCTCTCGTGTTACGTCGCTTTTCTTCTGGAGTCAGTAAGTCATACACTTTACTAAGGGCGTTCTTTAATCTGTTAATAAACAAACCAATAAACAAAAAAGATACAGCTTCAAATTATTATTATAATTTTTGGGAAAAATTAAATCCATAGGGACCATACAGTGCCTGATGAATGGGAAGTAACCAGGTTTGATCCAAGAAAAGAGGATAGCTCAAATTACTTGAAGGTCATGATCACAGTTATGGGCACTGAAAGGTACACCATTAAAACCCATAACTATGATCATAGGTATGGGCACTGAAGAGTACACCATTAAAACCCATAACTATGATCATAGTTATGGGCACTGAAGGGAACACCATAAAAACCCAGAACTATGATCTAAGTTAAGTTAAACTGCCAATTTGATTTCAACCCAGTGTGCGGTATTTATTATTAGCTTACATATATTTACTGTACATAACATGATTAATCAATCTTGAATGATTTCATTTTCTAAACTCCATAGCTCTTACTGAAGACTGGATACTAGATTTGCACAATTTAATGATTTATAGTAACATGAAGCTTTTTTTTTTTTTTTAAGCAAAATAAAATCTTTAAAATATATTTTAAGACTGCCTGAAGAGCCTGCCTTATACAACAATAATACTATACTTACTTTTTTTTTTTAAGAAAAAATACTATTTTGATTAAATTTGTGAAAATTTAATTTTAAACAAAACAATCTGGAATACACCCGCATTCTGTTATTGTTTAACATATAAACAATCTATGTCCAGAATATCTTCTTACCTGCTTTCATCGACAAAAGGTAGGAGAGCAACACCTTGCCAAGCAAACTTCTTTCCATTTAAGTCAATTTTGAAGTCTTCAGGATAAAAATCAATAATATCTGATTCTGGATCAATCATCAATTGGCCCCATGGCTCAGGAACATGATCACGACTTGCAGCAGGGAACACCCCCATGAGCTGTTCAAGAGGTCTGAATGGTTCACCAATGTCAAATTTAACATTTGCATTGGCACAGTTTGTGAAGTCTGAGGCAAAGGGTGCATAATGATATGGGAAATACCAATCCCATGACACACATCCCTGGTAATAGTACCTGTAGATAAAAATGTTTTAAAAATAAATAAAAAATAAACATAAAAATGTTTAGACCAGTAAGTAAATCTATGAGAATAAATTATCTTAAAATTCTACATAATAACTGCAAAAAGAATCAATTAAAGCTCACTTTAAAACCCAACATAAACCACGAGCATATTCATCAGCAACTCGTGATCTGAACTCGTAGTTATCTCGCTTAACTTCAAACTTAGATTCATAATAGCGCTCTTTGGCACCATCTTCGTACAGCCTCACTTCATCAGGAACTTCCTCTTCATCAGACTCAAGACTGTCTATATTTCGCTTCTGACCACGGTTACCTCTGGAAATATTTATATTATGTTCACATGATTTAATATGAGCAAAATATTATTATCCCAACAGTATTATAATCTTTAAGCTGAAACATTTAATAGTACAAAATTAAACAATATTCTAAAACTTAATGGGATATATCCTTCATAAAATTTACTCTAAAAGCAATACACAGAATTGAGAAAAAATGAACACAGTTTAGAACATGAATAAATTCACATCATTTAATCTTTTAACCATGTCAAAGGGACATTTTAAGACCATGGGAATTAAAGAAACTTGACTGATTCACTGAAGCACAAAATACAAAAGTAAATTTCTCTCCATACCCATCATTCATATTTGAATATCGCTGATCCATAATAGCGCTCTTAGCTCCATGTGCCACTGAAGTTTCTCCAGCCCTCATAACACCAAGAGCCCCTTGACCAGTTTGATTCTGTTCAATAGTCAATAAAATCCCCCATCAATTATTATTTTATTAAATTTTTCTAGGGGCTTGCAGCTGTCGATGTTGTAGATTGTATAAGTTAAAATTCTTAAGAACGAGGAATTCAGTATGAAGATTATGTCCTGGCAATCAATTTAATACAGGTACACCACTGATTTTCCACCACTCTTGGTTCCAAAGCCTTGCTGGATTATCTGTTTTGCAAGACCAACAGAGGTCATATAATATAATTCAACAATATATCTCTGACCAACTAATTATACACCTCTCGTGTCTCTAAAGCACCATGGACTGCTAGAAACTTAAGATTAAACATCAGTATAACTGAAACAGGTTTATTAATTACTGTACTTACAAAGAATGTTGCAGTACTTCCACTCCCAAATTGGTAAATTTTATTGGAACTGTAGAGTTAATCACAAAGTTCTGAAGTTGAGGGTTGTCAGGATAATGGTTTCATAGCTGACCGTTTCATCATGGATCTGTGATGTTGAAGGAGGCATTTACTTTTTCTGATAACTAGTAGCTTACATCCATGTATGCCTGCTGCGTTTGAGAACCCTAAGATGGTAATGTTACCCTTAGATTGTTTGAATCCTGTGAGCGCTTCATCTTTTGCTGTTAATGTCCTCCTAGGTGTGAATCACTAATATAATGATGTTTCATCTGCATTATACACCTGATTGGGACTGAGGTGCTCATCAGCTATAAGCTTCACAAATTCATCTAACAATCACACAAAATCAAGGGATCACCACCAACAACTGCAGTGTAGACAAAAGTGACCACATGCTACACACAATGACACCTGTAGCTACCCTTATAATTTTGTCTGGACCCAAGAGGTGCCAAACTATCCAATCCTGAAAAAAATCAGTGGTGTACCTGTAGAATTGATGGAAAAATTAAAGAGCTCTGCAGAAAATGACAAATGAGGTTCAACCGTGTGACATCAAAGGTTAAAGGCAAGATGATAATGATGATGATGATGATGATGATTTCTGAAAGTAAGGCAAGTGAAATATTCAAAGTTGCTTTATCTTAAATTGTAATGTACATCTCTACATTATTTGCCATTTATTTGTTTAGTATTTACTATTTACTGTTTGGATTGCAGTTATAAAAACCCACACCTATTATTTATCATAGATGAGATAATATCAAGGCTCTCTCTATAACACCATATTTACCATTTTCATAATGTTACATGATAGGTTAGATATTGATCCAGGAAGATGTTTGGTGTCACCTTCGACTAACTACTTGCATAACAAATGGCTGGTGTAGGTAAGTTTTTGCAAACTGCCAGGTGCAGTGTGCATGTAAGGCCATTAAGCAAGGCCTCACATGCAAACACCTTATTACACAAATCATCTTTGGGACAGAATTTTTGAGCACTGCCTTGTATCTACAGCCCATGTCCACTGTGTGGACACTTGTCATTTTAACTACAATGCTGAACACAACCTCTGAGAGAAGTCCCTTCATAAATATCATATTACTAACACTTTGGCAGCGCATTCAATAAAAACTACTTGTCTCCACTCACTCCAATCTAACAATCACCAAGCTTGCTGGAAGCTCAAGCCTCCTAACATTCAGTTTCCTTTACCTCCTCCTCCCAAGCATTCCTAAGACGACCCATATGCCTCCTACCTTTCAACCATTCCTGGGATGACCCATACTCCTACCTTCCACCCTTTCTACATACCCAAACCACCTCAACAACCCCTCCTCAGGCCTCTGAATTATACCTTTGGTAACCCCATATCTAATTCCTACTCTCTGAATTCTGTGCATAATATTCACACCACACACTGTTCTTAAACATGACATCTCCACTTTATCTAACCTCCTCTTGGCTGTAACAATCAAAACCCATGACTTACACGTGAGTGCGTGTGTTGATAAAATCCTTTTTTTTTTTTTTTTTTTTTGGCCTCCTTAGATAAACTCCTATCTTTCCACAGTTGGCTCAGCACACCACAATAAATGACTAATGATTAATTAACAATTTCTGCACTATAAAACTAATAATAAACAAATAACCTGCACACAGGAGAAAGAAACCATGACATTTTGGTAAGACTTGAACCATTAACTAGTTACTAGTTACTATTAGTGTGGCTAGTTAATGGTCCAAGTTGGACTGAAACGTCATCATAAAGTTTCTTTCTCCTATGTGCAGGTTATTTGTGTATTGTTTCACTCATGGTATTGTGCCTTTGTGTTCTTTGCCAAATTAATTACTCTCACACTTACCTTAAACCTATTTGCAGCTTCCTTTTCTATTTTTTCGGCTTGCTTCTTCATTTTATCTCTAGCCCTGAACTCGAGCTCTCTCTTCTGTCTCGTTCTGAATATCTCATCTTCCACTTTACCCAGATTTTGCAGAATCATTTGTACTCTTTCCATGTTCGCAGCTCCACTGTCTGTCAACCATCCCTTGAAACAAAAACAAATTAAAACATTTTCTTCCTCTTTCATAATTAGTCAAACTGTACAATCTGCACATCAGAAAAATGAATAAATAATGCTGAGAAAACAACTATACATGTATATAAGTGGCAAGAGAGAGAGATGTTGGAGTGGCCATTATTAGTAACTTTAAGAATATTTAACTACAAGCAGCAAAATTAACACTAATATTAAAGTTTCATTACCAAAAATATTTGATTAAGTCCTTTATAAATTCCTAATTTTTTTTTATACATTTATACCTTTGGGTTGCATCTTTCCTCTTCATTTATAATTTACAATAAAATGATGTATATGTCCTACATAAGTCAGAATGAATTTTTAAAATCTTCATATTAAAAAACTATACATCTCTTCACCTTTTTTCTCTATCACAAACTTCTGCCCTGCATTCTAACACACCATTTTTAAAACGATCCCACTCCTCTTCAATGCAAACACTATCGTACTCTCACTAGCCCACCTTTCTCCCAATAGTTGCTAATATCTCGCCCTAACTTCCTCCTCCCCAAGTTTATAAACCTTTCACCTCTCTCTCTCTCTCTCTCTCTGACTTACTGTTGGCATTCTTCTTTTGCCCCATCTACCTCTTACTCTAACTGTAGCTACAACTAAATAATGATCCAATATATCTGTTGCCCCTCTCTAAACCTGCACATCCTGAAGTCTACCTATCAACCTTTCATCCACCAATACATAATCTAACAAACTACTTTCATTACATGCTATATCATATCTTGTATACTTATTTATCCTCTTTTTCTTAAAATATGTATGTATACAGCCTCTCCTCACTTAATGATGGAGTTAGGGGCCTAAGACCCCGTTGGTAAATGAATTCGTTGCTAATCGAGGAATCACCCCTTACTGACACTTCAAAAGTGTCACCACTCAAAATTAAAACATTCAGTTTTATGTTTGCTAGGAAATTCCTTTCAATCTGTTTATTATTAATGGTAATACAAGATGAAATAGGTCAATTAATTACTTCCGAGATATTCCAGGAATTATTATTATTATAATCAAAGAAAGCGCTAAACTGACAAGAGTCATACAGCACTGCGGGTCAGCAAATAGTGTGGAGGTAATAAACAGCTAAGTGGAGAGGGAATCAGAGGTGAGGGAAGAAAAGGGTTGGAAGGGACACTAAGAGCTAAGTGTCAAAGTTCGTATAATAAGGCAGTTGCTGACAAAAAGTAAAAAAGTGATTGGGAGTCAAAGGTGGGGTCGTCTGCAAGTAGAGAAGATAAAGTAAGAGTAGCAGGGCGGCGGTGGCATTGGAGGTAAATCCTGCGAGCTCGCTGGTAAGCTAGGCAACCGACAAGAAAGTGAAGAACTGAAATAGGGACCCGACAAACCTCATAGAGAGGAATAGTGTCTATCCATGAGACACCCATGGGTAAGGTGTGTATGACCAATGCAGAGCCAGGAGAACACAGTTTCTTGAGAATGGCAACGGTGGTAAGAAGATGGCCACAAACCTAAAAGTGGTTTAACAGAGCGCAATTTGTTACGGTGCATGCCCAAAAACCGTTGTTGCCAACGGCTGCGGAGACGGGCCAAGATGACTGGAAAATAGTCCCTGAATGGAATACCTCTATAAGAAACCGGAAGATCATGCACCGCTGACCACGCAGCAGCATCTGCTTGCTCACTACCCTGCACACCAACATGTCCAGGGACCCAGTAGAAAACAGCATCTTTATTTTTGCTAGCTACTCAGCGCAACCATTGTTGAATACGAAGGACTAATGAATGAGGGGAATCAAATTGTTTAATGGCTTGTAAAGCAATGAGGGAATCTGAAATAATCACAAACGTCAAAGGAGACATACAGTGGAACCCCGAGTTTCGAACGAATTGAGTATCGAACGATTCAAGTTACGAACGCTTTTTTCAAACCAATTTTGTCCCGAGTATCGAACGTGCCCTGTGTAATGAACCGCATACCACACCTGTCCGCCTGCCCTGCGCCTGCGCGCCTCCCCGTGCAGGCGTTATGAGTCAGTCTGACTTTGTTTATCCTCTGAGTGAACAAAGCTGAAGGGGGTAGGAGAGTTTCAGTGGGGAGAAATAAATGGGATTAGGTCAGGGGTTTCAAATAGACTTAGAGCTAAAGAAGAAGTGGCAATAATGTTGAATAATCAGTTATGGCAGGTAAAGAGGAAATATAAATGTATAAATTCAAGGATTATGTGGAGTAAAATAAAGGTGGTATGTGAAAAGTGGGTTATAGTAAGTGTTTATGCACCTGGAGAAGAGAGAAGTGTAGAGGAGAAAGAGAGATTTTGGGAAATGTTGAGTGAGTACATGGGGAGTTTTGAACCAAGTGAGAGAGTACTTGTGGTTGGGGATTTTAATGCTAAAGTGGGTAAAAATGTTGTGGAGGGAGTAGTAGGTAAATTTGGGGTGCCAGGGGTAAATGTAAATGGGGAGCCTTTAATTGAGCTATGTGTAGAAAGAGGTATGGTAAAAAGTAATACATATTTCATGAAAAAGAGGATAAGTAAGTAAGTATACAAAGTATGATATATCACGTAATGAAAGTAGTTTGTTAGAATATGTATTGGTGGATAAAAGGTTGATGGGTAGGCTTCAGAATGTACATGTTTATAAAGGGGCAACAGATATATCGGATCATTATTTAGTTGAAGCTAGAGTTTGAGTAAAAGGTAGATGGGACAAAAAGAAAATGGCAACAGGAAGTAAGAGAGAGGTAAAAGTGTATAAACTAAGGGAGGAGGAAGTTAGGGTGAGATATAAGCAACTATTGGCAGAAAGGTAGGCTAGTGCAAGTAGGAGTAGTGGGGGGGGTTGAAGAGGGTTGGGATAGTTTTAAAAATGCAGTAATAGAATGTGGGGCAGAAGTTTGTGGCTATAGGAGGGTGGGTGCAGGAGGAAAGAGGAGTGAGTGGTGGAATGAAGAAGTAAAGGGTGTGATAACAGAGAAAAAGGTAGCTTATGAGAGGTTTTCACAAAACAGAAGCATTAATAGAAGAGCAGAGTATGTGGAGAGTAAAAGAAAGGTGAAGAGAGTGGTGAGAGACTGCAAAAGGAGAGCAGATGATAGAGTGGGAGAGGCTCTGTCAAGAAATTTTGCGGAAAACAAGAAAAAAATTTGGAGTGAGATAAACAAGTTAAGAAAGCCTAGGGAACAAATGGATTTGTCAGTTAAAAACAGAGTAGGGGAGTTAGTAGATGGGGAGCTGGAGGTATTGGGTAGATGGCGGGAATATTTTGAGGAACTTTTAAATGTCGATGAAAAAAGGGAGGCGGTAATTTCATGCACTGGCCAAGGAGGTATAACATCGTTTAGGAGTGAAGAACAGGATGTGCGTGTGGGCAAGGTGAGTGAGGCATTACGTAGAATGAAAGGGGGCGTAGCAGCTGGAACTGACGGTGGGAGACGGCAGACTTGAGAAAAAAAAAAAAAAAAAATGTATGAAAGAGGGGAAGGTACCTAGGATTGGCAGAGAGCATGTATAGTTCATTTATATAAAGGGAAGGGGGATAAAAGAGATTGTAAGAATTATAGGGGAAGAAGTTTACCGAGTATACCAGGTAAAGTGTACAGTAGGGTTATTATTGAAAGAATTGTTGCAAGTGTATGTTGCAAGTGTATGGAATAGGTAGTAAGTTAATGAATGCTGTAAAATTTTTATGAGGATACTGAGGCTCAGGTTAGGGTGTGTAGGAGAGAGGGAGATTACTTCTCGGTAAAAGTAGGTCGTAGACAGGGATGTATAATGTCACCATGGTTGTTTAATACGTATATTTATAGATGGGGTTGTAAAAGAAGTAAATGCTAGGGTGTTGGGAAGGGTGGGATTAAATTATGGGGAATCAAATGCAAAATGGGAGCTGACACAGTTACTTTTTGCTGATGATACGGTGCTTATGGGAGATTCTAAAGAAAAGTTGCAAAGGTTAGTGGACGAGTTTGGGAGGGTGTGTAAAGGTAGAAAGTTGAAAGTGAATATAGATAAGAGTAAGGTGATGAGGGTATCAAACGATTTAAATAAAGAAAAATTGGATATCATATTGGAGAGCGGGATTATGGAAGTGAATGTTTTCAGATATTTGGGAGTTGACTTGTCAGCGGATGGGTTTATGAAGGATGAGGTTAACCATAGAATTGATGAAGGAAAAAAGGTGAGTGGTGCATTGAGGTATCTGTGGGGATAAAAAACGTTATCCATGGAGGCAAAGAAGGGAATGTACGAAAGTATAGTGGTACCAACACTCTTATATGGGTGTGAAGCATGGGTTGCAAATGCTACAGCGAGGAGGCGGCTAGAGGCAGTGGAGACGTCCTGTCTAAGGGCAATGTGTGGTGTAATTATTATGCAGAAAATTCGGAGTGTGAAAATTAGGATTTGTCAGAGGGCTGACAAGGGGTTGTTGAGGTGGTTTGGTCATTTAGAGAGAATGGATCAAAGTAGAATGACTTGGAGAGTGTATAAATTTGTAGGGGAAGGAAGGCAGGCAGGGTAGGGGTCGTCCTCGAAAAGGTTGGAGGGAGGGGGGTAAAAGAGGTTTTGTGGGCGAGGGGCTTGGACTTCCAGCAAGCATGTGTGAGCATGTTAGATAGGAGTGAATAGAGACGAATGGTTTTTGGGACCTGACGAGCTGTTGGAGTGTGAGCAGGGTAATATTTTGTGAAGGGATTCAGGGAAACCAGTTAATTGATTTAGTTGGACTTAGAGTCCAGGAAATGGGAAGTACAATACCTTCACTTTAAAGGAGGGGATTGAGATATTGGCGGTTTGGAGCGATTTTCTGAACTGTCGTATCTTAGCTCCTCTGCAAAGACAGTGATTATGTGTGAGTGAGGTGAAAGTGTTGAATGATGATGGAAGTATTTTCTTTTGGGGATTTTCTTTGTTTTTGGGTCACCCTGCCTCAGTGGAAGACGGCCAACGTGTTAAAAAAAATCATAACTAAGCACTAAACCCACAAGTCATACAGCAATAAAGGTTTAACATGCTTGATCTGAGACTAGCGAGGGTAGAATCAATAATAATCACAGCCAAATTCAGTATCATAAGTTAACTTAGTGCCATTAGAATGACAAACAATTCATTTTGCAGTGTAGATGCCCAGTTGTTAATTTTTATGCCTAACTCAACATAGTTCCTATTGTTATTATCTAGGGAGGTGGCAACAAGAGCAGTTGCAGCCCTGCCAGTAGACTCCTGCTTAGATCCATTACTGTATATAACTTGTGATATATTATTTCTAATACACGCAAGATAACAGGTACATCTTGCTACTTCTACTTACACTTAGGTCACACTACACATAACCATCCAAGTGTGTGTGTACATATACACTTGCATGTATACACACTCATCTGAGTTTTCTTCTATTTTCTTACTAGTTCTTGTTCTTATTTCCTCTTATCTCCATGGGGAAGTGGAACAGAATTCTTCCTCCGAAAGCCATGCGTGTCGTAAGAAGCGACTCAAATGCCGGGAGCAAGGGGCCAGTAACCCCTTCTCCTGAATATATTACTAAATGTAAAAACTTTCGTTTTTCCTTTTGGGCCACCCTGCCTCGGTGGGAAACTGCCGACGTGTTGAAAGAAAGAAAGAAGTTAAGCAAGAAATTTCTTGAGTAGTTACCTTTGCAAGTGATTGAAGGGAGATATTAAATGGGTCTATGTTTATTTACTTCTAAACATTTAGTAAGATTTGTAGCGACAGTGTATGGTTTATTTCTTAACATTCTAATACCAAATAGTGTTGATCTCAATAATCCAGTGATTGATACTAGGAACACCAAGCTCCTTCCTCATATTAAGAAACTTGGTAGTTTTAGGACAGCAAAGAATAATTCTGAGGGCTTCATTTTGCATTAGCTCCAAGGGCCAAATAGAATTTTTCTTAGCTGATATTAACCATTATCATAGAAAGTAAAAAATTAGATTTTTTAATAAATGAAACAAAAAGAAAAAAATTCAAACTTACACCAGTTTTGTAGCAGCAATCCTTATAAAGACGCACCAAACGATCAATAGCATTTTCACGAATCTCAAGGGATGGCAGGTGAGGAAGGAAATCATTTCCTATAGAATTAAAGTAAGAACATGTTAATATAATTTCTGTCTACTTCATCACACAAGATTAGTCTTCTTATTTTATGGACCTCAAAGAGGGTGGCCTTCAGCGTAAAGAATTTTCTACACATGAGTTGGACAAACCAAACAGTAATAATGTAAAGTACAAGGAACATGCAAAGTAGGCTTTGTGATGACTTAGCAAGGAGACACAAATGTAGCATATGAAGCCTTTACTGATAATGTTTCACCCACATTATATTACCAAGTCACAAACTATTTAAAAAGACAAGAGTAAATGCTGGGACATACTAGAAAAGGTTTTGGTTCTGGCACCTTGATAACAAATATTTTCTAATACGTCCTAGTGTTTGCTCCCTTATCTTTTTAAACACTTGCTGATATCATTTACCAAGGTTTATACCAAGTCACAAACAGATCTGTTTGTGACTTTATCAAGCCCACTGCCTGCGTGAAACGTTGGCAATAAAGGCTCTGTTAACTGTACCAGTATCTCATACTATTACATATCCATAGTGACAATTTGCTTTGTGAAACACTTAATCAAATCAAAATTGTAGGAGCTTTTTCTGAATACAGTGGTCCCTCGGTTTTCGCCGAAAATTCGTTCCAGAATGCTGCTCAAGTGCCATTACCGAACGAATTTACCTCCTTAAGAAATAATGTCACGTAGGTTAGTCTATTTCAGACCCCCAAAAATACACTTGCAACAGCACTTACGAAAATACACTTACATAAATGTTCGAGTTTGGAGATGCACGAAAACCGAGGGTCCACTGTATACAGTACCTCCTTTATTCTATTCTATTGGCATCATGGCCTTGTGTCCAGCAATAATAGAACTTAAGTATAATTCTGATGTAAACAAACACATGCTGCTAAACAATAAGAAATGTAAGTGAGAAGGATTTTTTTTTTTTAGCACACAGGCCATCATCTCCCACTAACATAGGGCAACCAAAAAAAAAAAAAGAATTAACACTTTCACCATCACCCAATCCATCACTGTCTTGCCAGAGGCATGTCAACATTACAGCTCAAATGCCCCTCCAAACTGCAATATCCCCACCCCTCCTTCAGAGTGCAAGCACTGTACTTCCCACATCCACGACTCAAATATGGCTAACCAGTTTCCCTGAATCCCCTCAAAGTTAACCTACACTCCAATAGCACATCAAGTTATAAAACTACATGCCTTCACTCATCTCTGTAACCTGCTAGGCACAGACCTGTTGGATGTCACAGCATCCTGTATAAAAAAAACCTCCTTTGCCCCCTCCCTCCAATCTTTCCTTGGACGACCCCTACCCTGGCCAATGCATGAAATCACTGCCTCTCTCTCTCCATCAACATTTAACAGTTCCTCAAAATATTCCCTCCATCTTCCCAATACTTCTACCTCCCTGTCTAATATCTCCCCTCAACTTATTATTCTCAATATAATCTGTAAACAAAACTTCACCCATTCTCTCATTTGCTCTTCTTTTACACTCCACCACTCTCAACCTCTTGCTTACTCTTCATATACTCCATCCTCCTTATATCACTTTTTCTTTGTTAAAACCTTTTATATGCTAACTTATCACTCTCTCTACCTCATCATTCCACCAACAACTCCTCATCCCTCCCACACCCACCTTGCCATACCCATAAACTTCTGCTGAGAGAAATCTTAGCGAATAAAAGCTACTGAATAATAAAAGAGAGAATACAAATCCTGTAAAAGCAAATGATATATAAATAAGTGAAATATAAGCAATGGTGAAGGCATTCATTTAAAACTAATACAAACTTAGTAATTTGGCTTGGTTTTGCCACACACCAAAAATTAAATTAAAATACAATCCAAGTTTAATAAGAATTCACGATAACCTCCATCAAAACAGACATCATAAAGAAAGCAAAGATCATAATACAGTGGACCCCCGGTTATCGGTCGTTCCTGATATCAGCCAACTCAGAGATTGGCCGGTTTTTTGGCTTCCGGTGATCAGCCGTATGGGACGTGTCTGTCCGCCGGCTGGGGCCGCTTGGCGGTCAGTTTGCCTGTCTCTCTCTCGGTGTGTGAGAAGTTTCTGCTCATTCATCCAAACATTTCGCTTGTTTTCCATTGTTTTTGGTGGTGTTTTTCAGAGCAACTGCAAAATAAGCAACCATGGCTCCAAAGAAAGTTCTTAGTAAAGATCCTTTGGTAAAAGCATGCAGGGAGTGTAGCAGGCATGCAGGGAGTGTAGCAGGCATGCAAGGAGTGTAGCAGGCATGCAGGGAGTGTAGCAGGCATGCAGGGAGTGTAGCAGGCATGAAGGGAGTGTAGCAGGCATGCAGGGAGTGTAGTTGATGGAGTGACTCAAGCTGGTCCTAGTGGCATTAAAAGACAAAGAAGGGAAGTAACCCCAGAGAGGGCTTTGCTACCTGAAGTCCTTATGGAGGGGGATTCCCCTTCCAAACTAACTCCTCCCTTTTTCCTCCTCCCTATCTTCCAGAAGCCAGCATTAGTCTTCAATAAAGGTATGTAATACTGATTTCATTGTTAAAGAAAATATTTTTGTCTGGAACAGATTAATTGTTTTCTTCTTTTTCTTTTTAGTAAGTTATACAGGAAAAGGGATTACTAGCCCATTGTTCCCGGCATTTTAGTTGACTTTTACAACACACATGGCTTACGAAGGAAAGAATCTTATTCCACTTCCCCATGGATATGAAAGGAAAAGTATTAAGAACAAAAACTATTAAGAAAAAATCAAAGAAAAAACTCAGATGAGTGTGTATCCATAAATGTGTACATGTATGTGTAGTGTGACCTAAGTGTAAGTAGCAAGACGTACCTGAAATCTTGCAAATTAATTGTATTCACATTAATTCTTATGGGAAATATTATTTTGGTTATCGGCTATTTCGGTGTTAGGCCGAGCTTCTGGAACGGATTACGGCAAATAACCGAGGGTCCACTGTACAAATTTATACATCACTAATACTGAGTCAAAACCTACAAGAACCTACAGTACAAAGGTAAGAAAGCAAGAGGGATCCTGGTCATGTTTATTAATAATTTAATCAAAGCAAACGAACCACCAGGTGTCGTTCTACCTCGGAAGGAGACGATTGGTGAGCTAAAAAATGAAACACTAAGAAACAAAATTTTGAAAGATTCTTCAATGATACTGAAACTAAAGGACACTAACAAAATAGTGCTAGTGTTCTCCAAAATGTGACATAAGCAACAAAATTTTTCAAAATCAACAAACTTGTGCTCATCCACCACATCATTAACAACTATCTGTATTATAACTGGTGAAATTACCATGTCTTGTAAATACATTATAAGCAAGACCATTAACCATGTTCATAAATTTATTATAATTAAATTAAAAGACTATCTTTATACTAATGTAATTAACAGTTTAAAAGCACAAAATTACATTTTTATTAGGATACCCCCATAAAGGATTCATCTTGGGGTGAAAATCTATCGCCACCAGAGCATCTCATACTTAACTAGTTAACATGCATTATCTGATTAAAACTCGTGTCAGGAAGTGCCTTCCTTTTGTCTGATAAACAAAGCACCACCTTCACTCTCCACAATTAAATGTATACGAGTTATCCTGAATATAACCTTCTATGGAACATCTACAGAAATCATTGCCCAGATAATCAAAATTGCAATTCCATACTACTATGTACATAGCAAACCTTGAAAAAAGTATCAATAACAGCATTCAATCACAATGACAAATCATTAACCAAACAATAGTTAATACTCTACTAGAGGTCCTAAAGCCCTGATACTCCTAACCTGTACAGACCAGATAAAAAGATCTATTATTGAATGCATTAAACATACTTGAAGTTTGTTACAAAGACTCCAAGATGTTGACAACAAAGATAAGTGATGGGTCTCTTACTGTTTCTGGTGTAAATAAATGACAAATCCCTATTTGTGGATGATGCCAAAATAATGAGAAAACAAACTGAAGAGGATGAAAGAAGGTTGTGAGAAGACCTGAAGACTGGTTACTAGATTTTAACAAGTCCAAGGCAAAGCTATGAAGCTGGGGGATGATTATAATTGTGTACAGTGGAACCTCAGTTTTCGTATGCCCTAGTTTGTATGTAAAACTATACTTATTCTTTATAAAATGTAATTTTTGTTAATATTTTTGGGTGTCTGGAATGGATTAATTGGATTTGCATTATTTCTTATGGGAAATATTAACAAAAAATACATTTTATAGAGAATAACTATAGTTTTACAAACAAACTAGGGCATATGAAAACCAAGGTTCTACTGTACTAGATATTTATGGGAAGCATTAAACCTAGAGAGGTCACAGAGCCCATGGGAAATGAGAGGTTATCAGGTTTAATCAAAGGAAGGGAAGAGTAGCTCAAACTCCTTGGATCAAGAGCCCTTCACCAACATGAAGGCACACCCCTCAATATGAAGAATGGGAGATGAAAGAAAATTGAAAACAGTGCCGTTCAGAGAGGCACACAGAAACAGTCTTTTAAAGAAAAAGGCTCTGGAATAACCATTACCCCAAACCTGTCTCCTGAGATGCACATAAACAGAACATCAGAAGAATAGGCTAAGCTTGCAAATACATGTGACACACTGAAACCTAAAGAAACTCCTTCAAAACCCCTTACACCTAATGTAGTGCCAGTGAGAGACCCCTCACCTAGTAACACAAAGTAAAGCTTGAGAGAATATCATAATTTGTGCCTGAACTGAGGACGAATGAAGATAGAATACAAAAAATTAGGCTTTATGTCACTGGAGAAGTGAAGACCAAGGGGAAATATGACCCTGATACATAAAATACTACTGTCTAAAAAAACTCAAATATTTCTTCAAAAATAGCAGGGTAGATTGCCAGAATGAGACTCAACAGGTAATATGTGCTATGAACACTGAAAACTTAAAAAATATATATCAAAATTAACACAAGACTGAACACCAGCATACTTAAGCTCTAGTAATTTCAAATGGGTAATTACATACTAAATCTATTAACACAGGTACACCACCTATTCTCCAGGAATTGATAGCCCTGTACCTCTTTAATCCAGACAAAATTGTGAGGGAACTTGAAATTCCTGTGACAGCAAGACTAGTTTACTGGGCAGCCACAGATGTTATTGTGTGTAGAGGTCACTCACTCATTGTTTACACTGCAGTTGTTGGTGGTGAGCTCTTGATTCTATGTGATTCTTAGCTTATTTTGAATACATTTAACCATAGATATGGTTTCTAAGAAAGATGCAAGTGTTAGTGGTTAAGCTGAAAGACTTGCTATTGCCAGATAAATGAAGTTATCAGGTGAATTAATCAAGGAGCTAGAACAATGTACCTTCATAACAAAACAAGAACCAGAGAATCTTTATTTGATGTATGAAAACTTCCACAAGGAAAGATCAATGCACATGAAACAATTTTACTTGGATGAAATGTTTAAGATTAGCTCTACACTTCCAGCAAAATTCTAAAATTTGCCACTTTCGAAGGGGCAGTAGAACCGCAACATTCTTTATAAGTACAGTACAGTAATTCATAAACCATGGTGCTTCAGAAAGAGATGTGTATAATTAGTGAGTCAGAAGAGTATCGTTGAATTATTACATGACCTCCATTAGTCTGACAAAATGGGTAATCCGACAAGACTGTGGAACCAAGGGTACTGGAAAATCGGTGGTATACCTGCAGTTAAAATTAAAATAAAAACTAAATGGTGGCAGGAGAAACACACTATATTTACTAACCAACGAAGAAGCACATGAATACCCAATCATCAATGGCTCGTTCAAAACAATATTTAAATGGCAAGCCTGGCATTGCTAGCTCTCTTTCCAGGTATTCGCGTAAAACATTGAGGCGAACAAATATAAATCGTGTTTCCTCAAATATTTTTTCTGCTTCACCAGTTTCACCTTCAGATACACCAACACATTCCTTCACCTCGTGACCTGAAACATTTTAAAGAAATTAGTATTGGGTTCACTACTCGCATTACAGTATCTAATTTACAAATAGAACAGTGTATCTAGAGTTGATCTAGTTCTTAAATTTTGAAATACCCTATTGTGTAGAAAATTAAGAATAAGCAACTTTTCAATTATGTTGTTTAAAAAAAAAAAAGGCTAGATTAGGGGTCATTGACCTTTTCATAATACATACATCAGGCATGTGTGAGCGTGTTAAGACAGAGGTGGAGACAAATGGTTTTTGGGACTTGAAGTAGTGCCTGCACTCTTAAGGAGAAGTTTGGGATATTTGCTGTTTAGAGGGACATCTAAAGAGTCATATTTGCATGTCTCTGGCAAGACAGTGAAAGTGTAAATGATGGTGAGTGTTTCTTTTTCGTGTCACCCTACCTCAGTGGGAGATGGCCAGTGTTAAAAAAAAAAATTCCGTTATTTTTTAAACTCAACGATCATCTCCCACCAAGGCAGGGTGACCCTAAGAAAATACGTTCACCAACATTCACTCAATTGCAGTATTTGCAGAAGTATGCTGACATCACAATCAGATTACTCATCTGACTGCAACATCCCGTATAGTATAGTAATTTATACAAGAGAAGGGGTTACTAGCCCCTTGCTCCCAGCATTTTAGTCATCTCTTACAACATGCATGGCTTACGGAGGAAGAATTCTTTTCCGTTTTCTCATGGAGATAAAAAAAAAAAAAAAAAAAAAAGAAAAAGTTAAAGATTTGCCAAGCATAATGTGCTCTTTGTAAATATTAGTGCAATCATAGCCCCCTTATACTCACCAAGCTGTCCACAAATATCACAAGGTTTAGGTTTATTTGGTTTGAACTCTTCGCGAATTATGGTAAAATTAACTTCATGAGTAGCCAATCCCAACATAATGAGATCAGCATCAGCACCACAGAGACAGTGTTGAGTGTTAGGATCATGGTCGGGCTGTGCTCGTTGGCGACGGATGTAGTCCATAATTTTGTGCTCACCTTCTCCAGGAACATTTGCATCCGAAAGGATTACCTGTTCATAATTGGAAAACCAAAATATCAGTAACTAGAACAAATTCTCACAGTTCAATGAGCACAAAGGTGAATTTTAACATCTCATATCCAAAAATATAAGTTTGTTACTTTACAAACCTTAACACCCCTCCAGCCCGGATCGGTGTTGAGTCGTTCGTGAACATAATAATGAAGACACTTAGACAGACGATCCATGAAGGGTGTGCCAGGGGTGATACAGTTGGAATCAAAATGTGCCTCCTTGGGTTTCTCCGGGGGAAGTTTAAAACCTGAGGATATAATGCTAAGTCATTAATGTTAGAATAAAGTACATATATAATGCACAAAGGAATAGATGGTGTACTTGATTAGCGTGACTATTCAACCAACAGTGCAATGGGTTAGTAGGAATATAGAACTGTGCAACAGATTATAAATATAAAACTGCAGTGGGTTAGTATAAATATAAAACTGCAATACAGTATGTAATAGAGTACTGAGTAGGAAAATAGAAGCATAGAGAAATAAGATTAGACAAAGGAGAGAAGGGAAATGAGGACTTTGAAAAGATGAGACAAAAAGGAAATAATAATTAACGATTATCCATGGGAGGCAAAAAGGAGAATGTATGAGAGAATAGTTGCACCAACACTCTTATATGGGTGTGAATGTTGCAGCGAGGAGGAGGCTGGAGGCAGTGGAAATGGCGTGTCTGAAGGCAAAGTGCGGTGTAAATATTATGCAGAGAATTTGTAGTTTGGAGATTAGGAGGTGCAGGATTACTAAGAGTATTATCCAGAGGGCTGAAGGAAAGGTTGGAGGGAGGGGGTAAAGGAGGTTTTGTAGTTGGAGGGAGAGGGTAAAGGAGGTTTTGTAGTTGGAAAGAGGGGGTAAAGATTTTATAGTTGGAGGGAGAGGGCAAAGGAGGTTTTGTAAGCAAGGGGCTTAGACATCGTGCAGACAAGTGAGAGCATGTCAGATAGGAGCAAGCGGAGGCAAGTAGTTTTTATGATGACGTGCTCTTAGAGAGTGAGCAAGGTATTTATGAAGGGATTCAAGGAAACTGGTTAGCCAGACGCAAGTCCTAGAGGTGGAAAATACACTTGGAGGGGTGGGGATATTTACAGTTTGGAGGGGCATATGAAATGTAATCTTGATGTGCCCCTAGCAAGACAGTGATGGAGTAAGTGATTGTGAAAGTTTCTCTCTTGTTCAGGTCACCCTGCCTCAGTGGGAGACAGCTGGTACATTAAAAGAAAGAATAATTAGTCAGGCAGTCCACCAGGAGACCAGGCCAGACTGGGCAATGATTCCTGGAACTGTCACCAGGTATGTATATCATACACTGCCGAATTCAGATTAGTGCAAAAACCCATCAAAGTAATTGAATACCTCCAAAAATATTTGTACATAAATATAACAAGAGACGGAACTCGCTAGAATTTCATGTACTGAAGATCAGGGCAACCACAGCAATTCCTATAAAAGGCTGTACTAATGGGCAAGCTAAAGGAAAAAACTGCATTTTGACTGTTCTGTTACCTAAATATACTTCAGTAATTCATCCATCTAGTACAGCCAGGTATTGAAGATTAAACTATTATTTGTTATTATTTAAATATATGTACTTATGATAGGTAACACTATCTTGTTCCCTGATGTTAGCATTGAAAGAGTAATGAGTAACCAAGTGTAGGTATTTCAAGTTAGAAAAAGAATAAGAAAAAATATATTCCTTAGTACTAACCATTTTAAAATTTCAGAGATAAAGTTCTAATAATAAATTCCTTCTCTAAAGAGCTTTATAGTTTAGCAATGGCAGCCATTCCACAAGTGGGATGCTTTCTACTTAGGTAATATAAATGGCATGCACACTGCTTAGACAACTTTTTTCTTAACATACTGGTAACCTCAGAAATAACCTACGACATATCGATTACCAATTAAATATGGTGCAATACTAACCTTTGTCAAGTAGTTCCTGTCTTATCCGTGCCACTTCTACTTTCTTTTCAATAGCCTCTTTAGATGCTCTGAACCTTCTGGATCTCTGCTGATTCATCTTAGCTCTAGGGGCAACACCGTCAATGGCCATATACAAGAGTCTACGTGGACGAACGATTGCAAATAGCCGGTCAATACACTGTAATTAATTATTTTTCATTATGGACTAATAAATTTATGTACATAAATAGCATACATAATCCAAAAAATAAATATACAACCTATGACTCATGAAATTCCCGCCTTGGTGGGAAGCGGCCGATTTGTTGAAAGAAGAAGACTCGTGAAATCGTAATAACACAACTGCAAACAAACCACACATATACAGTACACACATTACTTACCTTTAAAATATTTTTGTCCTTAACTATAGTTTGTTTGTTTTTTTGTTTTGTTTTTCAACAAGTCGGCCGTCTCCCATCGAGGCAGGGTGATCCAAAAAGAAAATACTTTCATCATCATTCAACACTTTCACCTCATTCATACATAATCACTGTCTTTGCAGAGGCGCTCAGATATATGACAGCTGAGAATAAGTCCCTCCCAGCTGTCACTATCCCAGACCCCTCCTTTAAAGTGCAGGCATTGTACTTCCCATTTCCAGGACTCATGTCCAACTAAATCAATTAACTGGTTTCCCTGAATCCCTTCACAAAATGTTACCCTGCTCACACTCCAACAGCTCGTCAGGTCCCAAAAAACCATTCGTCTCCATTCACTCCTATCTAACACGCTCACACATGCTTGCTGGAAGTCCAAGCCCCTCACTCACAAAACCTCCTTTACCCCCTCCCTCCAACCTTTTCGAGGATGACCCCTACCCCGCCGTCCTTTCCCTACAGATTTATACGCTCTCCATTCTCTCTAAATGACCAAACCACCTCAACAACCCCTCGTCAGCCCTCTGACTAATACTTTTAGTAACTCCACACCTCCTCCTAATTTCCACACTCCGAATTCTCTGCATAATATTTACACCACACATTGCCCTTAGACAGGACATCTCCACTGCCTCCAGCCGCCTCCTTGCTGCAGCATTTACAACCCAAGCTTCACACCCATATAAGAGTGTTGGTACCACTATACTTTCATACAGTCCCTTCTTTGCCTCCATACATAACGTTTTTTGTCTCCATAGATACCTCAACGAACCACTCCCATTTTTTCCTTCATCAATTCTATGGTTAACCTCATCCTTCATAAACCCATCCACTGACACGTCAACTCCCAAATATCTGAAAACATTCACTTCTTCCATACTCCCTCTCTCCAATGTGATATCCAATTTTTCTTTATCTAAATCGTTTGATACCCTCATCACCTTACTCTTATCTCTGTTCACTTTCAACTTTCTACCTTTACACACCCTCCAGAAATGTGTACCTCAAATATTGCAGCCATCATCTCATCTTCATCCTTAGGTGGCGGTCTATCTTCTGGATGTGTGCACGGATGAATAATACCATTCATATCAAGGTACAGATTGTCAAACTCCACTCCATTTGGATTGGGCTTTGTAGTGTCTTGAGGTATTTGCTTGCCATCATCTGTATTATATTGCTGAAAAATAAGATTTAATAAATATAAATACATGAATAAATATAAATGTATAAACAGATAATACTGTATATATATTCACATACATTTTTTGGTGGGAATCGGCCGATGTGTTAATAAAAAAAAAAAAAAAAAAAAAATTATACATACAATATATTACTGGCCATAAGTCATATTTTTTCCAAAATAAATATACCCATAGTTATACCCTTTGTCTTATTGAGAGCATAATATCCCCTCAAAAAATGCATAAAAAAAATAACTAAAGTACACAAGAATGAAGGAGCACAGCAGTAGGGTTATTGGCTAATGTTAAGGACATCCATCTAAAATCCAACCTTTCTTTCTTGTATGTTTGTCCAACCTATTATTAACCCATAAATGTCCAAACATATATACTATACGTTTACTACCCCAGTGCCCCGAATATTTTGGAAATTTTTTTTTATAGAAATAAAGAGCACATTTTTCTAAGTGTTATAGGATAAAAAAAAATTTAGGCTCAGTACTTACCAATATATGAGGCCGAAAAGTTGGCACTGAATGCTCGCCTGACGGCAACATCGAGTACTGCCGCTTGCAGAAGTGTTGCCGATATATCTTTTTTTCTCGTTTTTATATTATTTTATATAATTTTTATGTTCTGATAATTACTATTGATAGTAGTTCTTGTCATTTCGTAACCAATCTTTGTTCTAACATTAATAATATTAGGTACTGAAATTGTACTCAAATTGTCACACACATACTGACAGGTGGACACTTACACCTGCCTTGGTCATTTACTATTGTCTAGGAATATATACAAAGTATTTATAGGTCCCAGCAATGTTTTGGATACGTGAGAGTATATAATAATAATAATAATAATAATAATCAGAATAATAATAAGAATAATGAAAATAATAATAAGAATAATGAAAATAATAAGAATAATAAGAACAATAAGTTCCCTTGAAGCATGATGTAAGACAAGTCAGTCCACTGCTGACAGTGATAAGATAAAATAATTGGTGACATTTGTTGAGCATCCCCCTCTGTTTTCACTGTTACACAAACATATCTGTCTGTCAAGCTCTCTGTCTATCTGTCTGTCAAGCTCTCTGTCTATCTGTCTGTCAAGCTCTCTGTCTATCTGTCTGTCAAGCTCTCTGTCTATCTGTCTGTCAAGCTCTCTGTCTATCTGTCTGTCAAGTGCTCTGTCTATCTGTCTGTCAAGTGCTCTGTCTATCTGTCTGTCTGTCAAATGCTCTGTCTATCTGTCTGTCTGTCAAATGCTCTGTCTATCTGTCTGTCTGTCAAATGCTCTGTCTATCTGTCTGTCTGTCAAATGCTCTGTCTATCTGTCTGTCTGTCAAGTGCTCTGTCTATCTGTCTGTCTGTCAAGTGCTCTGTCTATCTGTCTGTCTGTCAAGTGCTCTGTCTATCTGTCTGTCTGTCAAGTGCTCTGTCTATCTGTCTGTCTGTCAAGTGCTCTGTCTATCTGTCTGTCTGTCAAGTGCTCTGTCTATCTGTCTGTCTGTCAAGTGCTCTGTCTATCTGTCTGTCTGTCAAGTGCTCTGTCTATCTGTCTGTCTGTCAAGTGCTCTGTCTATCTGTCTGTCTGTCAAGTGCTCTGTCTGTCTGTCTGTCAAGTGCTCTGTCTATCTGTCTGTCAAGTGCTCTGTCTATCTGTCTGTCAAGTGCTCTGTCTATCTGTCTGTCAAGTGCTCTGTCTATCTGTCTGTCAAGTGCTCTGTCTATCTGTCTGTCAAGTGCTCTGTCTATCTGTCTGTCAAGTGCTCTGTCTATCTGTCTGTCAAGTGCTCTGTCTATCTGTCTGTCAAGTGCTCTGTCTATCTGTCTGTCAAGTGCTCTGTCTATCTGTCTGTCAAGTGCTCTGTCTATCTGTCTGTCAAGTGCTCTGTCTATCTGTCTGTCAAGTGCTCTGTCTATCTGTCTGTCAAGTGCTCTGTCTATCTGTCTGTCAAGTGCTCTGTCTATCTGTCTGTCAAGTGCTCTGTCTATCTGTCTGTCAAGTGCTCTGTCTATCTGTCTGTCAAGTGCTCTGTCTATCTGTCTGTCAAGTGCTCTGTCTATCTGTCTGTCAAGTGCTCTGTCTATCTGTCTGTCAAGTGCTCTGTCTATCTGTCTGTCAAGTGCTCTGTCTATCTGTCTGTCAAGTGCTCTGTCTATCTGTCTGTCAAGTGCTCTGTCTATCTGTCTGTCAAGTGCTCTGTCTATCTGTCTGTCAAGTGCTCTGTCTATCTGTCTGTCAAGTGCTCTGTCTATCTGTCTGTCAAGTGCTCTGTCTATCTGTCTGTCAAGTGCTCTGTCTATCTGTCTGTCAAGTGCTCTGTCTATCTGTCTGTCAAGTGCTCTGTCTATCTGTCTGTCAAGTGCTCTGTCTATCTGTCTGTCAAGTGCTCTGTCTATCTGTCTGTCAAGTGCTCTGTCTATCTGTCTGTCAAGTGCTCTGTCTATCTGTCTGTCAAGTGCTCTGTATCTGCTTGTCAAGCTCTCTGTATCTGCCTGTCTGTCAAGCTCTCTGTATCTGCCTGTCTGTCAAGCTCTCTGTATCTGCCTGTCTGTCAAGCTCTCTGTATCTGCCTGTCTGTCAAGCTCTCTGTATCTGCCTGTCTGTCAAGCTCTCTGTATCTGCCTGTCTGTCAAGCTCTCTGTATCTGCCTGTCTGTCAAGCTCTCTGTCTAACCGTCTAGTATCTAGCTCTCCCATCTCAGAGAGATCCACTCCTGAACCAACACGTCTGGTTCCTGAGCAAGTGTAAATACGTATTTGCCAGTCATGTTTACACATTACATCTACAAGCACTTTGTCTGGATTTTTTGGCTTATCCTAGGAAATTTACACTGTATAATTGTATTTGTGTACCTGTGAGACAGAGATAGACAGAGTCAGATAGAGATAGAGACAGACAGACAAAGATAGACAGGCATAGGTTATAAGACATTCTGAAAGGATGATGCACAAATGTTGCACATGGGTTATTATCAAGGGTTTTGATATTTCCTCGACCAATAATGGCCATATCCACCTCAGAGCCACTAAACTCGGGGTCAACATCACTTTCCACTTAAAATGGGAGAGTTAAACATGACATCAGTGAATCCCATGTGTTTGCCGCGCTGTTTGCTCTAGCTGGCGCTCAATTGAACTGGTCCTCCCACAAGGTACAGTGGTACCCCGGTTTACGATGGTCCCCAAACTCACCCTTTTATAATTAACAAAAAAGGCACAATACCGTGACTGGAACAATACACACACAACCCGCACATATAAAAGAGAGGAGCTTACGACGACGTTTCGGCCCGACTTGGACCATTTACAAAGTCACACTAACACACAGAGACAGAGGAAGGGTATTTATAGGCAGGCAGACAGGGGAGGGTACAAGAGAGTGGGGAAATGTAGGAGTAGTGGTAGTAGTGGTAGTAGTAAAGGTAGTAGTAAAGGTAGTAGAGTAGACAGTCATATGGGAAGGAGCACTGCTATGAGGCTAGCGGCCCGCAAGGGGGGTACGAGAGGGAAGAAAAGCGAAAAAATGAAGGAAAATACAAGGCAAAAGAAAGAACAGAAAGAAAGGAAAACCCAAGGAGAAAAAGAGAAGGGGAAGATAAGACAGGGAAGGAATCAGGTTAAGTCACGGGTGTTCTGAAGTTTAGAGCATTTAACAATGTAATGAGAGAGGAAAGCATCAACAGAGACAAAGCCAGGGCTAAGATTCATACAGGGAAAGTTGTGTATAAGGGAGGATTCAACCAGGCGGCGACTATGAAAGTTAGACGTAGGGTAGACAGTTTTAGCAGAAGACCAATCAATGGGATGACTGTGATCTCTGACATGACAGAAAAGAGCATTATTAGTGTCGGCAAGCCTAACACTATTTTTTTTTTTTTTTGTGCTCCCTGAGTCTGTCAGAAAGAGATCGGCCAGTTTCTCCGAAGTACTGAAGAGGACAGGAGGAGCAAGAAATAGAGTAGACACCAGGAGAATCTGTGGAGGTAGGGGAGGTATGAACTAGATTAGTGCGAAGAGTGTTAGTTTGGCGAAAGGTAAGTTTGATGTCTAAGGAACGGAGAGATTTTTTTAATACAGTGCACACCAAGGGCTAAGACCCATTCTATGCTGACCAGGCATCTCAGGCCAATCGTGCCAAATTTGGAGGCAGGAAAAATAAAACGTAAATATACGTTCGAGGCAGTAGCGGTACTAACGTATATATACGTTTGGACCGTTTACGGGTTAAAGGTATACCTTTGAAGAGTTTCGAGAGCTTATCTACTCTCTGAGCCCGGCCATGGGCCAGGCTCGTCTGGTGCTTGCGTGGTCAACCAGGCTGTTGCTGCTGGAGGCCCGCTGCCCCACATATCCATCACAGCCTGGTTGATCTGGCACCCGGTGAAGATACTTGTCCAGTTTCCTCTTGAAGGCTTCTACACTGGTTCCAGCCGTGTTTCGGATATCTTCTGGTAAGATGTTGAATAGTCTGGGACCCCGGATGTTAATACAGTGCTCCCGTATTGTCCCCACTGCACCCCTCCTCCTCACTGGGTTTATTTTACACTTCCTCCCATATCTCTCACTCCAGTATGTTGTTATGGCAGTGTGCAGATTTGGGACCAGGCCCTCAAGTACTTTCCAGGTATATATTATCATGTATATCTCTCTCCTCCGCTCCAATGAGTACATGTTCAAGACTTGAAGGCGTTCCCAATAATTTAGATGTTTCAATGGCTCAATGTGAGTCGAAACGATCTCTGAATTTGTTCCAGCTCTGATATTTCTCCTGCCCTGAACGGGCCGTCAGCACTGAGCAGTATTCTAAGTGAGGAGCACTAGCGATTTGAAGAGTGTCACCATCGGCATTATTTCCCTTGTTTTGAAAGTTCTCAATACCCACCCCGTCATCTTCCTGGCTGTTGAGATCTTTGTCTTGTTATGGTCTTTAAAAGACAGATCAGCAGACATAATTATTCCCAAGTCCTTTACGTGTTCCTTTCGTACTATGTGGTGACCCTCTTGCATTTTGTATATAGTGTTCCTTTTGAGTTCTTCATTTTTTCCATACCTAAGCAGCTGAAACTTATCACCATTGAACGTCATGTTGTTCTCCACTGCCCACTGGAAGACCCTGCTTATGTCTTCCTGTAATTTTTCAGTGTCCTCTACCGTAGTGACTTTCATGCTTATTTTAGTGTCATCTGCAAATGATGATACAAAAGTGTGGTGGGTATCCAAGGTTTTGATTTTTTTTTTGGCCACTACACCCCTGTGCCCTCAAGACCACAGTAAAATATATTTGTATGGTATGTACACAAGGTAGTAGGTTGGTAGACAGCAACCGCCCAGGGAGGTACTACCGTCCTGCCAAGTGAGTGTAAACCAAAATCCTGTAATTGTTTTACATGATTGTAGGATTGCTGGTGTCTTCTTTCTGTCTCATAATCTTGCAAGATTTCAGGTATGTCTTGTTACTTCTACTTACACTTAGGTCACACTACACATTCATGTACAAGCATATACACACCCCTCTGGGTTTTCTTCTATTTTCTTAATAGTTCTTGTTCTTATTTCCTCTTATCTCCATGGGGAAGTGGAACAGAATTCTTCCTCCGTAAGCCATGCGTGTCGTAAGAGTCGACTAAAATGCCGGGAGCAAGGGGCTAGTAACCCCTTCTGTATATATTACTAAAGTTAAAAAGAGAAACTTTTGTTTTTCTCTTTGGGCCACCCCACCTTGGTGGGAAACGGCCGACTTGTTGAAAGGAAAAGATGTACAAAGGCCTAAACAAGAAACATGAGAAGGGAGAAGCAGTGGAGGGGGATGGGGTGAGAGAGAAATGGTGGGAGTGAGGGAGGAGCAGTGGTAGGGAGGGAAGGTACCCAGATGACACCAGTCACCAGTTTATGACCAACTACCTGTTTAACAATCATTGGAAATAAGTCAAGGACCCCAATGGAAATTAAGTCAGTCTGAATTTTTTTTTTATTTATTAACACATCGGCCATTTCCCACCAAGGCAGGGTGGCCCGAAAAAGAAAAACTTTCATCAGAGTCTACCTGGAGAGTCTACCTGGAGAGAATTCCAGGGGTCAGTGCCCCCGCGGCCCGGTCTGTGACCAGGCCTCCTGTTGGACCAGAGCCTGATCAACCAGGCTGTTACTGCTGGCCGCACGCAGTCCAACGTACGAACCACAGCCCGGCTGATCAGGTACCGACTTGAGGTGCCTGTCCAGTGCCTGCTTGAAGACAGCCAGGGGCTTGTTGGTAGACAAACTCTTGAAACTCTTCTTCAAATTAGAGATGGATGTCCTTAACCCTTTCAGGGTCCAGAGGCCAAATTTCAGAGGGTGCACCAGTGTCCAAGAATTTAAAAAAAAAAATTCTTAACTTTTCTTATGAAATGGTAGAGAATCTTTTTCTGAAGGTAATAAAACAAAAAGTACGAAATTTGATTGAAAATTGACGAAATTATGCTCTCGCGAATTTTGATGCGTCAGCGATATTTACGCATCGGCGATTTTGCCGACTTTGACTCCCATTTTAGGCCAATTACTTTATTCCAGTCGACCAAATTCTTAGCTATTTCACTAGTACAGTATTACTTCTATTCTATCGATTGAGCACAAGAAATCGCCCAGTCAACTGTTTCAATTACAAAATAAAGTGATTGGAAATTAGTAATTTAGCCAATTTAACTCAAAGTTCAAAATATTCCAATTTCAAAATAGGGTGCAGAATAAACAATGCAGGCATTCCTGGCACTAAACTAACATTTCCTCTGTTCATTAGTTACGTTTTCAGTCTTTACAAATGAATTCCATTTTGATTTTTTATTCACCTAATAAATTTTTAATCAAACCAAAAAATGGAAGATTTACTGTTATGCAATATTGTAATAATTGTATAAATAATATCACCACATTTGTGAACGTATATTAGACCCACCAGCTGGCGCATATTAGACGTGAGGTCATTTGTTTACTCTTGAACATCGGAAAAAATTTAACATTTCTGCTAATTTGACCTGTCTCAAGCCATTTCCAGTACTAAAACCAATCAAAATCATCTCTATATCTGTAATATATCTTCCATTCTATCAAATGAGACCAAGAAATCTGAAATACAACTATAAAAAGTATACGAAAAAACACTGCATAGTCGCTGTTTTAATCGAAAATTACGGTTTCAGTTTTTTTTCTCTCATTATGCACTGTGTGCTGCAGGATTTGTTTTATGTGGTGCACACTTACCACATAGATGCATTCTCTCATATCTAGGCCCAAATTTACAGCTCACAGCTTATCTGAGTGAGCTGAGCTCATGACGTAGAACTACGGCACGGACCCTGAAAGGGTTAACATTGGCCAATAACCCTACTGCTGTGCTCCTTCATTCTTGTGTATTTTAGTTATTTTTTTTTTATGCATTTTTTAAGGGGATATTATGCTCTCAGTAAGACAAAGGGTATAACTATGGAAAAAATGTGACTTATTCACTCCATCACTGTCTTGCCAGAGGCATGCTTACACTACAGTTATAAAACTGCAACATTAACACCCCTCCTTCAGAGTGCCGACACTGTACCTCCCATCTCCAGAACTCAAGTCCGGCCTGCTGGTTTCAATGAATCCCTTCATAAATGTTACCTTGCTCACACTCCAACAGCAAGTCAAGTCCTAAAAACTATTTGTCTCCATTCACTCCTATCAAATACGCTCACACATGCTTGGGTTATCCTAGGTAATTTACACTATGTACGATAATTGTATGTATGTGTACCTTTGTCTAAATAAATTTACTAACTGATGCAATACAGTAGTTAATGTGTTAGGTAAAAGGACACACATGCATCTAATGTGACATTATATTGTGGCAACGTTTTGTTCTCCAGGAGCTTTATCAAGCCATCACAAATAATACATAGACACAGAGGGCATATATAGGCTCAGAGCGCAGTGCAACACTAGTGGAAGTAGCATTAGTAATATTAGTTGTAGTAGTACTGGTAGATCAAGCCTCCATGGTGGCCTGTGGCCTGGTAGGCAACACTCGCTCACACACAGTGTCCTCACACACAGTGTCCGTTCAATCTCCAGCAAGGGTGGAAACATTGGGAGTGTTTCCTTACACCTGTTGTCCCATTCACCTAGCAAGCAAGTAGGTACCTGGGTGTTAGTCACATCCTGGGGGGTAAGATTGAAGAACCCCAGTGGAAATAAGACAGACAGTCCCTCGAGGATGCCCTGCCTTTCTTATATTATCCTTTGTGGCTAACCCTCCGGGGTTAAAAATTTGAACAAAATCCAATAAAATTTCTTTAGCCTGAATTATGAACTAAAACGTGATATAAAACTTCAATCAATTTGACATGATTATCACCAAATCATAATTATCTGTGAAACTGCACAGGATGCATTAAAAATTATAAAATAGCAAAAAAAAAAATACAGAACATTTGGTATGAAAATAGGGGAAAAAAAGTATAAGCTTAAATTAAGTAAGCTTTTAAGCCTCATACATAATTTTAAACTGCTACAGCTTTAAAATTAAAACCCAGGATAACTTAATAAAGTCAACTATTACTTTATTACCACTGGGTTCAAAATCTAAAAATCTTCCCAGATTTATCAAACTTATTTACTTTATGTTTCCATTTATTTAATGACACTGAACCGAGGTTGAGATATTTTAGTAATTAATGGCCCAATTTCTACCCAGAAAAAAATTGGAAATGGATTTTTTTCAGTAAACATTTAAAAATCGCAATTATAATAACTACTCATCAAGAATAGTGTCAACATCCATAACAACTGCCCGATAACCTAAGAATTATTGATGAAAAACAAATTTGTATAAAAATGAGGCCAGAAGAGCAGCAGATCAAAGTGGCGGGTAGCAGCAAGGAGACAATATCACAAGTTTATACTTTTTCTGCTAACCTTCTCCTCGATGCATTCTATGATTACTGTAGGATACTTCCTGGAGAGCCACCTGAAGAATGCGGGAACACCCATCGTGTGTGTAAGGCGAGAAAACACTCGCTGACATGTGCACTAATACACCAAAAATGCTCCGACGCGACCGGCTACTAAACCCGAATTATGTTCCCATAATATTATAATACAACAATTTCAGAAACTGCATTCGTTTTCAACATATCTACCAATTTATAAAAAACTGATATAAAGCAAAGGTGGTTTTATATCTAGATTTGGATAATATAAGACAATTTTATATAAAAGCGCTTTATTGTAAATCGGTTTTATACGTAGAGCGTGACCTGCCGTCGCCATACATGTAAACAAACATAATACTAAACTGAAGCGTCATTCAACAGCAAGTGAAAATATTTATAATAATAAACATGACACAACCTCAGCATAAATATTTTACATTTTACAGCGGGAGGTGAATTTATGGGGCAGCGGCACTCACCATGTGAGTGAACATTCTATAATATAAACACTGCAGTTCTCAATGATCCGCCATTGGTGTGATAAGCTCAGATTCCTATACATAATGACTGAAACTATCTGCTCACCTATTTGTAGCTGCAGGGGTCGATTATCAGATCTTGGCCCCGCCTCTTAACTTGTCACTCTTCAGATTCACTCCCTCTTAGCCTCGTGGGCCTTATCGTACCTGATCTTAAAATAGTTTGATCCAATTCCCGACCACTCTGAGGCCAAAGAAATACTTCCTAACATCCCTGTAGCTCATCTATGACTCAAACTTCCAACAGTGTCCCCGATTTCCCGTCCTCGCCTCTCAAACATCCTATCCTGTCTACCTTACCAATTCCCCTGAGTATTTTGTATGTTGTTATCATGTCCTCTTGGGTCTTGTCTTTAATGTCGTTTGGTCTAATTGCGTTAGCCTCTCCTCGTAACTCATGCGTCTTAGCTCAAGAAAAAGCCTTATCGCGTACTTTTACATTTTATCCAGTTTCTTAACATACTTTTCCAGGTGCGAGTTTCATACTGGTTCTGCATAATTCAAGAGGGACGGCCTAATGTATACCTGGAGAGGGTTTCAGAGGTCAACGCCCCTGCAGCCCGGTTTGTGACCAGGCCTCATGGTGGATCAGGGCCTGATCAACCAGGCTGTTACTGTTGGCCGCACGCAACCCGACGTACGAACCACAGCCCGGCTGGTCAGGTACTGACTTTAGGTGCCTTTCCACCTCCTTCTTGAAGATAGCCAGAGGTCTATTGGTAATCCCCCTTATGTATGCTGGAAGGACCCAGAAAGACTCTTTGTTGAGATTCCTGAAGGCTACGTAGTCCTAGATTTGCCAGAGGTTATTCAACTGATGTGAACCTTTGGTGTTATACTGGGAACTATGCTTACCCTCAGGTCTCTCGCTTTTCCCCGTTTCCGGTCTTCTTTCTCCTTCCTCAGTCTTCATGACTACTGGGGATGAATTCGATCACCCACTTATCTTGCAATTAGTCCAGATCCCTTCAGAGCCTTTCCCTGTCCCCATCTGTTTTGCTTCTCCTCATTAATTTTACATCATCAGCAGACATATCTGAATAAATCCCATCTGGAATGTCCTTCACATAAGCCGGAAATAGTATTGTTCATAATACCAATCCTTGCGGAACCCTGCTAGTTACTCTTCCCCATTTTGACATCTCTGTCCTGACAATCACTAGTTTCAAGTATATATGGTACTTCATCAGACTACGCTCCCTGTTACAAAGACAAACGCGGATGACACCCGAATTTGCATGACAGTGTCATCCATCCAGCCGGGTTGCGGCTCATACGTCGGTTTAAGTGCGGCCAGCAGTAACAGCCTGGTTGATCAGGCCCTGATCCACCGCGAGGCCTGGTCACGGACCGTGCCGCAGGGGCGTTGACCCCCCAAACCTCCTTCAGGTATACTCCTGGTAAAATTCCCCATGACCAGCATAATAAATTTATTGCTCGTTACAGCTTGTTATATTTCTTATGAATCTTCCTCTGTCGAGACCTTTAAAAAATTTCTTCTGACTAATCAACATTATTCACAACTGCTTAAACATACGCACTTTAAACTCAACTAATTACTGTAATAATAATAATAATACCTGGAGAGGGTTTCGAGGGTCAACGCCCCGCGGCCCGGTCGGAGACCAGGCCTCGTGGTGGATCAGGGTCTGATCAACCAGGCTGTTACTGCTGGCTGCACGCAAATTGACGTATAAACCACAGCCCGGCTGGTCAGGTGCCTGTCCAGCGCCTTCTTGAAGACAGCCAGGGGTCTATTGGTAATCCCCCTTATGTATGCTGGAAGGCAGTTGAACAGTCTTGAGCCCCTGACACTTACTGTGTTGTCTCTCAGTGTACTCGTATTATTATTATTAATATTATAATCAAATAGAAGCGCTAAACCACAGGGGTTATACAGCAGTGTACTCGTAGCACCCTGTTTTTCATTGAGGGAATGTTGCATCTCCTGCCGAGTCTTTTGCTTTCATAGGGAGTGATTTTCGTGTGCAAGTTTGGTACTAATCCCTCTAGGATTTTCCAAGTGTATATTATCATGTATCTTTCCCGCCTGCGTTCCAAGAAGTACAAATCAAGGAACTTAACCGTTCCCAGTAATTTAGATGCTTTATCGTACTTACACGTGCCATGAAAGTTCTCTGTATATTCTCAAGGTCTGCAATTTCGCCTACCTTGAAAGGGGCCGTTAGTGTACAGTAATATTCCAGCCTAAAGAGAACAAGCGATTGGAAGAGAATCATCAAGGTTCTCATTACCATCCTATCATTTTCCTGGCCCGTGGCCTGGTGGCAAAAGCACTCGCTTCACACGGCGAGGGTCCGGGTTCGATTCCCGGCGAAGGGGTAGAAACATTGGACGTGTTTCCTTACACCGGTTGTCTATGTTCACCCATCAGTAAAATGGGTACCTGGGTGTTAGTCGACTGGTGTGGGTCGCATCCTGGGACAAAACTGACCTAATTTTCCCAAATGCTCTGCATAACAAGGGGCTTTCTATATAGCATGCTCATTTGACCTCTCGCAACTGAATTATTATGGTTGTTATTATCATGGGGGAGCGCTAAACCCGTAGGGATTATACAGCGCCTGTGGGGGAAAGATGGAAGATATTCAGGCTTAATTCAGGGAACTGGAGCACAGATCCAATTTCCTAGATCAAGAGCCCCTCACCAGCATCGAGGAACCTTCCTTGAGAGGGTCGGTTTTACAATACTATTTCATAAAGAACAAAAAGGCACAATACCGTGGCTGGAACAATACACAAATAAGATAAGATCAAATTTATTTCTTTGTAAAGGTTACAATGTGTAATTACAATTTTATATTCCTAAGTACAAAAAGAGCCACTATCGTGCAGCACACAGGAGAGAGGAGCTTACCACGACGTTTCGGTCCTACTTGGACCATTTACAAAGTAACACGTCGACGTAAGCTACTCTTTCCTATGTCTGGGTTATTTGTGTAATGCTAGTTTAAAAAAAAATTGTCACCCCGGTGTGGATTACAGCAAAGCTGCACGACCTTCATCAAAATCGATCCGAAGAGGCACTACATTCCTAATATATTTATCTTCAATTTTCTTTTCTTTATTTTTAAGCATTTATTATTTGATGTGTTTCAGGGTTTGCATGTATTTATATACGTGCACAGTGTACTGTATGATACTGCACATTTTCAGTGAAAGACTAGGTCGAATTCTAGTTCCTGGCCCTCTTATGAGTAGCTCTTCAACACCGGGGCTTGATAAGTGTTAAGCTACATATTTTAAAATTCTTGTGTTGAACTGAAGCTCCAGGCCCCATCGAATGTGTTGATCTCCAGTTCCTGGACCTCCTGGAAGGTCCAGGAGCTGGAGATCATAGCTGCAGATGGTATGCCTCTTGAGAGCTTTGAGGTACAGTTACTATCCCTCCTGTGTGCATTTAAGTACAGGGAAACATCTGGTAATACGTCACTATTACTACATTAACCACACTAGTCACCATCACTACACTATACTACACCTGTTACTATCACTATACACCTGTTACTATCACTATACTACACCTGTTACTATCACTATACTACACCTGTTACTATCACTATACTACACCTGTTACTATCACTATACTACACCTGTTACTATCACTATACTACACCTGTTACTATCACTATACTCACCTGTTACTATCACTATACTACACCTTATTTACTATCACTATACTACACCTGTTACTATCACTATACTACACCTGTTACTATCACTATACTACACCTGTTACTATCACTATACTACACCTGTTACTATCACTATACTACACCTGTTACTATCACTATACTACACCTGTTACTATCACTATACTACACCTGTTACTATCACTATACTACACCTGTTACTATCACTATACTACACCTGTTACTATCACTATACTACACCTGTTACTATCACTATACTACACCTGTTACTATCACTACACTATACTACACCTGTTACTATCGTTATACTATACTACACCTGTCACGATCACTACACCTGTCACGATCACGACACCTGTCACCATCACGACACCTGTCACCATCACTACACCTGTCACCATCACTACACCTGTCACGATCACTAAACCTGTCACAATCACCACTACACCTGTCACCATCACCACAACACCTGTCACCATCACCACAACACCTGTCACCATCACTACACTATACTGCACCTGAGTAATCAAGTGGATAGGTGGAGATTCAACCATTAGATGTTTAAAATTAAGTGAAAATTTGATCATCATTAATCACGATTAAAATATCTTCTACCTCTTCTGAATTTGTATTGGCTATACAGGTACCTCTGATCAGGTGTAGACGTGTGAATGGTTTATTACCTTTGTAACTTGTTTTTCAGCTATCAAAACTTTGGGGCCCAGTCCCTGGACCCATTATGTACCTCTGTAATCTTTTTGACTACCGCCCACACCATGGGTATGGGGTGCATAATAAAGATATCAAACTATCTATATATGTCCTAATTTGTCAGTTTTTATTTATTATTACAATCAGAATTAAGTGCTAAACCCAAACGGGTCATACAGTTATTAAAGAAGCTGGGATATTAGGTTCCATGTGATATATTGTGAATGCCTCGTCCCTCTCACTTGAAACTTTCAATACCGCACTCTGCACTACGCCTTTCACGTGCCTTGAGATACATTATTATAATCAAAACTAAGTGCTAAACCCACTAGGGTGCATTGATTATTATTATTATAATCAAAAAGAAGCGCTAAACCACAGGGGTCATACAGCACAGCTAGGGTGCATTCAGGTACAGGGGACCAAGGTTATGCAATCCAGGGATACCTTTCTCACATCGTGTAGCGACTGAAAGACATCTAGCTTAATTATGAAGTTTTGTAAAGTAAAAAGAACACAATAAGGCTAAAAACAAGCAAGTGAACCTCCATGTAAGAGAATTTGTTGCCTGACGACACCCTTTTCAAGGACCCCAATGGAGATAAGTCACTTTGACTGACTTCTTTGGGGTTCTCTGAAGTAATTTACACTATGTACTTATGTGAACCTGTACATAATTAAATCTTACCATACTGTGTCCCGTAGCTCGATTGGTAGCGCACTCGGCTCATACACACTGAAGTCCGGGGATTGATTCCCCGATACGGCTGGAAAACATTAGGACGTGTTTCCATAAGATACCTGACACCTGCTGTCTCTGTTCACCTATCAGTAAAATAGGTACCTGGGTGTTAGTCAACTGGTCTGGGTCACATTCTGGGACAAAATTGATCTAATTTACCCGAAATGCTCTATATAACAAGGGGCTTTCTATATACGTAGTAGCACGTCATTGATGTCAGTTAGGCCTGTATACATGTGCTTGTAGAAATTAGGATATGTATTATTATTATAGTTCCCCTTTTTGTAGTTGCACCATTTCCTCCATTTTTTCCAATTTAATAACAAAGTACTCAAAACTTAGTACCAGCAATGTCTGCCATTTAGTGGTTCTACCTAAACAATTTCAGTTACGTAAGTTGTAATAAAAATGTTTAAAAACCAGGTTGAGCCTTGCTGGCTCATTTCCTTCCTTCATTCTTGTTTTCTTCACTTTTTTAACACATTGGCCATCTCCCACCAAGGCAGGGTGACCCCCCCAAAAAAACCACTTTCACCATTTACACTATTACTACTGTCTTGCCAGAGGCACACGGATGCGACAGTTTAGATGTCCGTCAAAACAGCAAATATGTATCACAAACCCCTCCTTTAGAGTGCAAGCATTGAACAGTGGTACCTCAGTATATGTCCGCTTTGGATGTTCAGCAGAGTCTGCCTGAACATCAACATGAACTGGGACCCAGCAGAAAATTATTTCTTTGTTTTTGCTAGAAATGCGACACAACCAAAGACTGTTACCTCAACGCAACATCAATTCTATGGTTTATCTTGTCTTTCATATACCCATCCACCAACACTTCCTTAACATCATTTGTTTAATACTGCTTCCATAAATTTCTCTCTCTGGTCCTCTATGAGTTTCCCAATTTTCCGAGTCATCTCCTTATGTCTAGCAAAATACACATATAGTGGAACCTCGGTGTTTAAACTTAACTGGTTCTTAGGTGGTGTTTGAACTGTGAAAAGTTCAATGTCTGAAACATTGTGGTTCTCAGTTTTCCTCTTACCTTTATTGTTACTACTGCTCTTTTTCGAGGCCATGATCACTAATTTTTAGTAACATTAAAATTAGTACATACTGTACTAATTCTTTCTTCTTTCAACACATCAGCCGTTTCCCACCGAAGCGGGGTGGCCCAAAAGGAAAAACAAAAGTTTCTCCTTTTACATTTAGTAATATATACAGGAGAAGGGGTTACTGTACTAATATTTACCACAAAATCACAGTAATAAAATATAGGAAAAGAGCACAGAGGCTAAAAGCACTGTGCAGGAGCACGATGCCAACTGAATTATGAGCAAGCTGACGCGTTTTGGACTCTAGAAAAATGTTCAAAGACTGGGTCAGTTTTTCTGAACAAAATTGTTCGGACTCCAGTTCGTTCAAACATTGAAGTTCCACTGTATTGACAAAGATTTGTTGATTTACTGGTGGAAACTATAAAAAATAAATGATTCACTTTAATTGAATACAATTCTGTATTCACCAGTTTTTCAGTGCTTGCTTTTTTAACGGCTTTGTGGAAGACTCTTAAAGTGAAAAATAACCATAGGAATTTGTTCCAAAATGTATTCAATGAATTTCCTACATCAAAATTATTCTATTCCTACCCCAGGTGCTGTATGGACCCACAGGGTACATGCACCACCTGGGGAGGAATAGAAAGCAATCAGGTCTGATAAAAGTAAGAGCTAATCCCTTTATCAAAAGTCCTTTATGAATATTAACACACAAGGGTCTGAAACACAAAGTCAAATCAAATTATATGCCAAATTTATTAGTAGTACTACTACTGATATTCATTAGGAAACAATGAACCCTATAGGTCAAACATAACCTGGGGTAATGTGATATAATTAGAGTTGATCCAAGGAATGGGATAGTAGCTCCAATTCCTTGGATCAAGAGCCCTTCTTTAGCATCAAGGCACCCATCAAAATGACGAAATTTATTGCAGGATAGATCATCATCAGAGTACTGCATCTGATCACCTTCAGTCTTCTATGTTCATGCAATGATACATCAATTTCTGAGCAGCTTGATAAATGATAAATTATATTTTTACAAAGTATGGATTACAATTGATTCGGAAAAGGCGATACCGACATACTGTACTTCACAGAAAGCCCCTGGTAGTGTACAGCTTCAAGCTTAATGTGCTTGTTTATTTTAGGATATCACTGGTGTCTTTGAAAGGTTTGAATTAGATTCAGTTCATACAGTAAGTCCTAATTTACAATTTTTATTGAAAAAGATTGGATATTAGTTTCCATATGACTTCTTCGTTCCTCTTCTGATTGCCTTCAAATTTTCACTACTATTTAATTGTATTGTAAACTCATCAACTCTGCACTATTCCGAGAGCGTACACTGAGGCACCTGTAGGGGTCATACAGTGCTTGAGGATTGGAAGGCAATTATATTTGATCCAAAGACAAGAGCCTCCTTACACTTAGAGAAAGATTCAAACTATGTTTCAATCCATCCAGAATAAATTGAAATATCATTTAAAGTTTCCTCTCTAGTGTCGGTTATTTGTGAATTGTTCCAACCAAGTTATTGTGATGTTTATTTTTCTTAACAGTAATTAATATGTCAGAACAAATGAGATACTACATTCATAGCTAAGTAATAAATCCATACAATAAGAAAATTAATATCAATTATGGAAACATTTATATTTAAATAATTATATAGACAAGAACTGCTAATCTTGCTAAAATTATACAGTATGTACTACAAATGTATATAACCAAACAACTAAATTTGCTAAGTAAATAAAAATAAAAAAAAATAAAAAAAATAAAAAAGGCAATTACAAATGGCTCCTTCAGTTTGGCAAATATGGAATTCAAGCACTGCAAACTACAATACAAATTGACCTAAATAAATATTACACACCAAAAAAAAAAAAAAAAAGCTATGCTATATATCAAGACCAAGATAATCTTTCTGACTTGCTTCCTGCTGGACAATGCATTAACATTTCAAATTTAACAAATCTGGGCAAGAATTATTCATATAATATTAAAGACAAATCTGGACAACCTGAAAATTTATAACCCTTCACACCCTTTAAATTTATAAATACCAAATACGTACATGTACTTTAAATATGTTATCAAAAATCTTTAGAGCAAGTTTGCAACTGTTGCAGGTAACAGCATACACAGGATGTGGGTGTCTTCCTGCTATGACTGTAGTGTTTGCATCACCTTGTTATGGTGACAGTAATGATGTTGAACATCATTACTGTCTCCATCAGTGATGTGGGTCACTGGTTGATGAAAAGTTAAAGTCTATTATATAGACAAAGACTGCATAGCAATGATCCATGCTGCTAGTGTCTGACTTCAGTTTGGCAGACACTTGACAGTTCCTGCACCTGACATCATACGACTTGGTTCAAGTGATCATTTTTTATATGAACTTCATCCCTTGTATGTATTTTTTTTTAAATCTGCTGAGGACCTCAGGGGTAGGCCAAAATATAAATTTTTCATTTTATCTTATCCACGTACGTTCATATGTACAACGAAGTACAGTACACAGAGTAGTACTTCACATAATATAGTGAAGGTAACAGAACACTCAACAGTGACTATTGGCTTCTTGGCTGGAAAGCTTGAGGATTTTTGTTTTTGTTTCAAAAGTGAGCAGCAGTTACAAGGTCACTAAGGGTATGGGCTCTCACTAAGCAAAAATATTCCCTAATGTATCTAAATTTGGTACAGATGTCTGCTATATGCAATAGATGCATTCCTGGCCCATGGCAGCTCTACTAAACACACTCAGGGCATCAATTATTAACTCAGATAAGAATTGCCAATACTTTTTGCAAACTGCATTTATCACTTACAGTGAATGTATATTGCACAAAATTCTCTAAAGAAATGTGAAATCATGTAATAGCATAAAGTAAACTTTATAAAGCAGGGAAAACCATTAGTAGTCACCAAGAAAAATTGCACTAAGATAGCTGTTAGTAGTCCTGGGGATCATCTTCCCCACGGCCAAGTCTCAGACCAAACCTAGGTTGAAATGAAATATTACAAAATTAAGAATAAGAAGCATATAGGAAAGTAAAGGTATGTGTATTATGAATATGTGGAAATTTTTAAGATTACTTGTCATCCTTGTTCCTAATTACAGAATTGGTATATGCAGTTAGCAAAGACTCAACCTGTGCAAATAGTAGAGGCTCTATTATACTACCAGCTAGTTGTTAACTATTCACAACCTTTCTTTTTTTTTAAATTCAATCACGATAAAATGTTTTATTTTATATATAAAAATATTTCCCATAATATGTACTGAGGCCAAATATCTAAGGTTATCTCTCCTAGTAGAGGTACAGTACTGAAGAGCCTTAAAGGATTACATTTTTTTACTTTCGTACAATATAAAATATTCAAGATATTAATGAAACACTACTTGGTAAATTGTTATTACATAAATCAAAAGTAGTGGAAAAGTGAGGTTCTATTGTACTTTTGTTTACTTACAAATTAAAGGATGAAGTTTTTTCCATGTGCAAATGTACACACAGATTTTTGCTAAGCAATACAACTCAGGCACTTGAAGTAACAGACTGTAAAACCTGTAACATTTGTGTATATAAAGCCATATTGGATTCATGCGAAACTTTCATTGAGTCAAGTATTCTTTTCCTGTGTGTTCGGCGCTGCTCCTCTTCCTCCTCTAGCCAATTAATAATTTTGGTAATTTCATCTTCATCAAAATCATCTACCCGATGAGTCTCGAGGGTTCGAAGAGGATTTTGTCTTGTACTGTCATTTGCACTTAAATCAAGCATTGTCTCATTGTTAACAGACATGGCTTCAGCAACTTCAGCACCAAAATTCAACAGCTTGTTTATTATGTTTTTATTAACAAGTGGAACTTTGTCAATGCCTTCTTTTGTTTTGGTGCTTTTATTTTGGGTTTCCGAGATGCTGTCTCTTATATGTTTAAATTTTTTGTAGGTACTAAAGGTTTTGCCTTCCTTTGATGAAGAACCAGCCTCCAGCTTCCTTTTTGTTACCCTTCTGGTTCTTTTAGTTGATGAGTAAGAGTCAGCACTTTTTGCATGAGAAGACGAGGCCATACCAACTCTCCGTTTTGCCAAACCTGTCGTCTTAGAGGTCTTATCCTTTTTTCTGGTACTTGAATTTGCCAGCCTTTTAACAGATACTTTGGTTTCACTAATACTTTTGTTTTTCCTTCTGGCTTTTCCTATCATGTAGCTTGACAGTTTCCCCAATACTACTCTGGGTTCCCCATCCTTAAGACTCGATGATTCCGTCTCCGAGGATCCAGTACTTGAAGTTTTTGCTTGCTCATTAAACAGGTAATCAGCCTCTTTCTTTTTTCACATTACCTGGAAAGAAAAAATCAAAGCATATAAAAAAAAAAAAATCTACTTCTAGCAATAATAAATCCATTAAATGTGAATGGTGTATGTACATACATGGGGAAAACCAAACTTTGAGTGATGTATATACAGCTTCTCCTCACTTAACGACGGAGTTCCGTTCCTAAGACCACGTCGGTAAACGAATTCGTCGCTAAGTAATGAGCATACTATAATGGTAGTGGGTTTGTATCAGCCATCTTTGATATTGTTTTAATGTCACCTTTGCACCATTTATAACATTTTTAGTATATTTTTAAATGTTTATACAGTAGTGTACTGTATACTGTAATAAACAGAATAGAGGAAATCAGCTCTAATATACAGTGGAACCCCGAGTTTCGGCCGTAATCTGTTCCAGGAGCTAGGCATAAACTCGAAGCGGCCGAAGCAATATTTCCCATAAGAAATAATGTAAATACAATTAATCCATTCCACCCAAAAATATTCACAAAAAATTCATTTTTTAAAGAATAAATACTATAGTTTTACATTCAGAAAACAATGAGAAATAAATATAAAGCACTAATTTTAATGGATAAATGAAAATTTAAATCAGTTTTACCTTTATTGAAGACTCTTGTATCTCTCTCCCTAACCGACAGTGTTGCTGTGTTGTTTGTTGTTGGGTGTATAAGGGCCACTGAAAGATAAGCCTTACATAGTGATGACCACCAGAGACGGCGGTGTTGTCAGTCGCCCTATATAACTCCAACAACATTGGATGATTCAGTTTCGTGCTGTCCTTTTCCTATCGATTAGTCGCTTAACTTACTTGCTACACTGTTAATGCTACACTTTATCGCTGGCTGGTGCTATAGCCTTTATCGACTTGTGCTGTTTTAGTATTGTACATATTGTTGAATCACTGAATCAGGCACATTCTCCCTCTCTCTTCCTCCTCCACTTTGGTACAGTGGACCCCCAGAAATCGAACGCCTCCCAACTCGACCTATTATGTAAGTGCTTTTGTAAGTGTATTTTTGGGGGTCTGAAATGGACTAATCTAATTTACATTATTCCTTATGGGAATAAATTGGTTCAGTAACAGCACTTGAACAGCATTCTGGAATGAAGAATGTTCGATTTCCGGGGGTCCACTGTACTTTGCTACAATTTCTTTATTCAATTCTATCGTGTTTGTCACTTTCTTTACCAAAGGGCTGCCACTATGAAGTTTCTTTGGGCCCATGGTGGATTATTTCACAGTCACAATCAATAAACAAGCACCAAACACAATGAATTTATTGTGAAATGTTTGGATGAGCATGCAGGGTAATGTTCACTCAAGGATAAACACAGCTAAACTGGCTCACGACGCCTGAGCGGGGAGGCACGCAAGTGCGGGCAGGCAGACAGGTCTGGAACGCCAGCTGAAACTCAGGGAAACAGCCGAAAGTCGGGACAAAATTAGGCCGAAAAAAGCGACTAATACTCGGGGTGGCAGAAACTCGGGGTTCCACTGTACATTATTTAGGTATGAAAAGTGGTCAGAGAGCCCACCGCCCGCCCGAGCTGTTGGTAAATGAGTACGTCGCTAAGTGAGGAGAGGCTGTATAGTACAGGATGGTCCTGCTTATATGGCAGGTTAGGTTTCAGGCTTCCACAGTATTTTTGGGGGTCTAAAAAGACTAATATAATTTACATTATTCCTTATAGGAACAAATTCGTTTGGTAATGGCACTTGAACAGCATTCTGGAACGAATTAATTACGAACACCGGAGGTCCACTGTACCTGATACCATGTTTACAGTATCATATATATTAAGTTAACAATAGAAAAACAATAAAAAAGTAAAATTCATATATACAATACACTCATTACTTACCTTAAAATCTTTTCGGCCTTAACATATGGTGAAAGAAGAGCAATATTTATTGTAGGAAGTCAAGAGGAGATAGCTGGACAATGGCTTGGCTCAAAGGCACGTTGTAACTAATTATAATAATAACAAATACAATGAGCTAGTAACCCCTTTTCCTGTATAGATTACTAAAAAGAAAAAGAAGAAAACCGTCAAAGTGGGATGTTTGAATGTGCGTGGATGTTGTGCGAATGATAAGAAAGAGATGATTTTGGATGTTATGAATGAGAAGGAGATGGATGTCCTGGCCTTAAGTGAAACAAAGCTGAAGGAGGTAGGAGAGTTTCAGTGGGGAGAAATAAATGGGATTAGGTCAGAGGTTTCAAACAGAGTTAGAGCTAAAGGAGTAGTAGCAATAATGTTGAAGGGTAAGTTATGGCAGGAAAAGAGGGAATATAAATGTATAAATTCAAGGATTATGTGGTGTAAAATAAGGGTTGGATGTGAAAATTGGGTTATAGTAAGTGTTTATGCACCTGGAGAAGAGAGAAGTGTAGAGGAGAGAGAGAGATTTTTGGGAAATGTTGAGTGAGTGTGTGGGGAGTTTTGAACCAAGTGAGAGAGTACTTGTGGTTGGGGATCTCAATGCTAAAGTGGGTAAAAATGTTGTGGAGGGAGTAGTAGGTAAATTTGGGGTGCCAGGGGTAAATGAAAATGGGGAGCCTTTAATTGAGCTATGTGTAGAAAGAGGTTTGGTAATAAGTAATACATATTTTATGAAAAAGAGGATAAATAAGTATACAAGGTATGATATAGCACATAATGAAAGTAGTTTGTTAGATTATGTATTGGTGGATAAAAGGTTGATGGGTAGGCTTCAGGATGTACATGTTTATAGAGGGGCAACGGATATATCGGATCATTATTTAGTTGTAGCTAGAGTTAGAGTAATAGGTAGATGGGACATAAGGAAAATGGCAACATCAAATAAGAGAGAGGTGAAAGTGTGTAAGCTAGGGGAGGAGGAAGTTAGGGTGAGATATAAGCAACTATTGGCAGAAAGGAGGGCTAATGCAAGTATGAGTAGTGGGGGGTTGAAGAGGGTTGTGATAGTTTTAAAAATGCAGTATTAGAATGTGTGGCAGAAGTTTGTGGCTATAGGAGGTTGGGTGCAGGAGGAAAGAGGAGTGATTGGTGGAATGATGAAGTAAAGGGTGTGATAAAAGAGAAAAAGGTAGCTTACGAGAGGTTTTAACAAAACAGAAGTGTTGTAAGAAGAGCAGAGTACAGTGGTACCTCGAGTTACGATGGTCCCCAAAATCGCCCTTTTATGTAAGTTTATTTTTTTAAATGCTTTTGTAAGTATATTTTTGGGGGTGTAAAAGGACTAGTCTATTTTACATTATTCCTTATGGGGATAAATTCGTTTGGTAATGGCACTTGAACAGCATTCTCGAACGAAAAAATATCGTAACTCGAAGTACCACTGTATATGGAGAGTAAAAGAAAGGTGAAGAAAGTGGTGAGAGAGTGCAAAAGGAGAGCAGATAAAAGAGTGGGAGAGGCACTGTCAAGAAATTTTGCTGAAAATAAGAAAAAGTTTTGGAGTGAGATAAACAAGTTAAGAAAGCCTAGAGAACGAATGGATTTGTCAGTTAAAAACAGAGTAGGGGGAGTTAGTAGATGGGGAGCTGGAGGTATTGGGTAGATGGCGAAATATTTTGAGGAACTTTTTAATGTTGATAAAGAAAGGGAGGTGGTAATTTCATGCACTGGTCAGGGAGGTATAACTTCTTTTAGGAGCGAAGAAGAGCAGGATGTGTGTGGGGGAGGTGCATGAGGCATTACATAGAATGAAAGGGGCTAAAGCAGCAGGAACTGATGGGATCATGACAAATGTTAAAAGCAGGGGGAGATACTGTGTTGGAGTAGTTGGTATTTTTGTTTAATAAATGTATGAAAGAGGGGAAGGTACCTAAGGATTGGCAGAGAGCGTGTATAGTTCCTTTAAATAAAGGGAAGGGTGACAAAAGAGATTGTAAAAATTATAGGGGAATAAGTTTACTGAGTCTCCATGGGGAAGTGGAATAGAATTCTTCCTCCGTAAGCCATGCGTGTCGTAAGAGGCAACTAAAATGCTGGGAGCAAGGGGCTAGTAACCCCTTCTCCTGTATATATTACTAAATGTAAAAGGAGAAACTTTCGTTTTTCCTTTTGGGCCACCCTGCCTCAGTGGGAAACGGCCGACGTGTTGAAAGAAAGAAGTTTACTGAGTATACCAGGTAAAGTGTACGGTAAGGTTATTACTGAAAGAATTAGAGGTAAGACAGAGAGTAGGGTTGCAGATGAGCAAGGAGGTTTTTGAATAATGGGTAGGGGATGTGTAGATCATGTGTTTACATTGAAGCATATATGTGAACAGTATTTAGAAAAAGGTAGGGAAGTTTTCATTGCATTTATGGATTTAGAAAAAGCATATGATAGAGTGGATAGTGGAGCAATGTGGCAGATGTTGCAAGTGTATGGAATAGGTAGTAAGTTACTAAATGCTGTAAAGAGTTTTTATGAGGATAGTGAGGCTCAGGTTAGGGTGTGTAGGAGAGAGGGTGATTACTTCCCGGTAAAAGTAGGTCTTAGACAGGGATGTGTGATGTCACCATGGTTGTTTAAAATATTTATAGATGGGGTTGGAAAAGAAGTAAATGCTAGGGTGTTGGGGAGAGGAGTGGGATTAAATTATGGGGAATCAAGTACAAAATGGGAGTTGACACAGTTACTTTTTGCTGATGATACTGTGCTTATGGGAGATTCTAAAGAAAAGTTGTAAAGGTTAGTGGATGAGTTTGGGAGGGTGTGTAAAGGTAGAAAGTTGAAAGTGAACATAGATAAGAGTAAGGTGATGAGGGTATCAAACAATTTAGATAAAGAAAAATTGGATATCACATTGGAGAGAGGGAGTATGGAAGAAGTGAATGTTTTCAGATATTTGGGAGTTGACTTGTCAGCAGATGGGTTTATGAAGGATGAGGTTAACCATAGAATTGATGAAGGAAAAAAGGTGAGTGGTGCATTGAGGTATCTGTGGAGATAAAAAACGTTATCCATGGAGGCAAAGAATGTATGAAAGTATAATGCTACCAACACTCTTATATGAGTATGAAGCTTGGGTTGTAAATGCTGCAGCGAGGAGGCGGCTGGAGGCAGTGGAGATGTCCTGTCTAAGAGGTGTGGAGTTACTAAAAGTATTAGTCAGAGGGCTGAAGAGGGATTGTTGAGGTGGTTTGGTCATTTAGAGAAAATGGATCAAAGTAGAATGACTTGGAGAGCGTATAAATCTGTAAAGGAAGGAAGGAGGGAGGGGTAGGGGTCGTCCTCAAAAAGGGTGGAGGGAGGGGGTAAAGGAGGTTTTGTGGGTGAGGGGCTTGGACTTCCAGCAAGCGTGTGTGAGCGTGTTAGATAGGAGTGAATGGAGACGAATGGTTTTTGGGACCTGACAAACTGTTGGAGTGTCAGGAGGGTAATATTTAGTGAAGGGATTCAGGGAAACCGGATATTATAGGTTTAGCCGGACTTGAGTCCTGGAAATGGGAAGTACAATGCCTGCATTTTAAAGGAGGGGTCTGGGATATTGACAGTTTGGAGGGACTATTCTAAACTGTCATATCTGAGTGCCTCTGCAAAGACAGTGATTATGTATGAGTGAGGTGAAAGTGTTGAATGATGATGAAAGTATTTTCTTTTTGGGGATTTTCTTTCTTTTTGGGTCACCCTGCCTCGGTGGGAGACGGCCGACTTGTTGAGGAAAAAAAAAAATCATCAGTACTATCACTTCAATTTTAGCCAAAGATGTACCATGCTTGCTAAGTTTAATCATTTCTAACTTTGAATTTAAAGTAAGAGCCTTACAACTCTTTGATGTTATTGTAACACAAAAGGAGTATATATAAAATATGAAACTTTGGAAAGTTTCCAGAGAATCAAGAGATGTGCAGCTCACGGAGGATGTAAACAGAGTGGACGGGTGGCAAGCAGATGCCGTAATAGTAAATCAGGAGCTGTATAAATAAATTTTTGGGTATAAATTTGAAAAGTCCATATTAGCAAAGCACAATAAAGTGGGGGGCCTCTTGTATGTGTAATTCCTGTACCCTCAAATTTGCCATGCACTGCCATTTTAAGCTTCAGCTCAATTGCATAGGTTGCCTACACCTTTTCACACCTAAGAAAAAATTATGGCCCAGGTGGTTCTTGCAGTGCATAATAGGTAACAGGGTCTCACATGTACACAAGTGGATTTTGTTGAAAGGATTCACCTGCACCAGTAAACCAGGCAGCAGGAAGCTAGCATCTTTGCTCCAATTTCCATTGGGTGATAATAACAGTGGAATTCAGTCAAACCAACCAATTACAGATGAGACAGTAAATCACTAACTGCACTGGGAAACCAACCAATAACAGATGAGACAGTAAATCACTAACTGTACTGGGTTATCCTGGGTTCACTCTACAGTGTGCTTTGTATCTGCCCATAACACCTGTGTGATCTCAAGACCATTGTAAAAAGAAATATTTGTATGCGAGAGAATGTTAGATGAAAGTGAGCAGAGACAAGTGGTTTTTGAGATTTAATGTACTGTCTGTGTGGGCATGATAACATTTATGAATATATTTATAGAGACTAGGTAGCCAGACTCGACTTCTAGAGAAGGAAATACAGTGGACCCTCAGTTTTCGTCGATAATTCTTTCCAGAATGCTGTATTAATATTGGTAGAATTACCGACAATATGCTAAGTAAAAGGACACAAATGCAACTAATGTGACATTTTATTGAGGCAACGTTTCGCTCTCCACGAGCTTTGTCAAACCGTTACAAACAATACATGGACACAGAGGGTATATATAGGTTCAGAGTGAGGTGTAATATTAGTGGTGGTAGTAGTAGTAGTGATATAAGTTGTAGTAGTGGTAGTAATACAATAAGGTGGAACAATCAACTTGCACATGAGTAAAAGGTGAAAAAAAAAGTTGATTGTTCTACCTTATTGTATTACTACTACAACTTATCACTACTACTACCACTAATATTACACCTCACTCTGAGCCTATATATACCCTCTGTGTCCATGTATTGTTTGTAACGGCTTGACAAAGCTCCTGGAGAGCAAAATGTTGCCACAATAAAATGTCCCATTAATTGCATTTGTGTCCTTTTACTTTCCAGAATGCTGTTCGAGTGCCGTTACCGAACAAATTTGTTCCCATAAGGACGAATGTAAATTAGATTAGTTGTTTCAGACCCCCAAAAATACACTTACAAAAATACACTTACATAATTGTTTGAGTTAGGAGCTGTTCGAAAACTGAGGGTCCACTGTACAGTACAGTATACCTGCACTCTGAAATTTGGGTGGGGATGTTACAGTTTGGATGGTCATTTGAACTGTCATGTCTGCATACTTTCAGCAAAACAGCTTTTGAATGAATGATGGATTTTTCTTTTTTGAAGTCACCCTACCATGGTGGCAAATGGCTGATATAATGAAAAAATATATTACTTTACATGAAAGTAATGAAAGTGTGATTGGAGACTAGTACACTAGAGAACATCAATGTTACTATTGGTGTAAGAAAAATAACAGGTTAATTTTATTCAGCTTTCAACTGCAAATCCTCCTATGCAATCAAGTTCTTAATAACATCAACTTTCTATACCAACTTAGCAGTTTACAATTTTTCTTCTACAGTATCCAGAACTGTACTTCAATTATTTATTTACAATATTTAACTATTATTACAACATTTAAAGTATTACTAACAGAATTGATGGAACCATCTTCAGTAATATTTGGGGCTTGTATAGTACTGAATTTGTTATTATTATTTTAATAAAAAAAAGAGCTAAACCTACAAGGGTCATACGGCACAGACTGAATTTGTTAATTAGATAAGACTGAGGTGGCTGGTCCTTCACAGGTGGGACACCTTTAAAGATACACCTGTTAGATAATTAACACCTGACAGCACATAGTCTCATCACCAATGTAAATTTGGAAGGTGTGATGTTTAATGCATGTGCGTAGTTTTTTCCTTGAAAGGTTTAACACTGTCTGTATCTGCACTTAATGATTCATCAACACTCCAAATTTAAATCCTATACCTAACTAAATTGTCAGCTCATCTATTGCCCACCTTAAAATCAATTATGCCCTTGTACATTATTTTAGCAGACTTCATTAACTTCTAGTACTGTACTTCACATCAGTCACCAAACAAGGAAAAGGAAATCATGAGAACATCCTATCCTAGAGAATATTTTATGAAAAAATTAAAAATGATACCCATTAGAGGTAAATAACTAAGAGGATTATATGTAGACTAATTAAAAGAATTTAAAGCACCAAGGGTGGATAGAATTCAGTTAATAAATATGCAAATGGGAGCAAGGCACTAGTAACTCGTTCTCCTGTATAAATTACTAAATTTAAAAACAAAAACTTTTTTTTATAGGTCACCCTGGAGAGGGTTTCGGGGGTCAACACCCCCGTCGCCCGGTCTGAGACCAGGCCTCATGGTGGATCAGAGTCTGATCAACCAGGCTGTTACTGCTGGCTGCACAAACTAACGTATGAACCACAGCCCGGCTGGTCAGGTACTGACTTTAGGTGCCTGTCCAGTGCCTTCTTGAAGACAGCCAGGGGTCTATTGGTAATTCCCCTTATGTATGCTGGGAGGCAGTTGAACAGGCTTGGGCCCCTAACACTTATTGTGTTAGTCTCTCAGTGTACTTGTGGCACACCTGCTTTTCATTGGGGGAATGTGGCATCTCCTGCAGAGTCTTTTGCTTTCATAGGGAGTGATTTTCGTGTGTAAGTTTGGTACTAATCCCTCTAGGATTTTCCAAGTGTATATTATCATGTACGTATCTCTCTCGCCTGCATTCCAGGGAATACAAATCAAGGTACTCCAGCCGTTCCCAGTAATTTAGGTGCCTTATCATACTTATGTGTGCCGTGAAAGTTATTTGTATACTCTCCAGGTCAGCAATTTTGCCTGCCTTGAAGGGGGCAGTTAGTGTACAGCAGTATTCCAGTCTAGAGAGAACAAGCGATTTGAAGAGAACCATCCTATCATTTTTCTAGCAGATACGATAGATACACTGTTGTGGTCTTTGAAGGCGAGATCCTCTGACATTATCACTCCCAGGTCCTTCACATTACTTTTTCGCTCTATTGTATGGTTAGAATTTGTTGTATACCCTGATACAGTTTTAATTTCCTAAAGTTTTCCATATCTGAGTAGTTGAAATTTCTCTTCATTGAACTTCATATTGTTTTGAGTGGCCCATTCGAAGATTTGGTTCATGTCCGCTTGGAGTCTTGCGGTGTCTTCGATGGAGGACACTGTCATGGCCGGTTTGATTAAAAACAAAAAGTAATTCTTTACAAACCTGTTTACATTCCTTGAAACATTTACCAAATACAATAACCAAGGCTTTCTAGTTGAAGTGACATACAAAGACTTTACAGGACATTTGAAAAATATCACACAAATGATTGCCATGGATCTTTTCCGTTTTGCATATTACTTTCTGCCCAAATGAGATTTACCCTCCACAAACTTTATAACATACACAGTATTTGAAAGAGTTATCAAAGAATAATTTTTATAAAAAATTTTCTTTCATTCACAATTTTCTCCAACATGATTCTAACTAAATATTAATTTGTAAACAATCTGCTTACCACTACTATATATGTACCAAGCATTAAGTTGAAATGTTCTAAAAATTTGTTGTAATAGAGCCTCTCCTCACTTAACGACGGACTTTCGTTCCTAAGGCCACGTCGGTAAACAAATTCATCACTAAGTGAGGAGCATACTATAATGGTAGTGAGTTTGTGTCAACCATCTTTGATGTTGTTTTAATGTCACATTTGCATCATTTATAACATTTTTAAATGTTTATAGTGTACTGTACAGTGGACCCTCGCTATTCGAACACTCCAAAACTCGCCCTCATTCTAGAATGCTGTTCAAGTGCTGTTACCAAACGAATTTATTCCCATAAGGAATGATGTAAATTAGATTAGTCCATTTCAGACCCCCAAAAATACACTTATAAAAGCACTTACAATAATAAACTTACATAAAAGGGTGAGCTTTGGAGTGTTCGAATAGCGAGAGTCCACTGTATATTGTAATAAACAGAATACAGGAAATCAGCTCTAATATACATTATTTAGGAATGCATACTGGTCAGAGAGCTCGTCGTAAGTCCGAGTTGTCAGTAAACGAGTACGTCGCTAAGTGAGGAGAGGCTGAAATTACTTAACACGAATGAACTGAAGCTAAGCTTATCCATTTATACACAAAGAAATAAAGTTTTATTTATTTACCTTTGTCATGCATGTAATTTATAAGTTTTTCACTCAGCTTGGGTGTTCTCCGACTTCGGCGCGGTTCATTTTGTTCTGGAAGACATAAACTACAATGAGTTTATAAATTAAAGACCACCTACTGTTAATAAATCAACACACATACATATACCCTACACAAAGTTGCAAGATGTGGCTCTTACTCCTGTAAGTTGTGTTACACAGAACCTGGCCGCTCAGTATTTTCCTTGTACAACAGAATCCAGAGACAATGTTTTGCCTTTACGACATTGGCATTTTGGAACCAAGTATGAGATAATTACTTATTAACAAGTGACTCATTCTTCCCATAGTAAGGACTACATATGATGGCTTATTCTTGCCAAGAATAAGCCAGAAATATCTCTTCCAGTGAGTAAAATAGGATCAAGATTCAAGGTAAATATTGTAAATGTTTTGTTAAAAATCTCTATTTATATTATTTCATTATTTAACTGATCTGTATACATTGTAGAAGTTTTTTTGTATAGTATGTAACTAAAAAGGCATATCGAAGTTAAAGCATTATACAAAAATTCTTGGTTAAAAAATTCAAATTAAATAATGAAAAGTAGAGCTCAGGAATGCATTAATCCATTTCACTTTGTTTTTCATGGGAAAAATAGGTTCCTACTACTGAACATCTGACTTGCAATGAATTTTCAGACATGTAATAACACTGCAAGTTGGTGATCTACTGTATATATTATGTATTAAGTATCTTTCTCTTCCCTATTTCAGAGATTAGTGTGTGCTTTTGAGGCACTCCCAGGAGTTCAATCATCTCCACTCCTTTTCCCTGCCCAAAATGCCCCGGCATGATAGTGACTTTCTCTGTATTTAACAAATAAAAATTGTAATCACACATTGTAAACATTGCAAAGAAATAAATTAATCTTTAAATTTTGAAGGGGTGCTAAACTCATAAGAGCCACACAGTGCCTTAGGAATGGGAGGCAATCAGATTTAATCAGACGAAGGGTAGGACAGCTTCAATTCCTTGGATCAAGAGCCCTTCACCAACATCAAGGCACATCCCTCAAAGGGATACTACATGTAGAGTGGGCAGGTTTGTATAGGCTGTGTTGGATGAGATCAGTTGTGATGGTGATTTGAGCCTGCTGCAGCTAGAAGATGCAATAGCCGGGCACACACACTGTGTGAAAATATATTGAGAACATTCACCTCTTTAAGGACAAATTCCTGAAGGGGCAAACCAGCAAAGATAACTCACGAAATCGTAATGACACGATGGTCTGGAGTTTTGAGGCTCTCTGACCGCGGGTTCGAACCCCACCCGTGGTATGGTTCAGCAAAGATAAATTATATGAGTAAAAATTTTTTTGAATTTAGAACCCAAAATACAATGCAATTTTCCCTACCAAATGACATTTAATTTATTAAATTAAAAATAACAAAGCTTTTCTCCGTGAGGAAGTGGAGAAGAATTCTTCCTCTGTAAGCCGTGCTTGTTGTAAGAGGTGACTAAAATGCCAAGAGCAAGGGGCTAGTAACCATTTCTACTGTATAGATTATAAAATATAAAAAAGAAAAACTTTTTCATTTCTTCCTTTTCGGGTCACCCTGACTCAGTAGGAGACAGACAGTAAAAAAAAAAAAGCCAGGGAAAGAAAGTTGGTGTTTTTTCTTTTAGCGCAACCCTGCTTTGACGGGGGATTGTCAATTTGTTAAAAAAAAACGGAAGGCTGAAATAAGCTGAACTTTATGACCATAGATAAAATCAACCTCATATTTCATGAATAAGCTTGTTAAATTTTAGGTCTGAGAAAAATTTATAGTAAAACGTATTTTTAAATTTTGTTTGTATAGTACTGTACTTACTATTATATCCACTAGCAGAAATGTTTACAAAAAAGACCCTAGTTGACAGTACAACTCAAAAACCAAGCTATATTCTTATTTAAAAGCCAAACGTATTACAGGAGAGAATACTGCAAGTTGAAAAATGTTAATACCTCTGTCTCTGCCATCTTCACAGAAAAATTCATCAAGTTTGGCTGGAGGTCTTGCCTGTCGTCTGCTTTTCCTTGCTGGTGGCATTCTCTGTGGAAACAACCAAATAAATCAACAAATATATATACACAAGTCTACCATAACAAATATAGATATGGGCTGGGCCTCCAGCAGCAACAGCCTGGTTGATGAGGCAAGCACCATACGAGCCTGGCTCCAAGAATAGTAAGACTCTTAAAATTCGTCAAAGGTAAAGGTATATCAAAGGGACATTTAAAAGCATTTGGAGACACCTCACCCCCAATAGGACAGTGGTAAGTTTAGGACAACCTCATTAATAACAAATTAAGACACCTAGTCACATGCTCCCAATGCTACTATTGTACTTGCCTCATTTTTCCTATCTATTAATGGTTTCAGGGGTTAGGGCCCTCACAGCCCAGATCCAGATTCAGCCTTCTGAGTGATGGTCTGATCAAGCAGATGGCCTGATAGCAAAAATCAGTCAACAATAGTCTATCTGATCAGGACATAACCATTTTAACAACCTGTATTTATTAGTATTTGACGCTTAAAGGTGCCACTCATTAGAAAAGTCATGTAGCTAATCCCATATCTTCATATAGCTTTTATATATATTTTTTTTACTCCTCAAAAGTTGTGTTATCGCAAAACATTATCAAGCACAAATCAATCTCTCTTCAAACATACCAAAATCAGTAAGAATCAGAAAACTGGTAGTATTTGGAGAAATCCACATTACTTCTTCCCATCCTGATGATGTTTCTCTCGCAATTTTCTGCTTTCCATTTGTTGGAGCTTCCTTTATTCAGCAAAGCACAGATTAACCATTCAGAAGCCTATATATTATTAAGTGAATAATGGCAATGGATATGAAGAGACTTGCCCATAAGTTAAACCCATGCTGGTCATAGTGCTGAAAACCCACACGTAAAGAAATGCTTTCAAGTGTCCTATCCTCACAGCCTTTTATACTATGAAATTATGCCCTATTGTTCTCCATGTTGATGGTCCAAAGAAATCTTCCATACTGGGTACCTATTTTATTTTAGACCTTAAATATAATTTTAAACTTATACAATAGTTTTATATAGTAAATTATGTAGAACTGAATCAAGGATAACACAAGGTCAATCAATGTGGCTAATTTCCATTGGGAGGTAATCACATTTGATTCAAGAAAAGGGAGGGGTACCTCCAATTCCTTGGATATAGAGCCCTTCACCAGCATTAAGGCACCCTTTCCTCTCCCTTTAAGGGCCTCAAGCTTAAATTATCTAGCAGTTTTTATTTAGGCTTCGGGACCATTATAAAGTATTTTTACAATGATCTTGAAATATACCTAGTTGGATGAATCTTATTAGAGCCAACTGGCCAAGTTGTTATCCTACGTAATTTAATAATAATAATCTTTGTTTCTACATGTACAAAGACGTGCTACTACATGTACAATGACGTACTGTTATACAGAAAACTCCTTGTTATGCAGAGCATTTCAGGCAAATTAGGTCAATTTTGTCTCCAGGATGTGACCCACACCAGTCGACTAACACCCAGGTACCTACTTACTGCTAGGTGAACAAGGACAGCAGGTGTCTTAGAGAAACACATCCTAATGTTTCCACCCATACCGGGAATCAAACCATAGACCTCAATGTATGAGCTGAGTGTGCTACCACTGCTACCAATCAAGCTACAAGACACTTACCCGTTTTAATTTTTAAAGTTTAAATAATAAGATATTACAAGGATCACAATGGAAATAAGCCACTTTGTCTGACTTTTTTTGGGTTATCCTGGGTAATTTACACATACGTTACTATGTACGATAATTAGTGTAACACTATTTATGTGTACCTAAACCTATATAAACTTACTTGCATTATTAAAATCAAAAGTAAGCACTAAACCTACAAGGGTCATGCAGCTTACTTACTTACAGTGGCTTTCTTCTGTGCCTAACAATATTTTATTACATGTAACCTACATTACTTGTATAATGCAGATTATTATTATTATAAAGGGGGAGCGCTAAACCCGTAGGATTATACAGTGCCTGCGGGGGGGGGGATGTGGAAGGTATTCAGGCTTAATTCAGGGAACTGGAGCACAGATCCAATTCCCTAGATCAAGAGCCCCTCACCAACATCAAGGAACCTTCCTTGAGGGGAGTATAAAACAGAGAATAAAGAAATTATTTGTATTTTGGCATGGGTTCAAGTCCTACCATTCTTTGACTTGGTAGTTTTATGCTGAGTGATACAAACCTCACCTTGGGCCCTGAAAACCAGTCAGGCATTTATAAGAGCAATGTAAAATTGGAGGATCAGAAATTTTTGAAAATTTCTCGTGTAAGTTTATTTAGGCACAGGTACACATAAGTACAATTCTAATATATAGTGTAAATTACCTAAGATAACCCCACCAAAAAAAAAAAAGATCAGAAAAAAACTTATTTCCATTGAGGTCTTTGCAGAAAATTTGTGGCGTCAGGAAGTGGACGAGAATGAATATTGGATGGAAACTTGATAGACAGGTTACAATAGATGTGTTTAACACTTACATGTGATTATCATAATCACACTTAAGCTTAGGAGGCGTTTTTTTAACAATATTCTCAATTCCACCAACCTTTTTATAATCACGAGGTCAAGTAACGTCAGTGACACACAGCAGACCTCTCCTTCCCCAGGACAGTTGCAGCTTACTGAGAGGTTTCTTTAGGCCAGGTGCACTTTACTGGAGAGGTTTCATCTTGAGTACAGCTGCAGTTTACTGGGAGGTTTCTTCTAGAGTAGAGAAGCAGCTTGAGCCAAACAGTTGATGTTTGTGTTAGTGATGTCTGCCGCTTGTCCACACACTCCCGCTCCTTTACTTCATAAATTATTATATTAATTCCTATCACGCACAGTTACATACTGTTATCAGATGTTGCTCATGGACTATTTTTAATATCTTACATTGATAAGTAAAATAAATTTACCCAGAGGAAATTATAGACGAGAATATCAATGGAGGTTTAGTTAAAAGAATGACTAGTCGTGTCCGTCTAGACGTGAATTTTGCTTACAAAAACACGGCCACAGCACATTATGACTTAAGTAAAAATTAAATAAAATACAATTTTATTTCTTTGCTAAGGTTACAATGTGTTTTTACAGTTCATAATTTGATTGGTACAAATAAATCCACTATCATGCCAAGTATACACTTATATAAATGATCATACATAGCAGCATATGTGTAGATTACCCAGGATAACCCAAGAAAGTCAGACCAGGTGACTTATTTCCATTGGAGGCCTTGAATTTATTTCCATTGGTAAGATTTTGTTTGGATTTAACCCGAGGGGAGAGTTGCCACCCAGGATAACCCAAAAAAGTCAGTGCGTCATCGAGGACTGTCTGTCTTATTTCCATTGTGGCCCTTCAATCTTGTCCCGCCAGGATGCCACGCATACTAACCCCCATCCCTACTTACTGCTAGATGAACAGTGACAGCAGGTGTAAGGTGACTAACATCCAGGTCCCTACTTACTGCTAGATGAACAGTGGCAGCAGCTGTAAGGTGACTAACATCCAGATCCCTACTTACTGCTAGATGAACAGTGACAGCAGGTGTAAGGTGACTAACATCCAGATCCCTACTTACTGCTAGATGAACAGTGACAGCAGGTGTAAGGTGACTAACATCCAGATCCCTACTTACTGCTAGATGAACAGTGACAGCAGGTGTAAGGTGACTAACATCCAGATCCCTACTTACTGCTAGATGAACAGTGACAGCAGGTGTAAGGTGACTAACATCTAGGTTCCTACTTACTGCTAGATGAACAGTGACAGCAGGTGTAAGGTGACTAACATCTAGGTTCCTACTTACTGCTAGATGAACAGTGACAGCAGATGTAAGGTGACTAACATCCAGGTCCCTACTTACTGCTAGATGAACAGTGACAGCAGGTGTAAGGTGACTAACATCCAGGTACCTACTTACTGATAGATGAACAGTGACAGCAGGTGTAAGGTGACTAACATCCAGATCCCTACTTACTGATAGATGAACAGTGACAGCAGGTGTAAGGTGACTAACATCCAGGTCCCTACTTACTGCTAGATGAACAGTGACAGCAGGTGTAAGGTGACTAACATCCAGGTCCCTACTTACTGCTAGATGAACAGTGACAGCAGGTGTAAGGTGACTAACATCTAGGTTCCTACTTCTATCTGAACAGTGACAGCAGATGTAAGGTGACTAACATCCAGGTACCTACTTACTGCTATCTGAACAGTGACAGCAGGTGTAAGGTGACTAACATCCAGGTACCTACTTACTGCTAGATGAACAGTGACAGCAGGTGTAAGGTGACTAACATCCAGATCCCTACTTACTGCTAGATGAACAGTGACAGCAGGTGTAAGGTGACTAACATCCAGGTCCCTACTTACTGCTAGATGAACAGTGACAGCAGGTGTAAGGTGACTAACATCTAGGTTCCTACTTCTATCTGAACAGTGACAGCAGGTGTAAGGTAACTAACATCCAGGTACCTACTTACTGCTAGGTGAACATGGACAGCAGGTGTCAGGAAACACCCCCAATATTTCACCCGTGCCGGGGATTGAACCATATGTAAAAACATGTAAAAACTATACTTGCATTTGCTCAATATCATGAACATAGTAAAACTTTATACTCAATATATATACTTACTCTTAATATCTGTATTCATCTCAAATGTTAATCACTCCATTGTGCCCACCAAAGGTTAATAATCAAAATTGTAATTCTTCTCTATAAAAGTTATTAGTCATATAGGACGACCTAATAGAATATTCAGTTCTCTTTGTATTCATATACTGTCATTGCCTTATTAATCTTAAGTTTGTTTTAAGTCTGCCCGAAATGCTTCGCATATGAAATAAATTATTATTATTATTATTATTATTATTATTATGAACACTCAATGTGTGAGGCTAGAGCGTTGTCTATCCAGCCCGGTGGTCTGGTGGCTAGAGCTCTCGCTTCACACACGGAGGGCCCGGGTTCGATTCCCGGCGGGTGGAAACATTTCGACGTGTTTCCTTACACCTGTTGTCATGTTCACCTAGCAGCAAATAGGTACCTGGGTTGTTAGTCGACTGGTGTGAGTCGCATCCTGGGGGACAAGATTAAGGACCCCAATGGAAATAAGACAGACAGTCCTCGATGACGCACTGACTTTCTTGGTTTATCCTGGGTGGCTAACCCTCCGGGGTTAAAAATCCGAAGAAATCTTATCTTATCTTATCCTGTAAATTTATTTAGATATAGGTACACGTAAGTGCAATTATCATGCATAGTTTAACATGTGTGTAAATTATCTACGATAACCCAGCGGTCTCAGCTCACACACTGAGGGACCGGGGTTCGATTCCCGGTATTAGCTTTAAATCCTGTTCTGAGTTGACTAAGTAAGTTTATTCAGGTATACACAAATACAGTTACATAGATTATCATACATAAAAACATGTGTAGAGAACCTAGGATAACTCAAATAAGTCAGACAAAGTGACTTTATTTCCATTTTTTTTAATTTCCTTAAAATGTCAAATATTAGGAGGGTTAGTTTTTTTGGTGGAAATGGTAAGAAACTTAATCTAACCTAAGTCAATTCAACGTACCCCAACTTAGAATAACCTACCGTAACTTAACCTTACTCCGCCAGAGGTAGATATGGGAATGGAGAACTTTTGTTTACTTTCTATGCGTCTTCGTTTAGGCTGTTGTGATTGGCCAGGAGTTTTACATGACTCAATACTAACCGTTGATTGGCTCTGACGTGCTACTCTTGCCAAAATAAATTTATTATTTTTGGTAATATGTCGCAAAATATAAATTTGCACAATAACAATTGTTATCAGGGTGTATAACATGTTTGTATTTTGCATAATAATGTACGTGTTATGACAAGGAACTAAATTATATACTGAAATTTTAATCTCATTTATAATAATAATAATAATAATAATAATAATAATAATAATAATAATAATAATAATAATAATAATTATTATTATTATTATTTCTACAAGTACACATGATACAACTTATACAGACCATAGTTGACATCAGTGACATACTATATAGAACGTCCCTTGTTATGCAAAGCATTTCCGGCAACTTAGGTTAACTTTGACCCTAGGATGCGACCCACACCAGTCGACTAACACCCAGGTACCTACTTACTGCTAGGTGAACATGGACACACAGCAGGTGTCTTAAGGAAACACGCCCTAATGTTTCCACCCGTCTGGTGGTGAAAAATTACGTGCAGCCTAAATAAGACAGTGTCTTGTGGTTGGGTTGGTAACGCACTCGCCTCACACACTGAGTGTCCATGGTTCGATTCCCGGTATGGGTGAAAATGTTGGGCATGTTTTCTTACACCTGCTGTCCCTGTTCACCTAGCAGTAAGTAGGTACATGGGTGTTAGTCGACTGGTGTGGGTGGCATCCTGTGGGACAAGATTGAAGGACCACAATGGAAATAAGACAGTCCTCGACACACTGACTTTCTAGGGTTATCCTGGTTGGCTAACTTTAGGCACGGTTCCATACACCTGTTGCCTTTGATCACTTAGCAGTAAGTAGGTACCTGGGTATTAACTAATTGGTGGGGGTCGCATCCTGGGGAAGAGGATTAAGAGACATTAGTTATAAGGCAGACAGTCTAATGCAATGACTAGCCAAGTACGATCCATAACCTAATAATAATAATAATAATAATAATAATAATAATAATGACATGAATATATAAGGTTATTACGGCATTATTAGCCTAGCTGATCATTACCGCCCACAGGATGAGTAAGAGGTGCACAATAAAGATATTAAATTAAACTAACGTGTTAGACTTAATTAGGTCCTTCATGACGGGTGTCTTGATGTCTGTTAGGTGCTTGTAGCTCTGTTAGGTGCTTGTGGGTCTGTTAGGTGCTTGTGGCTCTGTTGTTAGGTGCTCGTGACTCGTTTGGTAACGAGTCAGTAACTGGAATAAAATCTTCATCCAGGGAGACGCCTGACTGCCAAGACCGACCAAGCTACTGAACACATCGTCGCTCGGTTGGTAGCGCACTCACCTCACACATCGAGGTCTGTGGTTCGATTCCCTGTACGGGTGGAAATATTGGGGCGTGTTTCCTTAAGACACCTGCTGTTCCTGTTCACCTAGCAGTAAGTAGGTACCTGGGTGTTAGTCGAGTGGTATGGGTCGCATCCTGGGGACAAAATTAACCTAATTTGCAGGAAATACTGTGCATTATCAAGGGCTTTCTATATAGTATGTCATTGATGTCAGCTATGGAGTTTTTCACCGTAGCCGCCGTGTCCGCCTTGCTCAAGCAGAAAACAGTTTACACTGAGTAAAAAAAAGGGAATTAGCGTGCAATAACATAGTAGAGCCATACTCCCAGAGGGGAACTATAGGCTTAAGTGCTGTGTGAGATTAGATTTTGCCACCGAAGTGGCTAGTTTATTGTGCACCCCATATCCATCCTGTGCACGGTAGCACAAGAGCATATGGATACACAAAAGGCCTAGGCACTAGGCCCCAAAGGGGTTAACAATTGTACATTTGGATTTATATCTACATTTCACTTATATGTTACAAACAAATTTAGGAAATTTGCTTAGTATAACTGGTATCTTATTTTCATGAATAAGATACCTTGACATGTCACATAGGTTATTATACTGTCTATCTCTATATTCCTCAATAAGTGGACAATTAAGCACATAGTGTTCAAGACAGTGACCATATGCCTGACCACATAATTTGCATTTAGTTTGATCATCATCTATGTCTCCCAAACTGTCAGAAGTACCTGTAGCCAAGCCTAAGCCTGGCCACTACAACATCAGTCAGTACTTGTAGCCAAGCCTAAGCCTGGCCACTACAACATCAGTCAGTCTGTTCACATTGCAAGTTGCTCCACAAACATGCCCATCTGTGCTCGCATTATCATGAGCACAGATAGGCACGTTCATGGAAATTAATTTGGATTTATATCTACAGTTCACTTATCTGTTACAAGCAAATTTAGGAAATTTGCTTGTAAACAATGATAATGTCGTAAACAAAAACGCACAAGTGAAATAATAACATCTTTATTTACAACAAGTACATATACAAGGTATACAGACCATAGCTGACATCAATGACATACTATTATATAGAAAGCCACTTGTTATCTACCTGGAGTCTACCTGGAGAGAGTTCCAGGGGTCAACGCCCCCGCGGCCCGGTCTGTGACCAGGCCTCCTGTTGGACCAGAGCCTGATCAACCAGGCTGTTACTGCTGGCCGCACGCAGTCCAACGTACGAACCACAGCCTGGCTGGTCAGGTACCGACTTTAGGTGCCTGTCCAGTGCCTGCTTGAAGACAGCCAGGGGTTTGTTGGTAATCCCCCTGATGTATGCTGGGAGGCAGTTGAACAATCTTGGGCCCCTGACACTTATTGTGTTGTCCCTCAACGTGCTAGTGGCACCCCTGCTCTTCATTGGGGATGTTACATCGCCTGCCGAGTCTTTTGCTTTCGTAGGGAGTGATATTTGTGTGCAAGTTTGGTACTAAGCCCTCGAGAATTTTCCATGTGTATATAATAATGTATCTCTCCGCCTGCGTTCTAGAGAGTACAGGTTTAGGAACTTCAAGCATTCCCAGTAGTTGAGGTGGTTTATCGCACTTATGCGTGCGGTGAAGGTTCTCTGCACATTTTCAAGGTCAGCAATTTCACCCGCCTTGAAAGGTGCAGTTAGTGTGCAGCAATATTCCAGCCTAGATAGAACAAGCGATCTGTAAAGTGTCAACATGGGCTTGGCATCCCTGATTTTGAAGGTTCTCATTATCCATCCTGTCATTTTCGAGCAGATGCAATTGCTACTTTGATTCGCCACCCAGCCTCGTGAGAGAAGGGTGTGCTACTCTGGTCTCTGGCCCCTGGTGGAGACTGTGAGCAACTTTATTTTCACTGTCATGGCGGCGGTGGGCAGACGCCGCATCAACACCGTCTGCATAGACATGGTTACAGGAGTAATCCAACCTGCTGTGGCGGCTACAGTAATACCTACTATTCTTCGTGATATATACAACATTGATATGGAGGAACTGTATGGAGTGGCACTAAATGGCATGAACAGGATCTTTGTGAAGTTGTTAACGGCTGCAGCATATGAGACATTGGTAGAGCGACATCAGGACAACGTCTACACGGTCAATGCGACATTGCAGGTGCGATTAAAGGATGTGTCGCGCACCTACACATGGGTAAAGGTAAAGAATGTGCCTTTTAAAAATCTATAAAAATCATATTTTAAATATTTAATTTATTTTAAAAAATATCAATTTAAATGATTTTATTGCAATTTGACTTTAGAAGTTAGTTTAAAATCATTTTCAGCTAAAATTAATTTTCAATTTTAAAAAATTTTTCAATGAAATTTATGAAAAGTAAGCAAAATTTTAATTTCTTTTAGAAGCATTATAGATATTTTATTAAAAATAGTTTTAAAATTTTAAAAATCCTTAAATCTAAAAATCAATAAATAATTTAAGATTTTAATATTTTAATATTACATATTTTAAAATCCATTAAAAATCTATAAAATCAATATTAATTTAGAATTTTCTATATTTTCGAAAAACTCATTTTCAGAAAATTTAATCTTATTTATATTCTACTTTTAGAGGTTTGAGTTGCAAAATCATTTTTTAGAAATACTTAGATTTTACATTTTAAAAAATTTTTCAATTGAAATTTAAGGAAAAAAGCAAAATTAGTTTTTAAGCTTTATAGTATATTTATTTAAATATTTTAAAAATCCTTGAAATCTATAATAAAATAAAAATAATTTTTGAAATTTTTAAATTAAAATTATAAATTTTAAAAAGCCATTAAAATTATAAAAACAATTTTTTGAAATTTATTTTTCGAAATACTGAAAATTAAAAACTCGAAAAATGTGCTAAAATATTTTATTGCATATTTCGACGTTTTAGAGCGGTTTGAGTGCTTTCTGCAAAACTCATTTTAGCTAAATTAATTTTCACACTTTTAAATAGAATTTCTACAATTGAAATTTATGGGAAAAGTAAGCAAATTTTATGATTTTTTTAGGAAGCTTACTCATAGTATATTTATTAAAAAAATAGTTTTCAGAAAACTTGAAAATGCCTTAATCGTCAAAAATGCAATAAAATCAAGTTTTATAGCATTTTTAATATTATTAATTATTTACATATTTTAAAAATCCATTAAAAATCTATAAAAATCAATATTTTTATGAATATTTCATATTATTTTCGAAAATACATGAAACATTAAAAGCTCAGAAAATGTGCTAAAATGATTTTATGCATATTTCGACGTTTAGAGCGGTTTGAGTGCTTTTCTGGCAAAACTCATTTTTAGCAAATACTTATTTTCACATTTAAATAAATTTCTACTGCAATTAAATTTATGGAAAAGTAAGCAAAATTTTATGATTTTCTTTAGGAAGCTTACTCATAGTTATTTTATTAAAAATAGTTTTCAGAAAATCTGAAAATGCCTTAATCGTCAAAAATGCAAAAATCAGTTTATAGCATTTTTAATATTTATAATTATTTATATTTTTAAAATCCCATTAAAATCTATAAAAATCAATATTATTAGAATATTCAATATTTTCGAAAAATGAAAAAATGAAAAATGTGCTAAAATCGTATTTTATTGCATATTTCGACGTTTTAGAGCAGTTTGAGTGCTTTTCTGGCAAAACTCATTTTAGCTAAATATTAATTTTCACACTTTTAAATAAATTTTCTGCAATTGAAATTTATGGGAAAAGTAAGCAAAATTTTATGATTTTTTTCAGGAAGCTTACTCATAGGTATATTTTATGTAAAAAATAGTTTTTAGAAAATCCTTGAAAATGCCTTAAATCGTCAAAAATGCAATAAAATCAAGTTTATAGCATTTTGAATATTTATAATTATTTACATATTTTAAAAAAACCCATTAAAAATCTATAAAAATCAATATTAATTTAGAATATTTCATATTATTTTCGAAAAATACATGAAACATTAAAATGCATTTATGGCATATTTCGACGTTTTAGAGGTTTGATGCTTTTCTGACAAAACTCATATTTTAGCTAAAATACTACATTTTCACACTTTAAATAGAATTTCTACTGAATTGAAATTTATTGGAAAATAAGACAATTTTATGATTTTCTTTAGAAGCTTACTCATAGGTATATTTATCTAAAAAATAGTTTCCAAAATCTTGAAATGCCTTAAATCGTAAAAATGCAATAAAAATCAGTTTTTAGCATTTTAATATTTATTAATTATTTACATATTTTTAAAATCAATTAAAACTATAAAATAATATTTATAGAATATTTCATATTATTTTCGAAAATAATGAAACATAAAAAAAAATTGCTAAAATCGTATTTTATTGCATATTTCGACGTTTAGAGCGGTTTGAGTGCTTTTCTGCAAACTCATTTTCAGCTAAAATACTTAATTTTCACATTTTAAATAGAATTTCTACTGCAATTGAAATTTATGGGAAAAGTAGCAAATTTTATGATTTTTTTAGGAAGCTTACTCATAGGTATATTTTATTAAAAAATAGTTTTCAGAAAATCTGAAATGCTTAAATCGTCAAAATGCAATAAAATCAAGTTTATAGCATTTTGAATATTTATAATTATTTACATATTTTAAAAATCCCATTAAAAATCTATAAAAATAATATTATTTAGAATATTTCATATTATTTTCGAAAAATACATGAAACATTAAAATCTCAGAAAATGCTAAAATCGATTTATTGCATATTTCACGTTTTAGAGCGGTTTGAGTGCTTTCTGGCAAAACTCATTTTAGCTAAAATACTAGATTTTCACACTTTTAAATAATTTCTACTGCAATTAAATTTATGGGAAAGTAAGCAAATTTTATGATTTTCTTTTAGAAGCTTACTCATAGGTATATTTTATTAAAAATAGTTTTCAGAAATCCTTGAAAATGCCTTAATCGTCAAAAATGCAAAAATAAGTTTTATAATTTTAATATTATATTATTTATATTTTTAAAATCCATTAAAATCTATAAAAATCAATATTTTAGAATATTTAATATTTCGAAAATACATGAAAAATGTGCTAAAATCTATTTTATTATATTCGACGTTTAGAGCGGTTTGAGTGTTTTCTGGCAAAACTCATTTTAGCTAAAATAGATTTTCACACTTTTAAATGAATTTCTACTGCAATGAAATTTATGGGAAAAGTAACAAATTTATGATTTTCTTTTAGAAGCTTACCATAGGTATATTTTATCTAAAAATAGTTTTCAGAAAATCCTTAAAATGCCTAAATCGTCAAAAACAAATAAGTTTATGATTTTTAATATTTATAATTATTTATATTTTAAAAATCATTAAAATCTTAAAATCAATATTTTATAGATATTTCTATTATTTTCAATACATGAAACATTAAAAGCTCAGAAAATGTGCTAAAATCTATTTATTGCATATTTGACGTTTTAGAGCGGTTTGAGGCTTTTCTGAAAACTCATTTTCAGCTAAATATTACTTAAATAAATTTCTGAATTGAAATTTATGGAGAACTAGAAAAATGTGCTAAAATCGTATTTTATGTGCATATTTCGACGTTTTAGAGCGGTTTGAGTGCTTTTCTGCAAAACTCATTTTCAGCTAAAATACTTAGATTTTCACACTTTTAAATAGAATTTCTACTGCAATTGAAATTTATGGGAAAAGTAAGCAAATTTTATGATTTTCTTTTAGGAAGCTTACTCATAGGTATATTTTATCTAAAAATATAGTTTTCAGAAAATCCTTGAAAATGCCTTAAATCGTCAAAAAATGCAATAAAATCAAGTTTTATAGCATTTTTGAATATTTATATAATTATTTACATATTTTTAAAAAATCCCATTTAAAATCTATAAAAATCAATATTTTTATAGAATATTTCATATTATTTTCGAAAATACATGAAACATTAAAAAAGTGCTAAAATTGCATTTTATGGCATATTTCGACGTTTTTGACGGGTTTTATGCTTTTCTGACAAAACTTATATTTTAGCTAAAATACC